>CM016566.1:21549392-21689705 GCA_003412495.2 Echium plantagineum | reverse complement strand
ATCGAAGCTTCGTTAGTGAATCGGCCAGTCGTCACCCTTCCCCACCCCCCCCACACACAAAAATAAAGTTTCAATTATTACGTACACGGTCGAATATTACCTCAGGTTGGGGGTGTGGTTGCACTAGACCTCCATTTAAACGACCTCCGAAATTTTCAATGTATTTATATATTATATATTGGTAAACAAAGAAGTTACTAAAATATTACTAATATTTAGTTTATTAATAATAATAGTCCATTGAAAAACATCACATTTAATAAGTTACTATTGGAAATTCATAACATAATTAAATTAATGATATTATGATAAATTAAAATAATTGAAATGATTGTAGTCTAACAAAACTGAAACTAGAATAATTGGTAAAGTTCTTATGTTTTCACAATATTTGGCAGGGTTCGAGTTCCTTTGGGTCTTCTAGCCCGCTATTTAATTATTTTAAATTTTATCCTCTTCCATCCCTGTTAATACACAAACAGAGTACTAAAATTATTACTAATAGTATGTATACACGTGTAAGAAAAAAACATACATAAATATTGTTAGTACCCAAATAAAGAAGCTTTAGATGAACTCTGGGGCATGTGCACCCCTAGTCAGATTCTCTTTTTACCTTCCAACCAGATTTTTATGCAACTTAAGGGGCTTTCATTATAAAAACATCCCCAATCAAAATAAAAATCTCCTTCATAACCAATATGTTAGACAGCTCACATTGAACAGATTTTTTTATTACAAGCTTTCACTTTTTTGGTTGCTATATAAAGGGCCTGCACTCTTCATATATTCCTCACTCTCAACCAACATCCCATTTTCTCTTGCTTACAACCTTAAATCAAGAACCCAACAATGGCTTTCCCTAACACCACACAAATGGCATTTGTTTGTGGTATTCTTGGTAATTATTTCAACCCCTTTCTAAATTTCATTTACTATAATTTACCACATTCATAAATATTTTGTTGGGTATGATTAATAATTTCTTTTATTTGCTCCACATGTTTTTTCCCTTTTCAGGCAACATTGTGTCGTTCTTGGTTTATTTAGCTCCATTGTAAGAATCTTACTCTCCTTATAAAGCTTCATCGTTATTAGTAACTTTATTCGAATTATTAACGTTCTTTTTTTACTATCCAGACCTACTTTTTATCGGATTTTCAAGAAGAAATCGACTGAAGGCTTTCAGTCGATTCCTTACTCCGTGGCACTTTTTAGTGCCATGCTCTACTTGTACTACGCGTTCATGAAAGGAAATTCACTCATGCTCATCACAATCAATAGTGTTGGATCAGTAGTAGAAACTGCTTACCTTATAGTTTTCATGATATATGCCACCAAGAAAGCCAAGGTGATTAAATAGTTTTTGTAATACTTTTTAACTTCTAATTTGTTATGTAACACTTGAAATTAAATACTTACATTGTTAAATACATGGTTTAATTATTTTGCAGATATTCACAACAAAGCTAATAATCATGTTTAACATTGGAGCTTTGGGATTAATCATGGGATTAACAGGCTTTCTTGTCAAGGGGAAGCTTAGAGTTTCGATGGTTGGATGGATTTGCGCAGTTTTCTCTGTTAGCGTTTTTGCTGCCCCTCTTAGCATTATGGTAAGACACGGGAAAACGAAAAAAGTCTTAGTATCATTTTATTTTATTAATTTGATGATATGACTAGTAATAAAAAAAGTATATATATACATATGATCATTTTATTACTGTTACTTTTCGAAATGTAATTTTTGATTACTTTGCAGAGGAGAGTTATCAAAACCAAAAGCGTCGAGTATATGCCATTTAACTTGTCCATCTGCCTTACACTCTGTGCTGTTATGTGGTTCTTCTATGGTCTTCTCATCAAAGATTTCTACATAGCTGTGAGTACATCAACACGTTTTTCGTTTGTAGTTAATATTACAATAATTTCGAACTCTGTTTTTTCGTATAATGAGATTCGAACACTTGACATTAATATTTGTTTTTGTTTGTGACATGTAGACACCAAACATCCTAGGTTTCACATTCGGAATTGCACAAATGATATTGTATGCCGTGTACCGAAACGGGAAAAAACAAGTTCTTCCAGAATTTGAGATCAAACAATTACAAACTGTGGTAGACATAACAACATTAGACAAACAAGCACAAGAAATAACATCATTATCAACATTTCCGAAGCAAGAACACGTTGTAGCTGAAATCGAAACAATTGAATTTGATGATCATCAACAAAACGATGCAATTATTCTTGATCGGCCAACAGCAGCAGCACCTTCTGCTATTGAGCCTGTCTCGGGGCCGTCGCCAATTGTTGTGGGTGATCGGCCAACTTCCGTCCTCAATGAAGTGCATCAACCAAACTATATTGCTTGTAACGTGTGAGAAGGACTAATGAAAATGTTGAGGGTGTCCCATAAATTTGTCACTTTTGAGCTATAAAATATGCAATATTGGAGATGAAATGATGCATGACGAAATTATCTAGCGATGGAGGCTTGAGGAATCTGGAGTGGTTCTTGATTTAGAGATCAGAAAGTAGGAAGTATGACGACTTTGTAATAAAATTTAGTGTAGATTGTTTGAATGGATGTATTGGAAATAATATTAGTTTATTTGAGTTAACTTATTTTCATTTGATTCTCTTTTTAACATGCAAAATTAAAAAATGACCTTGGTAACTTATATATATTAATATACACACGCACGTATCTTTTTCTTAACAAGTGAAATAATGATCCGATGGTACAAAATTAAATAGTACCACCTCCGTTCCTAAATCATTAAGATATTTTCACTTTCATGACCAACAAAACACGCTTTAAAACGTAAATATCTCTTATTCTATATGTGAAAAAATTATAAAAAGTTGTTATTTAAAAATATATATTGAGACGAATCTAACAAGATCTCACATGACTATATTATTTCAAATCGTTTAGTTCAAATTTTTTAAAATGTGACCACAAAAATCAAAATGTACCAATTATTTAATACCAATTGTTTAAAGACAGAAGGAATATAAGTTTTTCTATTATATAAAATTATCAAAAAACTATTAGTATTATAATAAGTAACATAGTAACTTATTTCATCAAAATTATTGAAGTTGTCAAATTAGATTCAAACGTGGTGATTATCAAATATTAGGAATTACTCCATTTGTTATTAGTAACTAGATTTTAACATTAAACTTTATGTTGTAAGGGCATAGTCTAGTGGTAATTAATAAGATAATAATTAAGATTGAAATATTTCGATATGGTTGGTTTGAATTCATATAAAAGTAATATTTTGTTAAAATATTATCAACTTTGGTTTTATTTCGTTTTTTCGTTGGTCCTCTTTTTTTTTAGGCTACAACTAAACATAGTTCTCGATTTATAACTCTCCTCGCTAAAGATTAGTCTCTTTCTTTTAAACAAGACTCAACTCCCAAAAGAAAACATACAATAATTAACCTCCGTGAGAATGTGTAGATCGTTCGATGGGCATATCTCAACTTTAATTCTTTGTTTTTTCCTAATTTGTTTGAATTAATTTAGGGGAAAGAGATGAAGCATGAGTGAGTCATCATTAGAAAATCATATGATTATGCAAAGCAGACAAACTAAAAAAGACTTCAACGTGACTAAATGACGGAAAAATTCGTCCCGGTACGCAATCTGAAGCGATGGACAAATATTTCACGGAATTTAATTACTGTATTATTCTCACCAAACCCATACCTCAAAAATAACAGTTAATCCATTAAGAATTTTATTTTTTAAAATTTTAATCCTAAGTCAATATTGTTAATATGATTATTCTCTATGCTATAACTTATATATATACAGAGTAAATGTTAGATGATTGAATTATATGTAAGTTTAATATTTTAAATGAATCAATTTTTTTTTGTAAATTAGCAATGAAAATTACAATTACGAAATATAACAATTAAAAAATATTACAAGAATTAAACTCGAGACTTCTTATTAAAAGCTCGAATTTCATATCACTAGATTAATAGCTTTCGATATGAATAAATAACTATTTTTAAATGAGTTGAGTAACCACTAATAAGATTATACTATTAATAGGATTATTAGTCTAGTGATTATTGGATGTTACTCTTTAAATATACATAGTTCAAATTATTTTCAATACCAATAACAGAACCTAAAAAGAAAATCAACGGATTGTTTTTATGATACAAAACATATCGTTCAACATGAAACTAAATAAAGGGATAACTAATTTTTTGAATTGTTACACCTATTTTTATCGTTTATCCTAAATAGCGCATATCTTATCTGTAAAGATAAATATATTAATCCGTGAAGATATTGATTACCAATGTGAGATGTGCATGTTAATATTCTCCCTCACGTGAAATTCAATCGTCGGCGAAATTTTCTTCGCCGGTATTATTTAACGGAATAACATCGGCAGGTTACAAGTGCCTCATCAACTCGGGGCTGGCTCATAATACCATGTTAAGGTCTCTGGGGTCTCAATTGGGGTTTCACTCTAAAGCCAATTGGCAATAGATGGAGTAGCCCATGATCTTATATATTCTACCGATGTGGGATATGCATCTTAATACTCTAATAATCCCAACTAGCATGATCACAATGTTGGTTCTGGGGTGTTAGGCTAATTTGTGACGAGTCTATAAACTCGTATAATAAATTAAGGTTAAATTATGTTTACCTATAAATATAAATGATCTCTATATTAAAAATGAATTGAGTTAGTTGAAGAAGATGAAAAATATGAAGGCATGTATATTTTTGTTTTGACAAGGGATGATGCTATTTAGGCCAAAGTTTTTTGACAAGGTGTTAAAAATTTAATAAAAGAAAGTCAAAGTGTACTATTCTAAATACAAAAAGATGGTTGGATGTTAAAATTTGCAAATAAATTAACACAAAAAAAGATGGTTGCATAAAAAATTAAGGTTCTTACTAGTGACCAAATAAATTTTCATACACCACTTTTGATGCAACATATTTGCACGTCTGATCCTGACAATCTAGGGGCATGTATGAAAATTTAACACAAGGTCTATTTGTTCAAACACAAAAAAAGAATTAATTTTTTAATAACTTTAATTTGCAAATAAATTACATATACTATCTTCTTTTTAGCATGGTTTGATGTAAAACTCAATCCTAATATTATTGTTGTTTATAAAAAAAATGTATTTGGAACTTTTTTTGTAAATTAGCGATGAGGTGAGTATCGAACCCAGGACCTTCTGGTCAATGGCAAGAACCTTTTCCACTAGGCTATTCGACTAACTCAAATATTAAATAATGTTTATTGATTTTTATAATCAACAAATATTTTTTTTGTTTAAAATTTTAGGTCAAATAATTTCATAAATAAAAAATGAAATAAATTTATATAAAAAGGACATTAACAAATATTTTTATTGAATGCTAATAAATGTAAATTACAAATGTACTATAAAGTATTAAATTTGATTAGGACTATTAGTGATTAAGATGATAATCATAATACATATTATGTGCAATATGTGTGCACAAGTTGTACAATATGAATGTACATTCTATACAATCAGGGACGGACCTAGAGGGGGTGCAGTGGGCCATGGCCCCCCTATGTCCGGCAAGTTATGTACATATACTTAAACATTTAGTTAAACAAATTTGTAGTATGTTGCTCAGTTGGTGAAATGCCCCCCCCCCCCCCCTCGAATCTCCTTTGCAATATTTTGCTTAATTTGCCTTCTTTTGTTCATTTTTTTTTAATTTTTACCTCTCTATTTTACTTTATTTTTAAAATATCTACCATTTATTTTCATCCTAGTTTCACCCATGTATACAACATGTGTGTATATCTTGTGCGATGCGCGTAAACATGTATCTTTTAATTAATATTAAAATTTTAAAACCCTCTTAAGAGTGAATCCTGTGCGGACGTGCGATCGTATCATGTTATAAATCTATTGGGCCGGCCATGTATATTTGAGTACAATCTCAGTAGGTGTGAACATATGAGTACTCCCTTCAACTGATGTTTCATTTCATCTGAATCTTGCAGTAGTCACTAGTCAACAAATAAGGAAACTTGATTTGGGCTCTTGACAAATATTGCTTAGATATCACCAAAATGTCAAGTGTTTCAAATATTTACCTAGTTGTGAAATTAGAGTAATAAATTCGAAGGGTACATATCGAGATCTTGATACCAAAATCACCGGACACTTGGCACCTAATAATAGTGGGTGACATAAACCCAAGAGCTGCCCTTTTTGGTCGTTGAGTTAAGTTAATGTATCTTAATTTCAATGGACATTTGGTTGTAACACACATTTGTTTCGTGTTTCTTACACCAAGGAATCTATATTTTGCTGGACATATAGCTAGCTTTAGCTTCACGTACTACCACTTTTTTGCAATTTTTTAATTAATTTAATAGACCAATTTTTTCACTCTACAAATTTGTATAAAGTTAGGTTTAAAATTATAGATTAAGAAGTTGGAATGTCATTGTCAAATTTAAAATAGTAAATGACTTCATCGATCACTCATGTTTGTTAAAAAACACTAGTCGATCACCCTAGTATGATTTTGTATACTTTCGATCACTTATGATGAGTGTTAGTTGATGTTAATGACAAATCCAGGGTGAAATGGCAAAAATATCCTTACTAAAATGTTAAATTTTTTAAAAATTACTAGTTATATCAAAAAAATGCGCGAGTGACCAAAAGTATACACAATACCCAACATGAGTGATCGAAAGTATACAAAGTCATACTATGGTGATCGACTAGTATTTTTTAACAAACATGAGTGATTGATGAAGTCATTTGCCCAATTTAAAAAATTGGGTAGAAAATTCATTATCTTTAAGCAATTGGGTCTCTATATATATATGAGGCAACAATATGGGAAGAAGAAAAAGGAATTGATAAATGTGGTTTCATTTTAATGTATTTGTACTTTTGTGTGTTGTAATGGTGTCCACTGGATAGGCCTTATAAACAAGATTTTTATGTAAAGGTATCAAAACAATTAATAAAAAAACAGGGGACGAAGACCAAATATTCTTTTATTTAAAATAATAATAAACTTAAAAAAAATACTCCAATGTGTGGTAAGTAATTAACGACTGACCACTTATACCTTCCCCTAGTTATACTCCTTGATTGGTGAGTCCACTGATCCAAACGTGCAGGGTACGAGCGAGTACCGGACTAATCGGTAGGGTTTGAACTTTATCTAGTTGAATAATTATTTGGTACTATCAAGTCGGATAGCAAGCATATTATTCTCGCATAGCTCGATAAGGACACTAGTGGATATCAAGCTGGCGGGTTTCTTTAGTCGGGCAACGAGCGGGTAACGAGATACTCAGAAATTCTATTTAAAAAATTCTATTTTAGTATTCCCTCCAACAATATTTAAATGTTGAAATGTAAATGTGGAAATTCTTTTTAATACTAGTTTTATATTGGTCATTAAAATTAATTATGGTTAAGGTATAACATAATACAAAAATAAACGAACGGGTAATGTGCGAACCTGGATTTACCTGATCAAGCTATCAAGTAAAAATATTTACTCGAGCGATATGAATACGGACAAATAACAAACCAGTCCAAATTTTTTGAATCATATAACCAGTGGATTCCGAATTACCCAATCCGTTAGCGTCACTTATCTCAAAGCTCAGCAGCATGCATTACTAATTTTGTGCTTTCTCCCAATATTTTGGCGGAAAGTAGAGCAATTGTTGCTGCCAGGTTGAGTCCATTAAAGTGGGTATGAGAGCCATTTAAGTCTTGAATTGATCGAGACGCAGGACAAAGATAAATATGAGTTGGAAACGTCCAGGGCAAGTAATCAAGTTGGTGGGGTTATTATATATAGCTACATTCATGGTAGGCATAATAGATTTTGAGTACAAATTAACAAGGCAATTGTAGGACTAGATATTTTATTATTTCTATTATTTTTTACTTTTTTGTAAATTAGCGACAATAATAATTAAAATAAAATATAAAATATATTATCTTCAGCGAGATTTGAACTTAAAAATTTTTGCTTGAAAAATTAGATTTGAACCCAAGATATAATAAATACTCTCATTAGCAAGATGGGTAAGGGAGGGTAAATGGTAGCGACCGTACTCGTAGTTTTCGAAGAAGAAGAAATGGTGGTGCTAGAATTTTATGCAGTAGTGTGGTGGTTAGGGTGAAAATGGAGGTAAAAAGGGGGAGGGGAATTGTGGTGAAGCTCGCACTAGTTTAAATTCAAGATGAAAAGAAATAAAGATACATTTTGTCCGTTCTCTTTTAATTGTATTTATAGTCTTAATTTCTTGTTTTTTAATAGTTATTTTTTTAATTTTTAATTTTTTGTTTCTTATTAGTTATTTTTTTAGCATAATTAATTATAAATTTCAATGTACTTTTTGTTTATTTTTTCTTATAAAGTATATGCGAGAGTAGCATAATTGATATTTTCATAGAAAAAAAATGGTTAAAAAGTGCGTTCAAAATGTACCAAGTACTTGATAGAGTGATACTCCCTCCGTTTCTTTTTATTTGATTGTTTGGAGGAAAAGTACTTTATTAAGAGATTGTGAAAAATTACATTGGGATTTTAAAAAGGTGTATTGGAATTGTAAAAAGGTGCATTGGAATTGTAAAAAGGTGCATTGGAATTATAATAGGTTGCATTGAAATTGTAAACAATCAAATAAAAAGAAACATGGAAAAAATGCTCAAACAATCAAATAAAAAGAAACGGAGGGAGTATTTTTTTATGTAACTATATATGTTGTTTTTATTTTTTTTCTTTTCACTTTTTTTATGTAACTATGTAAGAATGATAGTATTTCTTTTAAAAAGCTTACCAGGCCACGATGACAAGTAAAATAAGATTTTTTTTTCCCATATTACATACATTATTAGTTAGAATCATCGTTGATTATATACATGTCCGTCAGAACGATGATAAATGTTATCGTTCCTTATTTATAATCTCGAAACTCCGTAATCGATGAGAATACAAATCTTCGAACAGTTTTTTATGATCGGTGATGACCAATTGACCATATCAGGAGGCTTTATAACTACAAATCTTTAGGGGATATTTTCAAAGATTATAATAAGTGGAAGCTTTTAATCTCTATTTCTTTAATTTGTTTAAGTGGTGGTCCTTACAATAAAAGCCATAATAAGAGATTTATAAATGTATATCCCCACAGGTAAAAAGCCCCAATTTCGCCCACATACATGATTATTAGTGCTTCTTTTTCTACCAACCTACGGCTTCAAATGTCCGCCCACACTTTTTATAGATGTCGACAATTACAAACTTAATCAAACCAATTATTCAAACTAAATGATACCTATCAAGTTTTGCACTACTAACAAATAATAAATAAAATTAAAAGTGCTTCTAATACATCTACTAATCATATGTCATAAGATATTATTTTTTATAGGCTTAAATTCCGACAGGCCCCTGAACTTTGATCATCTGGTCAATTTGGTCCCTGAAGTTTGAAAATAGGTCTACTTGCCCCCTGAACTTTCACAACAGGTCATTTTGGCCATTTTCATAACTGTTCATGGGCAAATTAACAAATTTTAACTTTTCATGAAGGACAAAATAGGAATTTAGTATATAATAGACATTTTGGGGTCACTTTAATAAAAAAAAATATATTAGGGCTCTTTTAAAAGAAAATAAAATTATTAAAAAAAATAATAATAAAAAAAAATCCCCCTCCCCCCGTCGTCCCCAACCCCCAATGAAATATAATAAAGACATTTTGCAGGTTCTATCAATGGTGAACGGTTTTAGGGTGGGGTGGGTGGGGGTTTATTATTATTTAATAATTTAATATTAATTTTGTATTACTTTTTAAATTAACTTGTAATGCCTATTATTGTTGTATGCCTATTTTACCCTTCATTTTAAGGTGAAAATGACCAAAATGACCAGTTAGGATAGTTTAGGGGGCAAGTAGACCTATTTTCAAACTTCAGGGGCCAAATTGACCAGATGAGCAAAGTTCAGGGGTCTGTCAGAATTTAAGCCTTTTTTATATAGACTTCCCAACTTACTGTTTGCGAATTTATTTAAAAGATATTATTTAAAAGATATTATGGGATGTATGTAATCGTATTCTTTTCAAGAGATCAAACTAGCTTTGAGGCAAGTTAAAATAATTTTGTGGGATTCGTAATATACAGAGTTGTATATCAATCGAGTAGAGTCAAAAGTTTGAAATATTTTTACTTGGTTTGATATATTCTGTGAGCTTTCACTAAGCTAAACTAAGCCAAGGTCGAACCCCTGACTATTTCACTCGAAAATTTCTTGTTCAAACTTTTATATCCGGTCGAATCGAAATTTTACAGACTTGATTGAAGAAAAAAATCACACAGAACGAGATGGTGCAAAAGATCCAAAACAGACAAAAATAAAAACTCGATTTTTGGTCGAACCTATATGCTATTGAAGCATGGTCATCCTCTTGCACCACCCCATATTAATTGACATACCACAAGATCTTGGAGGATAATGTATAAAACAATTTGAAAACTCGAGTTCAATGTAAATGATATCGCACATGAGTTACGCAGACCAATGAGTCGGTCAATTATATGCATACAACGGTTGAGACTATGTGGAGAGTAATCCAGGAGATGCACAAATAATCAGTAGCGGACCTATACACGTTCACCGCTGTTCACTCGAACAGGCACTTTTTTTTGAAAAAAAAAAATTACATATGTGTAAGAGAAAAATTAGTGTAAAAATTAGCATTAAAAATTATATTTGAATATATTTAAGTGTTTTGAACAGGCACTTTAAAAATTACGACAATTTCGAACAGGCACTTTCATACTCGTAGATCCGCTACCACAATGATTGGCTACCACGACCTCCACAAGAGCAGCCACAAGAGACGCCAGAATGGCAGGACAAAAAAACTATGACATGGAGGATAATTATGCAAACACGTGATTACGTTTATGTTTGAACAATTTAAATTTATGGTTATGTTTGATGTAATTTCTTATTTTGAACAACTTATTTTATATTTAGTGTTTTAACTTTGAATCTTTATAACTTTTATAAAAAGTTTGAGACCCTCAAATTGAGGGCCCTAACAGCTCCCTGCCCTGGGTAATGATGTCAGAGGTTATTGTACGATGTGCCTCGTCTGATCATGGGATTAATGCTTGCCCATTAACCACTTAAATGATCGCTCTAAATGGGAATCAAATCTGGGTTGCATAAGGAGACAAGGTTGTTTGGCACTTTGCACTCTAGTTCTTTACCAATTGTTTTATGTTTGGCATTGTTTGACCATTGGTATTTTATGTTGAAAATTATAAGGTTGATTGCATGTCTTTTGTAACTCATGGTACACTATCAGATTTACAAAGTATACCGTTTATAAAAATATGAAAGGGTATTATGAGGGGTACCATGTGTATTACAAGGTATACCTTCTGTTTACACGGTGAATCGTTCGATACACACGGTACTACCATGTGTAGCGGGCCTTCAGAGGGCCTCGAGAAGGGTCCAGACCAAATACCCGTGCAACTTAAGGTGGGCTCGAACCGATAAACCTAAGCCCCTATTTGGCCACTCTTAAACGGACAAGGGCCGAATAGTTGCCTGGAGGGTCTTGGGCTGAGTGGGGCCTGATGACTGGGCCTGGCCGATGTGTAGTCTGGCGGTCCAGTTCGTTGGGCACGTCTAGATGCAGGTAAATGAAGTACGTTTGCTACTTGAATTGAATAATGAGAATTTTAGGCCTATTTGGACAAATGGATTTCCACAATGTCCCAAGCTAATATTCTTCTCATATTATACAAACTAAATTGTATGTTCTAGAATTTTTACTTAGTTTTGGATTTTACCAAACGCTACATCGAATTTAATTCAAAGGATTTGCCACGATTATTAAAATTGTTGTTTCAAACTGAGCTCATATTTTCAAAATATCATACATAATTACTTAAATTTATAAATAACATAAAATAATCTACAATTCAACAAAACTTTTCCACAATATGCATATTTAAGGAAATCCATAACTAAATTGGATTTACTAAAATCTCATTCCATAACTTTTTTTATTAGAATGTCATGTCACGACTTGAATTCAGGACCTCCAATTATGGAGGCTAAATTGATACTCACTAGACTAAGGTCACGGATTGAATATTTAAAGTTGAGTGCAAAATTATAAAGTAAAGTTATTTATCTTTACTAAGACCAATATAAAACGATTAAGCGAAATACATTGTAGGCAACCCTTTGTTGTCTTTCTTGTTTCGGTCGTTAACTATGTCGTCGTGTATAATCGTTTCATCTTGGGGAAGTCTTTCGTCCGGTTGATGCAGTTTGCAAATGCATCCAAAACTGCAGATAACACCCATTCATCTACTTGCAAAGTACACACATCGATTCTCTACTAAGGACGAACTTGCATCCGTTCCTACCTCTACGGCCGTAAACATAACGAACCGAATTATACCGAACGTAATCACGTTTGAGTTCGATTCGCAGGGTCGAACCTCACGTTCGGCTAGGTCCTAAATGTGCGAACCGTACCCAACCTTAGTTCAGCTCGGTCCGCAATGTGCAAACTGGACCGAACTATTTGCAAACTCTACGAACAAGTTCGGTTTGGTTGGCAATAATGTTCGATGCGATTGGACATTATTTGGGCGGATGAGAGGGAGATGACTCATAAGTAATGAGTAGGGAAATGAAGAGATATGAAGTGAAAGTGATTTTTATGGTTTAAGTTAGCTTAGAACTTTCAAGTCTAAACAATTAGTTGAATTTAGTTTGTTATTGTTGTATTGTTGTTCTTTTTGTAAATTTCGTGTGCTTGGAGAATGAATGATGAATGGAGAAAAACCGAGGCTTTTTTTAGCAAACTCATGGCTATTTTTTAGCATAATTGTGGGTTTTTTGAGCAAAATCTTGGGGTTTTTTTCTATCAAAATAGTTTCTACTTTTTGAGAAAAATGGTGGCTTTTTTTAGCAAAATGTTGCCTTTTTTGGATAGAAAATCGTGGTTGTATTTTGAACAAAATCTTGCCTTTTTTTGGAGCAAAATCGTGGCTATTTTTTGAGCAAAATGGTGTCTTTGTTTTGAGTAAAATCTTGTCTGTTTTGGAGAAAAATCTTGGCCTTTTGAAACTTCTTAAGTTATTAAACTATCTTTTACTTGAAATGTTGTTTAAACCATAACATTTGTTGTATATGTGTTGTTTAATATGTATTAGTTTGTTTATAACACAATATATTTTTGTTGGTGCATAGTATGTTGTTTATAACAAATTATAAGGCATTAAAATTAATTATAATGGAGTATAATGTGTTTTAAATGATTATAATGTGTTCTAAATGATTATAATGTGTTTTAAATGATTATAATGTGTTCTAACTTATTATAACGTGGCCTAAGCGATGATAACATCTGCTAATTGATTAAAACATTTTCTTAGTTATAATGTGTTCGAAAAAATTCTAATGTGTGCAAGTTGATTATAATGAGTTCATGGTGATTATAATGTGGTTTGTTTGGGTACTTTATATTGTCCATTGGTCAAAAATGTTAAAAGTAGGTTCCTAAGACTGTCAGAATGAAGATGCCGATTCAAGGGATTTAAGTTCCTAGGGAGTCCATATAACCAGGCATGTTTAGCTATGTGTTGGGTATCAACACCAATTAGTAGAGTAGTGTGTGGGAGGCCTGTGATTTCGTGTTTAGGATGAAATACCGTTTGAGTAATTTCAAGGAAGACTTCCTACTTGTTATCACCTTCGAGTTTAGGGTGTCTAGCAAAGGTCGTAATACCTCCTATTTATAATTAGCTTCGAGTTTGGGGGTGTCCAAGAAAGGTTGTAGTATCTCCTCCTAAGCAAGTAACTATAGGTCCTAAGACTATTGATGCAATTTTTATCGAATGTGCTCACAATAACAATGCATATCGATTTCTTGTATTTAAGAGTGACAACTCACTAGTTACAAGAATTCAATATTTTCATTGAAGTCTATATAAGAGGATTCAACATCGAAAAGGACATGTGATTCTGAGGACGATGTCACAGTTGAAAATATGACTGAAGAGTGTCGGAATAATTTGGTTGAGGAAGAAGAACCTCGACGAAGTAAATGGACACGTTTCGAGAATCGTATGGTCCAGACTTCATCATGTATATGCAGATTTTACCCAACCCGCCCAACCCAAGAATACGGGTTAGTTGTCGATGGGTCGGGTTAGGGTTAAGTAGTCAAATCCGAAAAAATTAGGTTGGCTTTGGGTTTATATTACCCAACCCAAATAGATACATATTAATATGAATTTCTAATATTATGCTTAAAATTTAACACTTGTTATAAAAATTATTACACAAATCCAATAGCCCATATTGTTACTCATTACTCATTAGTATGTTTCCAAAATTGGTTAAGAAACCAAATTTTTGTCTTAAAGATGCATTGGAAGATCTCTAGAAGTATGAAGACATTACTCAAGATTAGGTTCATGAATTTATAAATTTAGTTTGTAGTTTATTCTTTTTTGTTAATCATAACAATTTTAGTTTTGGTTACTTGTCTTTTATGTGTAATATCTCAGATTTCGAAGAAAAATAATGATCTCGATGATGTCAACATGATATCTGATTGATTAGTATGTTTTTATTGCATATAATTAACACAATATATGTTATATAAGCTACTTATATATTCGTCTTATCTAAGTTTCATAGATATTAGTCTAACTTATCTATTTTTCCTTTACATGTCGTCAATCGAAAATATGATACAACCATAACAATGTTACCATATTTTTTAGTTTTAATACTTTAATTTGTGGAATTTGAATGTTGAAATGAGTTACTAATAGTCTTTACACGATCTTTATTATCTTAATATTCTTTTTAAGTCAAATAAAATTATTATGTTTTTAATTATTTCAATTTAAAATTAATTATGTCTGACCCGAATAACCCGCCCAACCTAACCCGAAAATTGAAGGACCAGAAGCAACAGGTCTAATCATTCTTGGGTCGGGTTTAGGTCAAATTTTTAAAACCCGAGAAATATTGGGTTGGTTTTGGGTTTAGCCAAAAGCCACTCAACCCAACCTATGCTTACCCATACCGAATAGACGTGAAAAGAACCTTTCGAAATGGAGATTTAGAAGAAGAAATCTACATGGAACAACCTGAGGGTTTTGTCGTTGCGGGTAAAGAAAGGAAGGTTTGCCGATTTGTCAAGTCCTTGTATGGACTAAAACAAGCTCCTAAACAATGTCATGAAAAGTTTGATAGGCCGAGCTTTCAAATGCACTTAAATTTAATGAATGTGATAAATGTATCTATGTAAAGTCCACGAAAGATGGATATGTCATTCTTTGTTTATACATAGATGGCATGCTTGTTGCTGGAAACAATAAATAGATGCTTCAAGCTATTAAAGATATGTTAAATTTTAAGTTTAACATGAAGGACGTTGGACTAGCAGATGTCATTTTATGGTCTGTATCACTGGAACCCAAGACGATCTAGTATTGAGCACACTATGTTAACACGGTTCTTCAAAAGTTTTGTCTATATAACCTTTAATCATTTTAATTATCATATTTAATTACATTGAAGTAAATATGTAAATATAATTGTTCTTTCTAAATCTCGTATATTGAGGTAACTTCCAAATGATCGAATGATGAAATTCATGTAACATTCAATTATTTTGAGATTATTGTTTGAATATTCAATAGAGGTCCACGCAAATATGCCGCCTATATATATTATCGAATCATCTATGAATATCACACTTGACTACTCAATATCTCATAAAATCATATAAATTCAACTTATTACAAAATTATCCCAACAAGAAAGATGGATGTTTCTCATATCATCTGGCATGTAGGCTTTGCATTGGCTCTTCTTCTCTGTGTTCTATTTATTCTTAATCCATATCGTTTTATGCCAAAAGAAGACAACATTGGGCGTGTAATCTTTGCGTTGACTCTTCTTCTATGTGTTCTAATTGGTCTTAATCCTTATCGGCCTACGCCAAAAGAAGAAAACGTCAAGCGTTTAGTTGTTGCATTGGCTATTTATCAATCGCAAACAATCCCTAAATAGAGACATTTTCACATAGGTGACCCCGTTTATGAGATCATCTTTGGACAACTCTGATATGTTCATAGAAATGTGATGTGGAGATGTTGATAGACAATTAACACTATTCTGTACATTGAAGAGTGTAGACAGAGAAGTAATGCATAACATGCTTGAAAACATCAACCACAAAGAACTACTATTTCGTTTAATGGGAACGAGTTTCAGCTCTCATAATAACACTTCTAAAACGATATGCTTCATCGTGTGCTCTGAAGAACTACTATTTCATTCAAGGTGCAATGCTAAGCTTGTCAAGTGAAATCAATGGATTGAGACTCCCAAATTTGTATCATATTATTTGAGTGATCTCAACAAAGCTATTTGAAATTTTTGCTTGCTCTACCAGGGCATCCCATGCCCCGACTCCAGGAGCAATGTTCTTCTGAACCATTTGATTCAGCAGTCGCAGTGCTTCACCATGCGAACCTTTCAAACATAATGCATGTATAATTTCATCTAATGCGACGGAATGTGCACCAGAACAATTACCAACCTTTTCTTTTAAGAAATCATATGCACCACTGAAATCTTCTTCTCTTGCCATACCACCAATTATAATCTCAAAGGTCTGCATATTAATAACCCTACCCTTCATTGTCATCTGCAGAAGAAGTTCCCTTGCCATATTTAACTTCCCCGTCATACACATTGCCTGCAAGATAATATTATAGGTGACAATATCAGGTCTACAGTCGAGCTGCTCCATTGAAGCAAGCATCTTGACACCCTCCTCCAACTTATTTTGCTTACAGAGAGCCGATATATACAAATTATAAGTAAAAAGATCAGGAACCAACCCAGACACAAGCATATCATCCAACAAGTAATCAACCTGTTCATACGAACCCTCGACTACTAAACCTTCTAATATCATATTGTAACACGATACGTCAGGCTCAACTCCATCCACTTTCATCTGATTTAAAACCTCGAGAGCATCCTCCTTTGTCCCATTTTTTACAAGATAATGAATCACATTACACCAATCAACTCTCCTTGGACTGACCCCATATTTCTTCATGTGTTCAATAAAGCTCAAAACCTCAACTTTGTCGCCACCCTTTCCCCTACACATTTTCGAAACTATCAAAGAATAATCACTTTCGTCTAAACTATAACCCTCATTCACCATAAAATAAACCAATTCAACACCATATTTGATGCTCCCACGCCTACAAAGACCTCTAACTAATATCCCAAACGTCGAATCCTCCATTCTAATGTTCATCAACCCACTTCTCATCAATATCTCAGGCACAAATGCAATACCCCTTTTGTTCTTACATGCAACCACAAGCAAAATATTCAAAGATTCCACAGAAGGGTTGCATCTAAATTTACAAAAATTAAAGAAAAGCTCAACAGCATTATCCAACATATCAAATTCCCCATAAAACTTAATCAAATCAATTAAAACCCATTCCGGTGTCTCAAAGTTTGCATATTTTTCCAAATATTTAACTATCACTGGAATTTGATCATGATATAATGGGTTTTTAATGAAGAATCTGATGATAAACTGGTAAGCATTTGGGGTCGGTTGACACTCATAACAAGAAAATGAATCAACAAGTACTTGAATAAAATCAGTTGATTTTGAAGATGCTTTTATTGATTCTTGAAGTTTTTCCATAGCTAATTGATGGCAAAACGTTTGTTGCCATTTGGTTTTGTATGGTGAAAGTGGCCATTTTCTTCTTTTTCTGAGATGGTAATTGTGGAATTTTTTTCTTGATGAAGTTGAAGATAATAATGAAGAGATGAATCTTAGGCTATAACATTTAATTGAAAGTATTTGTGTAGCTGAAGAAGATATCTTTTGTTGAAACAAAGCCCTTAACATGTTCGATCGTATGCCTCAACGAATGTAAAGAATCAACCTTTAACACTCAATTTACATATTACAAAAACTTAAAATCGAATCGTGTAAATCTATTACCTTGAATCGGACTCGGAATCTGAATCGATGAGGGGTGGTGGGGTGTTTGAATGTTTGAAGAAGAATGGAAGGAAGGATGATGATTTTGGGCGGCAAAACTTAAACAAGTAAAATGTTCTGTATCGTTTTAGTCACTTAAAAGACTCTTTTAAGTGAAAAGTAATTCCCAATACAACAATAATCGGTCATTGTAGTAAGGCTTTTTTCATCTGGGCACCTGAACTTCTGATATTATAACAAATAGGCATTTGGTGAACTTTTTATAACAAGTAGGCATCTGAGATGAAATTTTGACACCTAAACTTTTGGTTTTCTCTTTTTTCAGATTTTAAACATTTAGATGGAGGGCAAAATAGACAGATCACATCTTAAACTAACTAAAACAAGGATTTTAACCAACCTCTACCCAACTCATTTAACCCAACCCTCATTAATATCTATCTATTTCTTCTTCTACTCTATTCCTTCATCAACCTTCATCAAAAAAATTCAACCTCTCTCGACTATCGTCTATCTATTTCTTCTTCTACCCTATTTGTAGACTATGATAAATTTAGCTCTAGAGAAGAAAATGAGGCAACAGAGACATGGTTGCTTCTCTGTTCTTGGGTGGTTGCTGTTGAGATTGTTTGAGAGCTAATGAAAGAAGATGGTGTGCATTTATATCACGTTATAATCTCATGGGGAGGTGTGATGTAGCAGAGAAATTGATGAAATAGATGGAGGTTTGTGGAATTGAACCTGATATTTTCACTTGGACAGTGATGATTTTTGGGTTTGTACAAGATAACACACCGAACGAGAGGCATTGGATTTTTTTAAAGAAATGCTTTTGGATGGTGTTGAACCCAATGCGGTGGCATTTATTAGTGGAATTGCAGCTTGCGTTATGTTGAGAGATTTGCTAGAGAAAATTTCTTCTTCTTTTCAACTATGGAAATCCGTTCAAATCAGATCTGATGATTATTCAGATCTAAGCCTATGAGGGTTTTTGGTTGAGGTTGTACATGTTGTTGTTGTTGCTTCAAAAGTTGATTCTTTTTGAACCCGCTTGAGTTTAGGGTTTGGAGTAATCGACTCGTATCTTGGCGGGGTAGTCCTAGATTGCTGCTCTGCTTGCAAGTATTGATTAAGTCAATCCAGGTGAGTTAGGTTAAAATGGAGCTATGAATTAAGGAGGAAGACAAACCAGACGAAATGGCACCTGAACTTACTTTTTCCTCGAAATTTGGCGCCTAAAATCTTTATCCTGATTGGCACCTGAATTTTTTTGCATATTTTCCCTCCAAGATGTCATATTTTCAATATGACTAACTTGCCATTGGGTTAAGGATTTTAAAATTGTTTAAAATCTGAAAAAAGAGAAAACCAAAAGTTCAGGTGCCAAAATTTCGTCTCAGATGCCTACTTGTTATAAAAAGTTCACCAGGTGCCTATTTGTTATAATATTAGAAGTTCAGGTGCCCAGATGAAAAAAAGCCTCGTAGTAATAACTAGTATTGAATTTTAGATTTTAATGACTATATATGTTTAGATTTAACACATGTCGTATATAATACTCCTGATCTGTTATATGCACACCAAAACAGTAACACACACCCTCTGCTGGACACCTGTTCACCCTCCTCTAACACATCCTCCTTTGTTTGACACATACACACCCATTACTGTTTGGGTGTGCATATAATGTTGCCCATAATACTCCCTATCCAAGGCTTCTAGCCTAGTTGTACCGAATTCTAGCCTTTTTTTAAGAGGCCTCAGTTTGAATCTCGCAGAGGTTTGTATTTAAATATACTTCTTTAGGGGCTGCATTTGCAGCATTTTAGGGGTTGCCCGTGCAGCATTTCAGCATCCACTCTGTGGGATTTCAGGCGTTTCGGTGATTTCCAGCACCCACTCTGTGGGATTTTTCGGGGATCGGACACACGTTCAGGAAGCAAAGTTCAAGGATTACGTGGATTCTGCAGTCGAAAAGACGAAGTTGTTTATATGGGGCTTAGACTCCCATTTGCTAATTTAGAAATGTAATGTATTGGATATCGCATGTCTATTTTGTGACTTCTATCGTTTGATTGTTTAAAGAAATTTTTACCTTTTCAAAATATTTGATTGTTCATAATTCCAATGCAACTTTAAGATTATTTTCTCCTTTTTACCCCTTCAATAAAGTAATAGTACAGAGGGAATGGTATATATATATATTTAAATAATACTTCCTCCGCTTTTTTTCAGTTGTCGTTTTAGCCTAAATTTTTTGCTTTTTTAGTTGTCGTTCTATCATACTTTATTACAATTTCACATTTTTAATTTAATTTTTGCTTACTTTTTTTATTAAAATTATCAACCATCCAATGATATGATGACAATCAATTGTCAATTTATATTGAAATGTCCTTTTTTATTACTTTTTCTTTAATCTATATGCATCTTGAACGAAAACTCAAAAAATGGAGGGAGTATCATTTAGTTCAAAAAAATTATAATGTATTTTACAAAAAAAATATTGCACATCAACATTTAATAGGTGATAATTTTGGATTTTACAGTTCGGTTGGATTTTACCAAAATTAAGTGCACCGTTTGATTCGGGTTATCGAACCTTTGAATTTTACCATTCGGTTCGATATTTGTCAATGCGCACCAAGTCACAAGCCAAATTTTCTCGAACTAAATAATGCGAGTCGAATGAAACCCTTAGATGGAGTCACATCCAAATGTTAACAATTGATCCACTTGCTTCAGTGGCTAGCAACTTTAGTTATTGACCTTAGGTCGAGTTTTCTATTCCCACCAGCATTATGATGTTTTGTTTTTGATACATTTCCACCCAAAATTTTCACGTTTTCCAATAACTTTTACTCTCTTTTCTATGATATTTTGCTCATATTTATTATGTTTAAAGCTTAAATTTTCATTCTTTTTTTGGAGAAAATTTTCCTTTTCATTTTCTAAAATTTTATTTAGCACATTTATCTCTAAATTTCAACCATTTTTCCCTATCTTTTTCTATAAATATCGTATCAAAATAGTTAGACATTCAATATTAATTAACTTTCTCATTATGTATAAGTACAAAATTTTGTTTTGTTATATTTTTCTTTATAAACTATTTTTATTATTGAATAACCTTAAAAAAGTTCAATATAATTACTTGAATGACTTAATATTATATTGCTTATTTTATTTTAGTATCTTTTATTTGATTAATTTTTGTTATTTTTCTTTATTTGGGTTAATAAAACTAGTTAAATTGTTGAAGGCAACAACTAATTTTAGATGATTACTTAAATTGATAGTTTTTGAAATAATTAAATTGTACTTACATAATTTATGTTTTGTTCGCACAATCGAAAATATATAAGTCAATAGATAATTCTACTTTCACCAATTTTAAAAATAGATTTATAAGATATTGAGGGATCACCCCAACAAAAATTCCTGGATCCGCCCCTGCTCACATAGCTAGCTATGACAACCTTCGTCAATAGTTTATGACACTTTAGATTCATTGTAATCTAATCAACAATCTCTTACCTTTTCATGGTTTCTTCATGTGATACAGATTTCTAATCGAAGAAACGAATGAGTTTTCTGAAATGTATAGCACAAACAAATGAGGAGTAATTTTTTTACAATAATGAAAATTAATGTTGAATACTAACATTATTCTGCAAATTGCAGGCAGAAAGTAATGCATATTCTGAAATGGAAGTAAGGAACACTGCAAGTTTATTTGGACAAGTTTCCTCAACTCAATCGAAAGAAAAGAATCATGATTCGCTCTTATTGTGGTGTTGTTAACATCAATTTTCACAATCGAAACGGAAAGAATGGACTACGGGCGCCTCGTTCTGGCTGTTGTAGGCATCTCAGCTTCAGCTCTTGTATGCCTTCGAAGTCTTCGAACATGGCAACAACACCGCATCACGATGGAGAAATCCAAGCTCATTAAAGAAGCATTGGAACAAGCCGAAGAGAGACTAATCCGCTATGAAGAAAGGCATGATCGAATACTAAACCATATATGTACACAATACTTGATCAATCAAGAATTGCTAGAGGCATTGAGAGGAGCGAGGGAGGCGATGGAGGAAGCGTTGGAGTTCGTCGGAGGCCTTAGGGACCTGGAGATGGAGACGCTGTCTAGCTTCCCAGATGATGATGCTTCACTATCATATGCTATCAATTAATATAACTATGTAAGTAAACAAAGCTTCCTCAGCAATTAAGCCACATCCATAGATGACAGGAGTGCCTGAGGGACGTTAGGATCCGATTCGATTGTTTATGTGTATATATGAAATTGCTGATTAAGTCACTAACTATAAATTTCTTTCATTGGAACACGATATGTGATGTGTCAGATTCTCTCTATGTGGGCCCCTCGGGGACGGATGTTCCTCCATTGGTTCCTTCCCGGGCCTCCGGGGAACATAGTCTTGTGATCCTGGGTCCTTGGGGGAACTCTTTGAGACACCCTTGAAGGACCCACACCCGGGGGTGGTCCCCTTGAGGTAGCTCCCGGGTCTGAGACCCAGAGGGGTTGGCTGACATCCCCGTCCGGGGTCTCCGGGGAACTCTTAAGTGAATGGGATGGTCCCGGTGCATATCTTCTTGGTTTGTTGTCATTCCAGTGGTCCGGGTACCTAAGCTACGACTTGGTTGGTCGCAGCCACTCCGACGGTCTAGTTAGTATAGAGCAGGAGTGACAAAAGGGTTGATAAGGGTGTTAAGCATTACCTCTTTGTGGTGAGTATGGTGCTCTATTTATAGAGAAGGGGTGTTGTACCTTCCTTCTTCAGATGCGGACACGTGTCCGGCTGGGATCAAGTCGTACCCTGACCTCGGGCTTCCCCATAAAGTAAATGGACAGTCTAGCCCAACGTCTTTGATGGGTAGTTTGACCTCAATAAATAGGCTTGGCCCTTCATTTATGGCCTCAATAAAAGGGCCTCATCAATTGCCCCTTTAACGCTCACCTACTCACCACAAAGGTGATAATGATGTACTGCGTCCCTAAAGGAAAGGTCTAGCAAACCCTATTTGAGGTCCACTAGGGGGATTCCATTCTAAAACAATTGGCAATAGAGGGGGTCCTATATATTGACCCGGGAGGACACCGATATCCGATGTGGGTGTGCATCTTAACACTCCCTCTCACGTGTAACACAATCATCGGCGAAATATTCCTCGCCGGTATTAACTGCCGGAAACAACATCAGCGGGTTAAACGTGCCTTAATAACTCGGGCCTGGCTCATGATACCATGTTAAGAGTCTATGGGGTTCCACTCTAAAACTAATTGGCAATAGAGGGAGTAGCCCAAGATCTTATATATTGACCCGGGAGGACACCGACTTCCGATGTGGGAGGTGTATCTTAACACTCCCCCACGTGTAACCCTAAGGGGTGAAGTCGGACATGTTTTTCGGTTTTTTGGCCCGAAAAAAACAGGTCCGCGATTTTCGGTTTTTTTGGTTTCGGGCCGGTCTCGGTTATGGGCCTGTCTAAATGGGCTAACGTAAATGGGCCTACTTGTATGGGGCTGCCTAAATGGACTTATTTTGAGCTGACTTTTTTTAATCAATTTTTTGTTACATTTGTTGATCCTTGAGTTAAAAACATAACTACTACAAATGTACAAATTATACTTCAGAATTTATACATAAATCAGAAATCCACCATATTGTTCATTGTCCAAAATACTTCGAAATTCAAATGCGGAATCCATCAACATACAAGAAAATATAAGATAATCTCTCCCCGGAAACACCAAAAAAGACTTTCAGGATCCACATTCTGCATAAATTACAAGTATAATCAACAATTAGCTAGGGGTTGGTCATAACTAAAAATCAACTACAGCTCTATATCAAAATATTACATTATCTTGGTTTGCAAGCTAAGGAGGGTGGAATTGCATATGGATTCAATAGAATGAGCTAGGACCAAACCTTGTCCAAGACTAACAACTGACAAAAGTTTCTTGCATGCGACATCAACAGCTTGGGGGAGAAAATAAGAGCTAGTAATAATTTGGATTTCATATCAACCAATATGCAAATCAACTTATGCATAAATGAAAACATCCTAATTTTTTAAGATGGAGGGAGTATTCTATGATATGGATTCTAGCTAGCTAATGATTAAAGAACACTTCACTCATACTTCGTTTCCATTTTTATCTTTATCTTCTTTACACTGATCTCTTTATCAATTTCCATCAAGAGCCTAGAAGGGTATGTGAAATCTCCTATTTTTAATTCAGATACAGTTTTCAGAATGTGAATAACATAAAGGCACATTGCACAGTTTCCAGAATGTAAATAACAGAAATCTCTTTATCGATTTCCAGATTACACATAACAGAAAGACACATTGCACAAAAGGGCTGAAAGAAAATTTCAGAATGTAGACTTAAAACAAATTAAGGTGCTTATACCTTTCAACAAAATTTCAGAGTATGGACTTCAGCTAGTTCTCAACCAACTTCGACTCCACCTCTATAAAAACCAAAACATATATGTTATTCGCAACATCAAATAATTTGAAAACGAAAAAGATGCACACTAATGACAAAGAAAAAAGATAAAAACATACCATGTGCAA
This sequence comes from Echium plantagineum, assembly GCA_003412495.2. Classification (NCBI taxonomy): domain Eukaryota; kingdom Viridiplantae; phylum Streptophyta; class Magnoliopsida; order Boraginales; family Boraginaceae; genus Echium; species Echium plantagineum. The sequence goes on along the minus strand of CM016566.1, from coordinate 21,664,947 downwards.
TCTCCTCATACTTTTCGATTTTTTTTGTCATAGCATTGATATCTCAATTGGTTCGTCCTTAACTTTTAACCAATTTTGAGCGCACACAAACATTTCGGCGGAATATTCATCACCGGTATTAATTGCCGGAAGAACAATTCTATTATGAATTAGAGATGTGTAAGTGAAATTACTTTAGTATCCCATTAATTAAAGGTATTTTTGTCCAAAAAGCAGAGAAACTTTCAGGCAACTCATGCTTTTATATATATAGATATAGATAGATATTGATAGCTATATTATATATATAGATTCTCTTATTTTTATTTCTAATTAAGTATAAGATCTTTTTGTATTCTTAAGTAGAGATGTTAAACATAAAACTCGAGCTCCATTCAGATACACATGAATTGGCTCACTGTAACACTGGTAAAGCTCGATTTAGACATATAAAGTCGAATTAACTCTTACTAGAAAAGGATATTTATGATGCTCACTTAACTATCGTGTGCCACTCTTTGGACCTAAATAAACAGAATAGTTGTAGAATTATGGAGGGAGATATTTTATTGATGAATAATAATAGTTGTTGTGTCAATACAATATAGAAATCACTTATAGGTGAATATGAGCTAACCCTAGTTTATTATGCGGGCTTATGGGCTCATCACCCATTAGCCTAACACCGTCCCTCAAACTCATGGTAATTTTATAGAATTTCCATGAGTTTGCAATACAACAATAGTAATAAGAAAAACGAAAACGTAAATTTGGATCAAGCCGGATCCATGATCAGTGCGTATTGGACTCGCCAGACAACGCATATCGAAATCGCTAGATAATGCGTATCATCAATCATTAACTGCCAGGAACGCCATCCTTTTCGAACCTGTCAGATCTCTGCGTATAGGACTGGCCAGACATTGCTCAGATCTCTGCGTATAGGATTCGCCAGACAATGCGTATCGGACTCGCCAGACAATGCGTACCGGACTCGCCAGACAATGTGTACCGGACTCGCCAGACAATGCGTAATTCGCCAATCAATAACTGTCAGGAACGCCATCCTTCTCAAACCTTTCAGATCTTGTTCAAAATTCCACTTCAACTCGAAGTAGAATAATTCGCTTTATCTTTTTTTTCTTTTTCAATGGGATACTCCCATTGTCCATAATTATATCTCCCTCCCGCCCTGAAACTCATGGTAATTTGTCTATGTTTGGTATATTTTTTTTTAAAGATAAACAAATATTATAAACGGTTTTAACGAGCGAGCGCACGATTTACGAGCGATTTGAAACGAATTACTAACGGATAGTAACCGGTTCGATTAAAACTATATTTTAACAAAATTAATTTCATAAACGATTTTAACGAGCGATTGGTGAGCGAGTTCAAGCGATTTACGACTTGCAGAATTGAATCGTAACCGGTTCAAAATTCGAAACGAGCGAGCAAACGAGCCGGTTTTAACGAACTGGTGTGCTAGCAATTTGCGAGCGGACCAGTTCGATAACAGGCCTAGTGGTGGAGAAGAAGAAGAAAAAAAATGGAGGGTGTATTTTTTATCGAAATTCTTCATTGAGGACAAATGAGTCATTTTGGGGAAAGGGGTACTCAAATAAAACAAATGAGGGGAACAAAATTTAAAATAAATAAATAAATAAATAAATAAAACAGGGGAGGGGCGCATTCTTCAAAATTTATCAAATTTTTGTATATCTAAATTATATGAAATTTGAAAAAGTTAAATTTTTTTTTTTGAAGTTGTGAACACAACATATAGTTAAATTATCTTGAAAACTTAAAAAGATTCGTCTCAATAAAAAATTTATATTATATTATTATCTTTTTAAATTTAAAGTACAAATATTGTTAAAATAAATTAAAATAAAAATTTTAAATACTAAAAACACATAAGTGAAAACACATCATTTGAAAGAAAAAATGTTATAATATTGAGTATGAAAGCCATAATATAATCAACAATAAATGCATGTGTTTTAGATTGAAAATATGTTAGGAAAAATTAAATAACATTGTTCAAAATTAAATCTAGCTAACGTTAAAGTATATATATTCGATCTAAAATTATATTTGTACTTTTGAAAATTAAATCATGTATATAGAATTTGTTGTTTGAATTGAGGTTTCCGATTTTCTTTATATTTAAGGCCTGAATGTTAGTGTAGTTTCAAAACTTAAATTTAGATTGTTACAAAAAAAAAAGAATATAAGAAGATTTATAAAAAGTATACATTTTCTTCGATTAGACTAGAGCTAACTTTTATTCAAATTATATATACATTTATATATACATGTTTTCAAAAATTTAGGCCCTTAAATTTGAGGAGGGCCTAGGGGATCGATCACCCCGGCACCCCCTCAGGGACAGCTCTGGCAGTGGCTTCTAGTGGACCGTTGTTGTGATGAGATGTGTATGTACATCTAAGTGGAAAATGAAATGAGTCAATCTACAATTGAGTAGCGTCGAATCTTGTTATGTAGTGAATGTCGAATTGATGATTGTCTCCCCTTAATTTTTGTTCATATTCTTAAAAAGAATATTGATACGCTCATCTTAAGCGTCTCAGCTTGGTTAGCCCATCACCCAATAGATGAGGTAATTAGGGATGTGTCTCTAGCGGTCTGGTACTCCACCTCAAGAGTGTCCAAATTAAACTCCGGATAACTACCCATAAACAGGTCCTCCCTTGAACAAATGAAAAGGTACTCATGCACCTGCCATGGATCGAACTGACATATTTATGAAAAAATATACTTTTATAGTGAATCCCGTAACCATTCGAGCTATGTTTCATTATTGTCTCTGGATACTAAAGGAAGACTATATATTAGCTTCATCTCAGGATCGGGATAATGACAAAAATCCCATCAAATTAAAGGCAATGCAATTCTAGCATGCACCGCCGCCATTATGCATTATTCAACCATTATATATATGCCGCCTTTTGTTGGAGACGTTTCATTATTCGATAGATTATTTATTTCCTTTCTTCTTTACCTGGTCGAATGTGTGTTCGTTATTTTTTGTGTGTGTTAGTTAAAATGCTCAAAGCATGTACGCTAACACATACATTCAAGCTTCTATAGTTTGCCTTGGAAAGTAGGCTTGGGTGATTATTGAGCATCTTTGATCACCCAATCAGTCAATTACTCCAACTTTGCAGGCTCATGACTCATGACTCATGCCATTTTATATATTTTCACTTTTACCTATCTCACTACTCACTACTATACGAGAATCATTCACATAAGATTCGCTAAAATTGTGTACTACTAACTATTCCCTTCATCATTTTTAGTTGACGCACTAACACTTTCTCTTATTATAAGTATCATTTTTATATTGAAAATTATATTTTTACATTTTTAATGAAATTTTTAACTTTTTTTTTTGTCTTAAAATTAACAATCAACGAGTGATATAGTTCCAAATAATTATACTTTTACATTTTCAATATACTTTTTTATTACTTTTAATTTTCTGATTCTTTTTATTTATCATCCTAGCTATTTTCATGTCAATTAAAAATCATTCTATTATAAATGACATTTTAAAAATACATCCGTAAAAAACTAATAATATAACAATTTAATGAATATATTTATATTACAAGCTTTTACTATTAATAATTTATAGATACTCATTAAATGAGAGATTGAAACAAAAAGGAATCAAATGTTGCTTGAGATTACAATGCCATGGGTACTTATTCTAAAACAATTTTTTATGAGGGTGCTGTAAAGCAATTCAGATACATTATGAAAATGCTAATTCTACAAACAACATACATGTCTGCAGTAAAATATTGTAGACGATACATAGAAAAACAACAACTCTAATTCATTATTACTAATTGTAAACTAGCTCATCCAAGTGTTAAAAAAAATGGCAATTGAGCTCACAACCCTCTTCCAAATCTCCGTATACTACCTCGATTGGCTTGATCCTAACTCCCGCTAATCTCAATAGACTATATAGATCAGCTTGATCCTAACTACCGAGTACAGTCCTTATGTAGCTCAACAACGAATACATTTAGGGTCCGGCAACTGTAGAGCACGTACCTGCAGAGTAAACTAGAACCATGGAAAATGACTGTTACGATGGCCGATATGTTGCATCGTCCTGCATTTTCCAAACAAATCCAGGCATGTCAAACCTTGGACCTGCAACTGTCCGATATATGTATAGCTTTTCAACTGGGCAGCTCTCCGGTCTTGAATCCAGGGGTCCTCTTTCATCTATAACTTCTACATTGAGCCTGGACATCTTCTGACCAAGCAACTTGCATGCTCCCAAACTTACTGAGCAAGATGACATCCAAAGGGATCGCATTGTCTCCAGTTTTGCAGCATTGGCCAAGAGAGCTTTATCGCCGAAGGGGCAGTCCCTGATCTCTAGCTTGCGCAGGTTTCTACAGCCAGAAAGCACATGATGGAGACCCACATCACTATCTCCTGCAAATGCTATAGAAAGCATTTCTAACTTTTGAGCATGCTTCCCTATGTATTCAAATGCAGAGTCTGTGAGGAGGCCTGAAAGAGAGAGGCGTCTAAGTTCTTTACAGTGCTCTACTATTGCTCCAAAACCAGTATCAAGTGGCTCGAGAGTGACATAATCAGGGGCTCGAGGCTCAATAATACATAGGCGAAAACGGATCATGTTTGGACGATTCCTAGCAATAGTTGCAAGAGCAGCATTTGTCATTTGACGACAGAAATAGAGAACTGATTGGAGCTTAGGGCAGCCTTCAGATACAGAAACAAGGCCCTGTTCTGTCAGAGCTATATTTGGCTCCACTCCAAAAGGATCAGAAGGAAACACCCTAAGTTCTTGCAGATGCTTGCAAGATGCAGCAACCGCTTGAAGACCCGTGTCCTCAATATAATCCAGTACCTGCAATCATGTTCCACACTAGATAAGAGTTACGAAAGAAGGTTAACAGTTTCACTGAAGACAAATGAAAAATTGCATGGAATTACTTATATACTTGACTCCTCATCACAGAGAATTTATGTGTATTGTGTATGCGTAAACTAGCTACTCAATTTATGATAATGTCACGGAATGAACATGATCTCCTAAACGTGTTTTAGGTATAAATCATACTCGACTCGTCCAACTAGGGGGAGGGGTGGGGTGGGGGGGTGTCTTCCAACAAATTAATCAACCTACTTTTGAAGCAATAATTAATCCATAGCTTAATTTTTCTATCTAAGTATGAGTAACATTAGATACTACACACCAAAAGCACTTATATGTCAAAATTCGAAACATTTGAAAAGTAGTTCGAAAATATTAGTTAGGGTCAAAACCGAGTATCTTTGCCTGATTAGTTAAACCACCTAGTTAAATTGACATGGTGGTTAGTAGAACAAGGTATTCTACAAATACAAGAGTGATATAATAGGAAAAATTATATATGGCATACCCATAGTCGCTGCAAATTTGGACATTGACTGACAAGTGATTCAAGTTCAGGGCTTTGGATGGCTGCATAACTCAAATTTAACGATGTAAGCCTAGGGCATGCTGAATACAAAGCTGGAAGGTAAGCTGGAACAACATCCCAAAATCCAGAAAAACCTTGCAAGAGCTTGCAACCTGAAAAGGCTTCCGCGAGGGTCGAGAAGACATCAGTTCGGATCTCAGATGAAAAGGCACCAGTTCCCAACTCAGCCAATTGAGGCGCACGGCGAAGTAGGTTGGGCAACTTCTCAAGGGGCACTGCACGATTGAGACGCAAAATCTTCAGGTTAGGACACCGAGCTACCAGGCGTTCCAGTGCCGAGAAAGAAACCTCCGAAACAAGGCAAGCTATATTAAGCGTCACCAGTGAGGTGAAACTATCAGGAAAATGGCTGAGCCAGTGCCCACCCAAATCCTCAACTTCACATTCACGCAAATCCAGCTCTTTCAGGTTCCTATCAATCAAATATAAATAGCCCAAATGTTAGGTACCAATAGATTAATTAAATATGATTAAAAAGAAACAAGGATGGTGCAAATTAGAAACAAGTTGTTCAAATTTGTCCATCAGAAATGAAATTCAGGAGAAAAAAGTAAAGATATATTGATCCAATGTAGCAGCAAATGTCAAGTTTATTGAGGTAATCTGGAGATTTATAATAAGAGAGGATGAAGATACATTCACCGAAATCGACTATAAACATAGTCTAAATCTTAGATACTAGGAAATTCATGTAAACTTCACGAAAGCGAGAAATAGCATTCCCTCATACAATCCTAAATAGACTGTCAAAACATTTCCTTAATTAATTGAGATAGAATCCATTTAACAAAAGCTACAGATCTGAACAAACAGCTCAATCAAGCTTAAATGGGTGAATTAGTCACATTGCGAGACGAACAATCAAGAAACTTTAACATACATCAAGATTCATATATCTCACCCCATTGTGCAAGCTTTTCATAAGTCAACATTCTGATAAATATAGATAAACCGATACACGAAAGAACCTAGAAGGAAGAATATACACTTAAAATGCGTTCATATAAAAGTTCATATCCACAAATCACATAAAAATATACAAATAGTATCCAATAAATACAGTTGAAATCCACAAATGATATAAAAAATCAATCTTTACACAAATAACATGAAAACATTCAAATAGTGTCCAAAAATAGAGCTCATATCCACAATTAACATACAAATACTCAATAAACACAGTTGATAAAGTTGGTAGACCTGCAATTAGCAGCAATGGAAGCAAGCCCATCAGTAGAAAATCCCTCACAAGAACACAAAACAAGAACCTTAAAGTTCTTGAAGCCCCTAGAAATCAACTCCAAACTCTCATCAGAAACAACCATCCTCTTCAAATGAATCTCCTCCAACCAAGGGTACCCTCTAGCCATCTCACTCACCCAAGGGTGCACACACCCACCCCACCCTTCTGGGACAAGGTTGAAGTCAGCAAAATGGGGTTTCCCCTTTAACCTCAAAGACCTCAGTTCAGGAAACCTCCTAATAACCATTTTAGGAGTTATTGCATAACAATTTCCCACAAAAATATCCTTCCTACACCATCTCTCGATTTCGTACCATGATTTGCAGACAAGGGAAACGTTGTTTTTGTCCTTGTCTGAATGCAGGAAGGAGAAAACGTGCTCTAGGACTTCTTCAGGGAAGGTAGAATAAGCCATTGAAATGGTGAGATTCAAGAAAAATGGAAGCTTTGTAGATCTGAGTATTGATGTAAGAAGCAAGTGTGGAGTATTATTGGGTTACTACTACGTGTATTTATTTATCGTATTTCTAGACAATTGTTTTTTCTTTTCTCTTTCCAACTTGATCAACTACCAAATTTTCTTAATTTTATCTCTATCATATTATTTTCACATAATTATATTTATATTCAAATCAATAGAATGCTTTAAATTAATAACTCAAACAATAAGAGTTTGAGAGGAACGAAGTCAACAATTGATAACTCAAACAATTTTTTTAATTGATGCATTTAAAAAAGTATTTAAATATATACTCAAACAACTTTATTTTTTACTCCTTCGTCCCTAAATGATTGGTACATTTTGACTTTACATGATCAAACTTTAAAAACTTTGATCAATAATTCTCATTAATCAATAAGAAATAATATAGTCACACGATATCTTATTAGATTCGTCTCGTATTTTTGAACTATCAACTTTATATAATTTTTTCATTTGTAGAATAAGAGATATTTATATTTTTAATCGTGATTTGTTGACCATGAAAAGTCAAAATGTATAAATCATTTAGAGACGGAGGGAGTAATATAAGAAACATTGATGCTACTACGAATGTATATAGTGTTCGATTCAAAAGTTGATGAACTCGACAAACGGTCTTCGGATTCGAGTATATCGATATATGGACTAGTATATATGTTTTAATAATGTATGAGGTTTGACTCTAAAATGAATTGGCAAAAAATGGAGTAATCCAAGATCTTATATATTGACCATGAAGGTGACTACTGATTTCTGATATGAGATGTGTATCTTAACCCTCCCCACGTGTAACCCGATCCTCGACGGAATATATCTCGCTGGAATTACTTGTCAGAAGTTAGAACAACATGGACAGGGTTAAACTACTTACACGTACCTCATCCACTTCGGATTAGTTCTTAAATCTGTTTATGTTTTTTATTTACTATTATTATTATTATCATTGTTATGTTTATTGCAAATTCATAAAAGTGTGAACAAAATTAATAGAGTTTGTGAAGAGTATAATGGATGGAATAGGTTTTGGTGAATGATGATAAATTGATGAGGGTTGAGATTTGAAGTCCAAAAAGAGGTAAGGAGTAATTATTAAAGTAGTAAGCACTATATGGTAAAATGATAGTCCGTACTTGATTAAGTAGAATCTCATGATCCATATTGCATGGAGACTGTCTTTGGCCAAACAAAGGGATCATGGGACCATATCATATACACCAATAACTAGAGATGATTTTCATATAATACTCCTAATAATACTGTATACATTTAATTTATATGTACCCTTATTGAGTTCGAACTTGCATGTTTTATAATTTGAGTTTTACTTTATATTGAAATGTTTGGAAAGATTGATTAGATATACACTTTCGCATGAAAATAAATATTGTTATACATCCTTTTTGTATTGGATAATCTTTTTGATAGTTTTATGAAATACTCTTTATTTCATCTTAACTAAGTTATACAAGATATTCGTCTTGACGGAAAAAAAAAGGCTGGAGGAAGCAGGCTAGACAAAACGCTCTCTAGAATCCTCAAGCAAACAGGTTCAAACTTTGAATACTATTTGCAATTTCGTTTGATTAATATCCAATAAAACATAACAAATATTGGATCACTCCACTAGATAATAAACTATCTTCAGTAGACCAAACAAATATTAAAAACCAAAGTTTGGTGTTCCATTTTCTCTTTTACCCATGCTGCATGCAAGACACGTGTAACAATCCCCTCATCCCAAGCCACCCGTCTATCTCCCTAGCCACACAACCAAAATTACCGCCTCAAGTTACTTCATCTTCCAACATCCATCTTCAACAAACACAAAGCTTCTACCTTCAATCGCATATCACGTTTATAGTCTGCGTCAGCTCTATAATCAGTAACACCGGCCACTTTGTAAAAAAGAAGGAACAAAAAATTTGATGGCGCCACAAGAACTCCGTCGCCCATTCAAACACCTTCCAATCTTTGGCCGACAGAAACGTCGTGAAATCTCTCTTCGCTATCAAAACCAAAGCCGCCGTGATGCCCAGCTCCGATCCCGATGCCTAACCTCCCCCGATCTCGCCCTCCAATCCATTCAACCAACACCCAAAAACACTATCAAGCTCCAAGAACAAACCAATCCACCTAAAAATGTTACAAAGCCAGATACGACGAAGGTTCGTAATATTCATATTTGTACTCATCATATTCCATTGTATAAAAGTATTCTAGACTTTTGGAACCAAGATGGTCAAATTCAGATGATGGAGGTTGATTCAAGGAAATCACTAGAGGTTTTAAGCTATCGTGGGAAGAATTATGATTTCTATGATATCCCTTGTGGGTCTTCAAATAGATTGAAACGGAAAAGGGAGAATCAAGATTTAAGTTGTCCCTTACTTTTTGAAGATCTTAATTATCCTCAAATGAAAAGGCAGAAAATTTCAGAGTATGATGTGGTTCATTCAGATAATAGATCACCTCGAGCCGAAAGTTGGCTGGATTCACGTTTTGATTTGAATAAACCTGATTACGAAGAGAGTCTTAGGGCGAATCAGTCGAAATGCTTAAAAGTTGATTTAAACTTCCCCTTTTGCAAGGACAAATCTTATGGTAAGACAGATTCACTGGTGGAGTCGCAGGAACTTACTAATTCCTTAGATGGAGCTTGTGGAAGTTCTCAGAACATGGATTTCTTGATAGATAATACTTCTCCTACTCTCATTGTAAATTACAATAAGGTAGCCTCGGATGACCTGCTCAACATGGAGAGTACGGTTGTTGGATATGGAATATCCTATGGTGTTCTAGTCAGACTCAACATGGATCAGTTAGAATCTATAGAAAGTGCAATTTTGGGGGGATTTTCTTTCTTTTCAGGATTACAATATCAATTAGAATATATAGAGAGTGCATTTGCTGGGGGATTTCCTTTTGATCCAGGAATAGAAGGAAACTCTAGGAAAGCTTTGAAGGCCACTCTTGAAGCATCACCATACAAGAAGGCCAAAATTCAGAGATTTAAACAGACGACTCCAAGCAAAGTCACCCAAATGGAGGAATTGCTCGCTCATGCCAAACCAGGAAGATGGAGTTCAACAAGGGAACCTGCAGTTATTCAGAATAGTGTTAGAAAACAGGGACGTGTTTGGGAGGATGATCGCTTGATCATAGGGAATGCGGAACTGACGCCGAATAAGGCGAAGAAGGTGAAGAATGATGAAGACTTGCGCCAGCTTGCATCTGACCAACAACATGTCAACAAGTTTGGTAATCCTTATACTCCTCAGACTACTGAATTTATTAACTCTGTTGACAATTATGCTTGTGCTTTGTGTCCTTCCACTTGTTTGATTAAATTACTGGTGGTTGATTTCGTTCTTAGTAGAATCACTACTAAGACTTCCGTTTTCCATCGATCAATGATCGACAATCTTAAAAATTGTTGGATTTCCCGTGACACCGACCACGAGATATATACTCTCGTCTGCTCATGTCACAAAAGGTTATCCATTCGGTTACTCCCTATGTTTTTCAGTCACCACAGTAAGTTTATTCTGCAATTGGGTACCACATTTGCACAAGCAGACATCCGTCATGAGTTAACATTTCCTGTTAGTAATTTGAGGAGTATCTGGGTTAGGAAAAAGCTTCACGACTACGAGGATGCGACCATCATTTGCTACTACAGACTACCTTTACTTTATGTCATGCTTAATGTTTCTTTCTGTTTATCTCCATCTGTTGGAGTTGTTGCCGTAATGGCTTCTTTTGTATTTTAAATGTTTGTACTGTTTGATCTTTAACTATCAAAAAAAAAAGTTATACAAGATATTTGCAAAGTCATTTCCAAAAAAGGAAGATATATATATAAAAAGAAAAACAATGAATCAAATCAAATAGAGTTTCGCCGTCTGTGGGGATCGAACCCACGACCACGTGGTTAAAAGCCACGCGCTCTACCACTGAGCTAAGACGGCCAGTTTAATGATTGTCATTATATTATTTTATAGTTGATAATTTCAATAGAAAAAGTAAAAGGTATATTGGATAATTGAAGTCTAGATAATTTCATCCAACTCCGGCCAATATTTGGTTGAATATTCTTGAAGATCACTTATGTAGAGAATTTTGGCTAAATATCACACGTTTGACCCCATTTTTAATCTCCAACACCACTTAAATTTTCTTAGTTAAACTATCATCTCCTGTGAAAGGTCTAATCTGCCCCTCATTTCTTCTTCACAGGGAGGGTGATAGTTTAGCTGAGAAAATTTGACATTTCATAGGGGAGGTGATAAGAATTTAGCTAAAAAAATTTATATGGTAGTATAGATTAAAATTGAGGTCAAGCGTGTGGTATTTAACCTAATATCTCTCTTATATATACATATCTCCTCCTTCCCCCAACCCCTACCACGACTTGTAATCCCCACCCTTGATCATCAACCCCCACTCCGACATGCAGACCTCATGCATGCCCTGACGGTAGCCTCCTCCAGTTCCCACACATTTATCCCAATTAGGGGAGGGAGGGTAAGACGAAATCAAGATAAAAATGAAAGGGTGGTAAATTTAAGACAATCCATTCAATTAAAAAATAAATTATGCAGTTAAAAAGAATATTATGTTGAGGAGGCTTGAACATGCAACCTCCACGTAGAAGAGTGCTTCTTAAATGAACTGAGCTATTTAGTTGATTGTGTATTGTATCAAACATACTATCTAATAGAACATTGAGATCTCTAATCTCTTTAGGTCCGCTCCTATGGGACGAGATGAGGGTAGGGGCAGTGTAGAGAATGGGTGGAGTGGATTATTCGTAATAATAAAATCAAAGGGTAACCCCCTTTTTTTGAAAAGAAAAAACAGTTGTATGAAAATAACTTACATACTTATCAGAAAAAAACGTCCTTAAAATCTAATTTTATGTATGTTGTTTTTCGATTTGTCATTATTTCATCTCAAGTTCTTGTGGTAAACCACTAAATAGGGGATAATTCGTAAGAATATATACTTACGTCCCTTTATTTGGGAAGATTGATAATTCAAGACCTCAATAAAAAATGTTTAGATAATTTAGGATGCAAAAAAATAAGTTATGTCATTGAACTTCTAAACACCAATACTCCCCTCCAATTCAAAAAATTAGTTTTCTAGACATTTCAAGAATATCTAATATAAATGTTTTTTTGCATAAATCGAAGCACAATATACTATTTTTTCCTTTAATGTCGTTATTTACATCAAAATAAATAAGTATTAATATAAATTAGTATACTTAAATGGAGTATTAATGTGCAATAATATAAGTATAATATAACTTTTTCAAACGAACGACTTTTCAAGATCTACTATCCTCATAACTCTATGAAATTACTTTTCACTCTTTACTCGTAAAAATTATAAATTATATTTCTTCCATTCATTTTACTTGTCATCCGAGCATAATTTATTTATTCAAAAATATTTGTCATTATGAGTTTATCGAATAGTCTAGTGGAAAAGTCTCTTACTAGTGACCAAAAGGTCTTGGGTTCGAAACTCACTTCATCGCTAATTTACAAAAAAGAAAAAAAAACTTGTCATTCTAATATAAAAAATTTAACCGTATCTTCACATTATAAACAAATTATTTGACTATTTTTTCTTATGAAATCAACAATTGACCAACTATATAGTTCTAATCATTGTCAAAGTACTATTTGAATGTATTTTTAATATTTTTTAATATTTATGCAAATCTTAAAATGACAAGTAAAAATAAACGGAGAAAATATATCATGAAAAGTTGTAATATAAAGATGTGGGGAGACATTTTGAAAACTACCCCTCCCCTCTTTTTTACTTGTCATCCTAGCATAATTTTTAATTTGAAAATACTTGTCATTCTAGCATAATTTTTTAATTTAAAAATACTTGTCATTCTAATATAAAAAAAATTTAACCGTACCTTTACATTATGAACAAACCTTTTGACTCTTTTTCTTATGAAATTATCAATTGATCAATTTATAGTTCTAATAATTGGCAATTTACTATTTTTTATATTTTTTAATATACGTGCAAATGCTAAAATGACAAGTAAAAATGAACGGAGAAAACATATCATCAAAAATTGTAATATAAAGAAGTGGGGAGACATTTTGACAACTACCCCTCCCCTCTTTCTAAATTTTTTTTTGCCCCTGTTACTCTAAAAAAATACTACCGTCTCTCAAAATGACTAATTTACCCTTTTATTGAAATTCTTTGATTTGCCCTGGAAGACTAGCCTTGAAGTATGAAGGTAGGAAATTAATATCCAATAATTGCAACGAAATATTGCATTAAAATTAGTGGTTGATCTCTCCACTTGCAAAAAGGTATTGTACTTTTAGTGGTCAAAGACGTAAGCTGGCCTACTAGTGTTGTTGTACTACCAATTGCATACTTATTTGGTAAACATCAACAATACTGAAAGGTAGTTTGATTCTTCTGACGTATTAATGACGAAATAGCCCTTAATGAGATGTGACTGTAAGGTTTCTGGAGGGAGATTATTGGAGGGTACTATTGCCAGAACAGTTGATAGGGACATTGTATTATGGGATACCACCGTCTCTGTTTCCACTCCAGAGTCTTGTCCTTTTTATGTCATAACCTCTTTGTATTCTTCTTCTACCCCAAAAAACTAAATACTCCGTATTTTTTCATCTAAACCTTATAAATCTTTACTTTTGGAATATGCAAAATTTATTATAACATGTATCTGGTGTAATATTTAGATGAATTCATGACGATGATGCAATAGAATATGTATTTATTGCGGGAAATAAGTTGAGTCGAGCAGGTACCGAAGTATCCACTCTACTCTTAAGATAATAAGTCTAGTAATAATAAGTTGGGTAATTTAGCCAGTATAGCTTTAATATTTTACTCGATTCCATATGATAATGAGTCGGGTGCAATTATCCGGCGCTACTCCTCTATTACCCGGTTCGTTAAGGCAAAATGAAAAAAAAAATTTATTTTTAGTAAAAAGGAATACTTTGCTATATTTGGTACATTAATAAATTACAAAAACTTTAATTATTGGAAATATTGATAATAAAGTTTACAAAACTTAATTATAGATAATTTAACACATATATATTAAATTAATTAACTAATTTATTTGGTAGTTTGTTAAAGGATTGGATAAATATCAAATTAGTCGGGTATTTCAAACGAGCACAACCTGAGGCTCCTACCCTATTCTTAAACTAGCAAGCGATATATCGAATTGAATATTCAACACGAGCGGGTAACGAATTATCCAACTTGTTGACAGCCCTGTATACCATCAAACATAAATATAGGACACCTCCTGCCTCCCCCTCCCCCTCGTCTTTCTAATCTCTGCGCTAATACTGACAAATGAAAGTTGAAAATTGGTAATAAGAAATGATAGTGAGTAATTAGTGAGGTGAGCTGTAATACACGTAAAGGTGATAAGTAAATGGAGGGGGGAAAATCAAGATTTGATAAATATAAGTACATAGTACTATAGTATTAATTGAATTATGGAATGATGTGATTAAATTATTAAGCCCACGCATGGTTCTCCGGGAATCTCTCTTCCCCCTCGAGTGGGATGGCTTGGACTTTCCTCTAATAATCTTACCATTTAATTTATCTTATTAATCATATTTCCATCACTCCCCATGCTATCTCTCTGCAACATCAATTATCTATCAAATGGGACGCTAAAGCCCGTGATACAGATCAAATAGTAAAGAGTTTGGGGTAAGTAGCATCACATCTTACCTATTTTACATCGCGAAGTTTGAGTTTATAAAATTTTCATTGATTAGGCCTTAACCACACTCATATGAGAAGAAAGATCATACTTTATAACTCAAATAGACACCATCTTAAAACTAATTAGTGTCCTAGTTTATTAAGTACTGAACTATCTCATTATTTCCAAGATGAGAATTTTACATGTGACAATTTGGACTCGTTTGGAACAATCTTAACATAATTTCCTCATTTTTTCAAAAATAGTGGTCGAGGTTTGAACTCGACCTCCTCACCTCTACCCTTACAAGTAAATACCTATCCGCTATATCACGTTATATATAATTCTGTTTGACACACTCATAAAGAAACAGAGAATTAGTTATGCATGTATAGATGGGAAACCAACAAGAAAAGATGCAGGCGTACAAATTGCCTGCTATTGTCTCACAACCAATATTAATTTTACATGATGATAATAATACTAATACTACAAATAGGAATGGTCTCTGGAGCCGCTGCTTCATACAGTAGCAACATAATCAATCATAATATAAATTTGTTGAGGCTCAATTATTTGTACTTGATCGAAAAATTAACTGGAACCTAACTTTTTTTCTCTGATGGATGATGATTATATAATTATAGAAACGTAATAATTAATGGCAATACAAGAACAAGAATAAATCGTGTAAGAGCAAAAAAGAAAAAAGTCTACCTATATCAAATTAAAGATGAAGAGTAGAAAATCTGAAATTTTAACCAATCATTTCAAATAATTAACATAATTAAATTTCATTTAAGTATAATTTGGTGTGGCATGTAAAATCTAACAGGTCATATATTAGAATGGAGATAATGTTTTTTTGCCGTTTGTAGCTAATATTACAATAATTGTCAACTAATTCACCTTCAATTCGAAGATTTAACATCATGAATGAAGAATGCTAGTTTAACTGTTAAATCGATCGAAGATTTAACATCATGGGAGGAGATAAAGTCAGGACTTGGATTGTTTTTGAGCCTTCCTACGAGCTCTCCTTTCTCTAGAGCTAAGAGATGACTTGAATCCTTCACCGTCGAGCTCGTCTGCTTCGTCTAAATTTCTAAAAGATTTGTCTCTAAGTTCAGCAAAGCTCACTACATAGAATGTAATACCAGCAGCAGCAAGAACACCTGCTATAGGAAGTGCCATTTGCTGAAGAACACCATCCATTGCTTTAATTTCACCACACAATATGAATATATGATGATTGGTGTTTTTGGATGCTCTGCAGATCTCTCTTATCTTGCCTTTTAATCCTCTAGGCTGTTTTTTAGTCAATTCTTATTCACTATGCTTTTGTCCTATTTGGATTTTGTCCATCTTTTAAGATTTCGTGGATGATTCTAGACCTCTACAATTTCGGAGGATAATTAATTATTTTTATTTTTATTGAAGCTCCATGTTCTAGTAATTAAGTAATATTCCATTAAATATAGTGTAGATTGCTATAAACCTCTTGTAAAAGTAAATGACACAAATGTGGCCAACTGGGAGTGTCTATAGCTGTTTAATTTTAAATAATTATCCTGTATAACATAAATAAAGACGAAAAAACTTCTTGTTATAACCAGCTGGATGAATTTATGGTTTTTGGTCTTAGGAATCCAATTAATTATCTCGTACCCCGCTCCCAGGATTTACTTATTTTCATTTTATATAAACTATAAAGTATCCTAAATATACGGAGTATGAACTAAGAAAAAAGAATGCACAGAAGAGATTGATAGCAATGGTGTACTTATTATGAGTTTAGAGACTATAATTATAACCATCTTAGTTACTTCTCCAAGGACTCGACGCAAAAAGAAATAATTTTGTTCTTGGTAGATTAACCGTTGCATTTAGCTAAAAACCTCGCCCGAACTCCAGTCCGGCTGAAGACAGTTCAAATTTTTGACAGGGCTTCGACCTGAATTTGAAGTCCCTGTCCAGACTCCTTCACTTAGAAGGCTCAATCTAGTTGCATACCTAATCTTTGAACTTTGAAGGGCATGATTTTGCTATTAGGATTCAGCAAGAAGCAATGTCTCGAGGTTGGAGTCTTGAGGACACTGGGTTTTTCGACAATGCTATATTATTGAACCACAAATTATTCTAGGTGTATGAAAGAAATTCTTGGAGCACCTTTAAATGAAAGCAAATGCATTGTTTCAAATAAACATAGTGATGTTGCTCATATATCATTACAAGGGGAACTTTTTATTGAACATAATCTCACTTATTTGATCGAATGAATGTCCATGAATAACCTCTGTTAGAAAACATACCGAGTTAGAACTGCAAGGCTGTGAGTTTACTTCAAAGATTGAAGCTGTGAAACATTTGTATAAGCTCTGGTTAACAAGAGGGGGTTGAGAGTTAAGGGATCAAAGAGATGTTGAGACGATTACTGAATTACCTTTCTACATGTCAGTTTTCAATTAGTAGATCATTTTCCAAGTGTTAATCCAGCAGCAAATTTCTGAATCATACGAATGTGTCAACCGTGAAGGAATAGACAACTAAAAATCGTCCTGCTATAATGGAAAAACAGACATATTTGACAAACTAAAAGTGAAAGGATATCTTCTCATCATAAAGAGGATGGTTGAGCATCAGAAGCTTATTGTTGTTTATAATAGCTCGAACAAGTAAATCTTTTGCCTCATCATGTTTCTTCCGCAACATGTTGCTAATCTGCAAGATAATACTTTGTTAAGTACTTGTAAGTGTAAAACTAAAGCATAGTTATATGAGATTATGCTGGCAAATATGTTCTGTCTAGAACAAGATCGTATGATGTTCCATTATAAGCTAGAAGACTAAGAGAGGGAGAGAAGGTGGAGGGGGGGTGGGGGAGATTTACATGGACACCATCAACATAGATAGCTAAGGAAACTACAACTTATTGGCACCAGCAACATAACAGAGATAACTATTGTGAACTATACCTTGTGTAAACATAAGTGTCATAGCCTAAGGGAAGCAAAATAACCTGTGATCCCAAACCCAACATTTGATTTTTTAAAACATAACAAGTTAGAATGATGTTTGACCTTGATCTACAATTTAACGAGGCCGAAGTTATTCAACTGGAACAGGGAATCAAATAAACTATAGTCGTATCGTACTGCTCCGTATAATAGAAGTGACAATTGATTAAGAAACTCAGTGACATGGATATTAGTATAAGACCATGGCCTGCGAGCTCAAAAGCTCAGTGTAACTGCTTATGTTTGATGCTTCATCTTCCTTTCTCGGCCCAAATGTTTTCAAAAGATTTAGTACTTCCGACTTAGATGAAAAGATTAAAGACATTCTTGATCCATCTCATTTGATTCGGATCCTTTCCCTAATTCCCATAATTATGTCTTGTTTAGGTTTTGTTAGCATTCAATGCTACCTCTAATGAATATCTTAAACTTTAGGGAAGTCAAAACCTATCAACTATATCAATAATCGAGTGAGAATAAATCAGACTTACATCTTCTAGCTCCTTAGAACAAGCCTCAGCCTTCTCAATGAACTTGTCATTAGTCAACGAATAAGTAGATCCAAGGTTCGGGATGTTCAATTCTGGAAGACTTTGAATTGGAGAACGGTGAAGGTTCTTGATGATGCCTTTAACATTATGTTTAGCCAGGTTTTGACCTTCCTATTAACATAGAACCAAGTTACTTAAGCATACACAGGCAGCTTAACAACCTCATGTGAACCATATAAGTTTACCTCTTTGTTAATACTTATTCCTGAAGTTTCCAATAGCCTTCTGCAGATTCTGACAAGGGATATATACATGGAACATGGAAGAAGTAAACCAAAATGTAATGTCTATAAAAGTATAAGACACTTCTAACAAATAAGACCTGGTTTCAGTGGATGAATCTGAATGACGTTTTGGATGGTTAACCAGCATCTCAACAAAATTAGGGGCCTGTAACCATGTTACTCTTACAAGAATAATTATGTGTAGTTGGAATATATGATCAATGATATCTTATAAGATATCTTCATGTTGTAGTGAAGTAGAAGCCTGACCTCTGGAGTCTTCCTCTTCAAAGATTCAATTGTTTGTTGTCTGGGGGCTGCACGTGAAGAATTCTTTGATGGCGTGTTCCCAATCAATCTTTTGTTAGAGACCATGCTCCCTACTGATTTATCTTCTTTCTGATTCACCATCGAATCAACAGGTCGCGATGTCCTAAATAAGAGATGAGTGGACATTACATGTAGTCGTAGACATAAATAGCCCAAAGAGAAAGAATAACCCACATTGAAATCTTGACAGCCAAACCTAACCGTAATTAAGAGATAAATGGATTGCTTGAGCTACCTTCTATTTTCGATGCCACTAAGATGAGTCAATTTCAGATCTGTTTTAGTGGTGGCAATCTTCTCTGGTACAAAGGTAGTATTTTTCGTTAGTGGAATTACATTAGGAAGTGAAGGCTTGGCATTTGGGAAGGTAGTAGAAGTAGATTTTTCAGCTTGCTGAGCTATGGCTGCACTCAGGAGTAAAGGCTTTGCAGATGCGGAAGTAGTTGAAGTAGATCTTTCAACTTGTTGAACTATGGTGGAAGTCAGGAGTAAAGGCTTTGCAGATGCAGAATTTGTTGAAGTAGATCTTTCAGCTTGCTGAACTATGGTGGTAGTCGGAAGTAAAGGCTTTGCAGATGCAGAAGCCGTTGAAGTAGATCTTTCAGCATGTTGAGATATGCCTGAAGAAAAGGGCTGAGAGCTGCAAGACAGAGCAGTAATGGATTTTATATTGGCTGCTGAATTTCCTACAATACCAATTGTAATTGAACTCTCTTGTGAGGTAGGCTACCTTGACTTTGATTCAGCTGTAAGACTTGGTTTTATGTTTGGAAGAGAGTTTCTCCCAAATGTGGTGAGCTTAGGAGCACCTATGGTTGATTTCTGCGGCTCAGAAGCAGGTTTACTTGATCCAGTGAAGTACTTCGACCTGGTAATAAGTGCTTCATTAGTTGGAATAGCAGAGTCCTTTGCTCTGCAACAAATGGTGAAGATGCTTCATCATTCAAGTGTTTCAGAAATATGCCAATTTCGTATCAATTATATATCTAAAAACTTTCGATATTCATACTGAGCTTAATATCAAAAAGTTCATCCTGAGTTGCAAGCATTTTAATTTCTAAACACCTGTTGCTCTAACCTCCATTCCTTAATTCATGACTATAGACAAACTAACCTGCTTGTTGAAGGCATAGGGAACTGTTTGGTGGGGTCCTCATTGATTTGACCTCTAAGAAGCATTTGGCTGGACATAGTTTCGTCGGAAGGACGTTTTGTATCTGAGTTACACTGAACCTGTTCAAGGCATTCCATGTTATTATTAACATCATGACCTTCTTTCAGATCTTGTGGCTCTGGATTTGTAATTTGCGGAGATGATTTCTCAAGCACCACTTCTCCATTTCTAGAACCTGAATCAGCTGTAACATTCTCTTTACAACCTTGTTCTTCACCTGAAACATTCTTTGAATCCAAAATGTCTTTGTCTTGCAATAATCCAATATGTTCGCTTGAGTCAGCTCCAGAAATAGAATGGACCGAGTGCTCTAGAAAAGAATTGGAGAAGCCTATTTCCTGAGTAAATTCTCCTCCACGGCTTGTCTTGTCAGTTTTACAGTCTGTTTTCTGAACCGCAGATATTAGTGTCTTGTTATTGATTGTTTCCGTCTGTAGCTTTGTCTTGCTATTATCATTTGGAGACAATAGAGATACATTGTCAGTTGTGGAATTAGGATCCACACCAACATACTGCGTATTGCTATTTGAAGCTCTCGAAAGACTTGACACAGTTGCAACATTCTCTGCAGTTGGAGTTTTCAATATACCGTCGTCACATTCTATAGACTTTGTAGAGACCTTTTCTTTTGGGGACCCATGATCTCTAGCACAAGATGCTACTGCAACATTTTCAGCAGCCATATTTTCCGAAGGACCATTTTCCTTTTCTGTTGACTGATGAGGGGCGTCCTCCTTGGTTAAATCAGAATATATGTCACCATGTGGCATAGTGGTGTTCAAAGAGCTCATATTGCCTGACACTGTTGTTTTCTCAGATAATCCAACTTCCACACGAAGTATCTCTTCCGTCAGTTGGATTCTAGCACCTTGGTGTTCTTCTCTTTTTGCAGAATCATTTTTATCTTCACCCGCCACTTTTGACTTATTTTTCTTCACAGGTGAGTTAAAATTGAAACTATCCATTCTGAAATCAGTAAAACAAAGCAAAGGGCACCAGGCGCAACTCAAATTTTTGGGATGGTGCAAGTATGATGAAGTATATAATAATCTCAATGAATTTTTTAGAACATAAACGAATGCTCCAAAGGGCCTTGAAATTTATATACACTTACTCCATAAAGTCGAAAGAGAAGTCAAAACCATCTGCTTTCCCTTTATTATTTTCTTTGCCAGATGCATCCTTCAGTTTCTCTTTATGTTTCCCATCTCTTTTCATTGAAGAAGAACCATCAATATCTGGCATGTCTATGTTAAAAGATGATAGCTTTCCAAAGCCACTGTCGAGATTGAAGTCTATATCCCTGAGAAGGAAAAAGGAAAATTAACCAATAACACTATTACCAGATTCGTGGAACTGCAGGAAAATCATTTCAGCCAAAATTGTAATAGAAGTTTCCTATTTAAGCCAGAAAGTTCGTCATGAGACAACTTTCAGATTGAAAAAAATTAGAATAGTTGAGGTTCAACAATCTAAATCTGAGATACTGCAAAAGTGTCTCAGTATGTACATTTTGTCGAAGGCAAATGTTTTTTTCTTGCTCCTAACCGGAGATCCGAAGTCAATATCCATTAGATTAGCTTCTCCCCCAGATTTTGGCTTCCATGAGTTGAGAAAGTCGTTCTTGAGGTCAAAGTCTACCACAGGCACAAAGAAAAAAGAATGTTATGCTTCTTGTGAAGAAGAGCTAGATTCTTCTTTATATGGATTGAAAATATGAAGACAAAAATCCCCTTATCCAAGTATACAGAAAAAGCATGTCATCCATGTGGAGTATGAATTGATAATCCATCAGTTTCATATTTTTCCGTATCCTAATGAGGATGTTTTCATAAGCTTTTCTTGAAGCCTTTGTTTGTCTGACAAAGTATAGCTAAGAGCTCCAGCTTTCTTTACACATGATAACTTACAAGGTCTTGAAATAAGCTAAACCAAACACCCTCAGTTTCTACATAATCCATGTTTGTGTCATTATCAAGCTTTCAATCTCTCCGTCAACCAATTTTATATAGTATGTAAGGAAGGATGTCTTTATACGTGGTTGCAGTTTTAATTCTGGCGAGGGCAAATAATGGTGAGTCAACACAAACAGATTTGAGAGAATACCTAACAATGAACTACTGTCTCCTGAATTAGTCGATGAAGTAACTCCATTTTCTTGTGATTCTCCCATTTGTAAAAATAGCCCCTGTGATCTTTTGCTTCAGTCTGCATTCAATAAAGAGAAATGAGATAAGGGTCTCGTTTAGAAGTCATTACTTGTTGTTCAACAAAACCGTAACTTCCAAGATTCAGGACACTGCACAGACATATCATCAACATCAACATGTGCAAATGCATCTGAAGAGGATCCTCCTAAACGTGGCAAGGGAGGTCGGATAGTATGAAGCCTTACCCTTAGGATAACATGGAGGCTATCTCCAAATTGACATCTAGAGTGATGTACAAACATACACGACTGTGTAGAAAATGTTGAGCGAAAAATGATCATTTACACAGGTCTCAATTTCATTATTATCTATCGAAGAGCTCAGTAGTTCCAAAAAAGATATATATAGAAAGTTGTATTTACTATAATACAATGCAGTAAAAAACATATGAAGGTCTATGTACATACATTACAATAGTAGTACTAGACTAACTAGAGATCATCCCACCAAATTACGATGAAGGGCCACCCAAGAGGTACTCCGATCTAGTAGTTAAAATCAGCTTGCGAGAATGACAACAGCATGTGAATCTATAAACTAATAGACCTATTCGAATTACATCGGTACGAAAGATACACAGCACAACCATAATAAGTTTATAATGCTGTAAATCACGACACTAATAAAAACAAATAAAAGCATACGAAATTTGCATATCAAATTGAACGGAATCAAGATTTATCAGCTACATCACAAGCCTATCTGACTATCAAACACTCCTACGATCACCTTACTTTCTATCAATTCTACATCAATAAAATCAACAATCGAATCACGAAATCTGATAGATGTTACTCAACCGATCGAGATATTAACCGCATCATTATATAGCGAACGGTTTTATAGTAAATCACAAACGAAATTTAGCAGTAACGCAAAAATTCTGTTCATTGACGGAAGCAAAATGAATTAATTTCATAGATATGCAAAATTCCAGAAATTTAACCTATAATTCGAATAAATACTAATCTGATTAAATCAAAATAGTGATGAATACGATCGATTTAGGGCATACCTAAAGAGTTTAGTTCATCAGGTGTGTGTGTGTGAGAGAGAGAGAGAGAGAGAGAGAGAGAATGAGAAAGGTACCTTGATTTGGCGGTTCGTTGGAGATGTGAAATGCAAATATGAAAATTGGCGCAAATCTGTTAGCTGGCCTAAGTTTAAATACCATGGACGAGTGCGATCGCGTTTCTACAAATCGAATTGAATTTGGGTCAATTAAATTTTATTGGTTAAGCGAACTCAATCGATTATAGCATCAATTTGTTATATTAATGGAGTTGGATTCATGATTTGTAATTGATTTTAAAAAAATGTAATATCGACTCATTAACCGTATCATATCGATGAGCGATAAACCAACCTAAAGCGACTAATAAATTTATTTGTAGCAAAATGAAATCGATTGGACTCTTAATTAGTTTGTCTTAACTCGAAAAAAAACTCAATCTATTAACACCTCCACACAATTAATTAGTATGAACTTGTAACTAATTTTTAGTAATTAATTCGTACCAACATGTAATTGTGTACTTGTTATCATTAATTTTCAGTATTTCTACTTAAATCTTTTCTAAATATCATTATTGTATTTCATCACCAGTTTGGACGATAGAGATAACCGAATTAATAAGGTATTGTGATTTGTGACACGGCTTTTATGATTTATTATAGTTTAGTTCAATTTGCTGAGAAGATGAAAGAGTTATTTTAAGACTCTCAACTTCATTTCAAAATATTATAATTTTTTGAATTTTAATGGTTGAATTTTTCAAATTTAAAATCAATATTTTTTATCATTCCAGTTCAAGGTATTGTAATTGTTTTGAATTTTAGTGGCTGAATTTTTAAAATTTAAACTCAATTTTTTTGTTTGTAAATGTTAGTATGATACTCCCTCTGTTTCACAATAATTGATTGTTTAGCAAAAAAAGTATTTTATTAAGGGGTTAATAAAATTTATTATTATACCCTACAAAATACTTTTAAAATGAAAATTAACCTGTAAAATAAGGGTAAAAAATGAAAGCATGAGTACAAAAAGTACATTGAATTTCGTAAACAATCAACTATTATGAAAAATCAAATTTTTTATAAACAATCAAGTATTGTGAAGGGAGGGAGTATTTGATAAAAATATACCACAGGCTACTTTGTTTAGTGTACTCCATAATTTTGATTCAATTAAAGTTATGTGTGTTATTGAAGCATCAAAGTAAGTTAATTTTGATAATTGAAAATCAAATTATATGATCTTCTTGGAATTTGAGAGTAGTCATAATATTGTTAGATATCTTCTTTAAGGTTTATAGGCAGTGTTAAGGTTTATGGACAATTTACTCTATAGAAAATTCAGAGACATAATGCTGTTATAATGTTGTTTTTTGTTTAGTTGGGATCAAGTTTTAGGTTTATTGTTCTCTTTGTCATGCCAATTTCATTTAATAATTGAAGATGAAGTTTCTGGTATTGTTAGTTTATAGTTATTGTTTTCTGTATGTTAGCTAGATAAATGATCTGACAAATAATTTGGTACAGTTGAAGGTGGACGACGAGTAAGGTAAGCACCAAGATGGGTTGGGGTCGGGGACCTGACCTGGGCAGTGCAGTGATGAGGTTGGGAGTAAGATTATCAGAATCCGAACATGGCGATGTTTTGTGGATTCCATAACCCTGTTTGTGGCACTTCTTTGTTGAAGAAAATTGTTGAACCAAGCTTCTTATTCAGCCAAGCCTGGGTGAATTGAGGATGATACATGTGAGGGGACACGTGTCCATTAGTGATTAGATGGTGATAATTAGGTAGTTAAGTTGTTGTGTAACTAATTATTCTCAGTTAGTTAGTTAGTTAGTTAGAGGTTAAATGGGTGTATAAATAGTTAGCTCTTGCTTCTTCAATATACTGTTTCTCATTTTCTCTCCATTTCTGATTTCTCGATCAAGCTTCAAATGCTCTCTTCTAAATATCATCAAACATGAGTAGTCCAGTTCATATTAAAAATCGATGGATTAATGAATCCATCACTGCTCTCATTATCATGAGTTTCAGCTCTTTCTTGTTTATTTTTATGAGGGAAATTTCTTAGGATGTTTAGGGGTTTGGATTTTTGCGGTTTATTGATATAATGTTTTGATTGGGCTTGCTTCAGGGGTTGTGCACCGGAGGAATAATTCTGCTGATCTTCGGGGGGAAGTACTCGCGTATTTTCGAATTTGATGAGGAGCTTTTCTTCATATATCTTTTGCCACCTATCATGTTTAATGCTGGGTATGTTCCATTGTTATTGTTACCTTGCAGCAGTTTAAAAAACTCTTTTTATGTAGCTTAATGTGTGTTGATGTTCTGATTGTGCTCTGCAAAAGTGACATGTAATCATCACAGCATTCAGAATGGTTGTTGAATATAGCATATGTTGTAATCAATTTTATTGTTAGTGTTACCGTGGATGATGAATGTGTTCTCTTAATAAATTAATGATCTCGGATATTACGATGTTGTTGGGGGATTTGTGAAGTAAAATACATAAATTGTTCTGTTATATAGCTAATTTTGTGCTTGCTATATCAGATTTTAGGTAAAAAAGAAGCGGTTCTTTAAGAACTTTGTGACCATCATGTTATTTGGTGCAGTTGGGACCCTTGTGTCTTTCTTCGTCATTTCATTTGGTATGCTCTAGTTATCTACTTGTACTTATTATGATTGAGCTGCATCATTCTGGAGATTTTGTTTTCTCGTATATTTTGTTATGTTAATTACTCCTTTTTCTTGTAAATTATGAATTCTTAAGATAAGCCAATAGTCTTGCTTAATCCAGGACTGGAGCCTAATGTATATCAGAAAATACTACTGGTTTGCTCCCGCATAATTAATTATTGGAACTTTTGATCGAGTTTCTCCGTCTGAACATTGCTTCCTCATGGTGAAACAATTGATAACAAAATAAAACTATGTATGTTTCTGATAAATGAATTTATCCCCATCATATAATCGTTACTGTTTTGCAGGTGCAAAGGAGTTTTTTGGAAAGATGAACATTGGTTTCCTTGATATTCAAGATTATCTTGGTAACTACAAGTTTATTTTTCCATTATCGTTTGCACATACCTACCGACTATCACATGGCATTAACATTTATTTTTTACTTATGGAGTAATTGAAATATTTAATGTCAACTCAATACATCAGAACGGAGAAGAAGAGAGTCGTCGAGTATGATTGTTGAACACACATATTTTTTCTTCTGGAGAATGAGTGATATTTATCCCATCTTCCAGCTGTCTAAACTTCTTGAAATGTTATTCCACTCCATGAATCTGACTTATTATCTACTTAAAATTGTTATTTACAGCTCTTGGGGCAATATTTTCAGCGACAGATTCTGTTTGTACCTTACAGGTGTGGTGTTAGCACAAGAGTGCACAGAGTGTATTGGTCACATTTTTCTGAGAAGACCAACTGTTATACCAACTATGGAAATGAAAGTATAACAGTGAGCTGAAGAAGAATCATTACGGAGACAAGCATTAAAGACATTAAAAACTAATTCATGAAGAGCAATTACGGAAGATCCCAGAAGATCACGTTGAAGATTTGGAAATAGGTCAACGACGTGTGGACAAATGAAACATGGATTAGGAAAGATCTTGTCATTATGGAGCGGGATTATGCTGGATTCGTTTATGGCAACTTTGGTTACTAATAGGCGCAATCAATGACAAGATGCCAAGGGCCAAGATTCACATTACCTTATGTGATATTCAAGAGAGTTAATGTAGATTGACCTAACCCGTCAAGATACACAAGGAGGCCCACGACCTAGGCCTATAAAAGGAGCACTCACCGTAACTGGAAGATGTCGACTTTTGTAGAGAGCACGAGAGCAATAGAAGAAGATTTTGTTATCTAGTTTAGTGCTAGGTCGTCTAGATGTGTTAGAAGATCAGATCTATCTTCTAACTGAATTTCCGATTGATATACCACCATTAGGTATTATCAATAGTGATGTTTTAATCTCTACCTTTCACCTTTGATTTGTAAGTATCGGGAGATACATTTTGTAGGGGTAGATCTCATCTAGAAGAGTCTAGGTTTAGGCGATAGTGTACGGGAAGCGTACAAAGTAAGACCTTCCTTGCAAATCTCAGTATAGTGAAGTTTTCCCTTGGACAGGCAGTCCCCAGATGTAGGGATGTTTTCGGTTTGCTGAAAACCGACAAAACCGAACCGAATTTTAACCGACTTGGTTGAAAAAAAAATGACACCGAACCGAGATGGTTCAAAAAAATTTGGAACCGACCAAAAATTTTTGGTTTTCGGTTTTAGCATCAACCGAACCGAACCGACATTTTATATATATTAATTAAAATATTTATATTTGAGATATTTCTTAATATTTATACTTAATTTTGATTTTTAAAAAAAATTATTATATTATTTAATATAATTTATTGGAGTAAATTTCAATATTAGTCTAATGGACCAAGTGTCCAAGACCCACATATAATGAACATGTCCAAATAATCAAATGTCCATTACTAGCCCTCTTTAAAACCTAAATAAATAAGACTATAAGAGGAAGCATTCACATTATTCACAATTCCAGATTTGCGCCTCTAAGTCTCTAACCTTGCGGCTCTGCCCTAGTGTAGCTCCAACTTTAAATCATAAATGTATTATTTTATAATTTTTGGTTATTGATAATTATATTTTATAGTTTTATTTATGTATTATTTAACTCCACTGTTTTTTGTTTTTATTTGAGTAGATAATGCGGATGGTCGTGAATCCGATTTCTAGCATTTGGAATCTTAGCAAGAATTGAGAGCAAATGAGCTAATTTGTATTTCTTAATATATGTTTGTCATGAATTATTTCTATTTTGTTTTTAAACTTCATGTGGACCTGTAGACTCTATTTAATTTGAAATCGTGGACTTTTATCTTTTTGTTTGTTTAAAAGCCGAAAAACCGACCGAACCGAACCGATTTTGCCTCAAAACCGACATCAACCGAACCGATTTAAACCGACGAAATTTTCAACCGACTTGGTTCGTCGAGTTAAAAAACCCGATAGAATCGGTTTCACACAAAAAAATTGGGAAAAACCGACCGAACCGAACCGATAACATCCCTACCCAGGTACGTGCGTTGACATGGAACTGGGTTACCAACATTGTGTCTCTTTACTGTTTTTATTTACGATTGTTGCTGCTTTTACTGTTCTGTTTTGAGTATCGTACTAGCTAGGTCAACTGGCATAACAGTTGCGAGAACAGTTGGTGATTTTACAGATCTGCTCGGGTTACGCACTTTCATGCGGGAGTTAATTTTTATAATTGATTGCTTTCGTTTAACAGTACATATTGTTTCGATGAAAGATGGTTAAGAAACAAATGCAAGAAACAAGCAAAATAAGATCATTATGAACTTGCTGATCACAGTACTGAACCAGGATGAAACCCTTTTTCTATACAGTGTGGTCTTTGGGGAAGGCATAGTGAATCATGCCATCTCTGTGGTGCTTTTCGATGCAATCCAGAAATTTGATCTTTCACAACTGAACTCAAAGATTGCACGGCAGTTTGTGGGGCATTTCGTCATTTTATTAATATGTAGCACTTGACTGGGAATGATAGTAAGTTTTCTGGTGTCATACTTGTCTAGGGTGTAGGATCAATCGCCGATGAATTATTTTATTCTATGTCTCTCCTCTCATGCCCTTCCAACGAATTTTTGTACTGTTAAGAAATACAAAATATATTTCGTCTTATTGTTCTGAATTGGTGTTGATATAGTCCTCTGATTTTGGTTCTCTTTTTTTTTTTCAATTTCTAATCTTTGGCTGGTGTTGTGTGATGGTTTCATTTTTCTTATAATAACGAACAATACTTTATTAATATTTATAATTAATTTTGATTTTTGGCAATGTTGTCACCTTCTTCTTGATAATTGGTTATCATTTCATTTTATATTACTCTGATTGAATAAATTTTGTACTCCATTCACGAATCTCTCAGTTATTGCCTTCTAGTCTAATGGGGATGTCCATATGCAGTGATACTGAAGTGGCACTTGTACGCGTCACATGGTTCAAGTTACATGTAATATGAAAAATAGTGGAGAAGATTTGCAAGTGTGATTTATGAAATTAACATGAAATTAAGAACTTGCCAATTACATATAGCCAATGTTGTATGTGTGATATAAGGTGAAAAGTATTTGCCGTTGATTATGGATATTGGAACACAATAGTGCTAAAGATGTCAAAATTCCATGAGCCTTCTAAAATTAATACAATGAAGATATTTAATCATGTCTTATTGTCTTAGCAGTTAACACCCTAATAACCAAGCTGAGATAGGTAAACGAAATTCACATTGAATTCATAGATGATTGAAAGAGCAAATTCCTAATGAGAGATGTGGTTTCCTCTAAAACTGGTTGAGATGTATCTACCTCGAAAATCAACTAGTGTTTGACTATAGTGATGGTCTTTCTCATATTAATGTAATACATTACTTTACTCAAATAATTAAAATGTCTGTCAATGAACCAACCTGTAATAAGATTTTTAGTTGACCGGGAAACATTTATATAATTTTCGACCTAATATCGTTAAGGCATATGGATTATGGAGAGAATGCAGTTTGGTCTTCGAACCAAATTGGCTACATTTGCTGAATAAAATTGTGTGAACAGATTTCCTAAAAACATATTAACCTCATCATTATATTTTTCAGGCATTCAACTGATCATGAAGTTGCTTTTTTGACGCTCATGGTTTATCTCTCCTATGTAATGGCAGAAGTAAGTTTCTCAAAATCTGTGGTTGATTAGTTGATGTTATTTAGCACTTGAAGCATTTGAATAACATCAAGTAATCAACCACAGATTTTGAGAAACTTACTTTTGCCATTACATAGGAGAGATAAGTCATGAGCGTCAAAAGAGAAACTTCATGATCAGTTGAATGCCTGAAAAATATAATGATGAGGTTAATATGTTTTTAGGAAATCTGTTCACACAATTTTATTCAGCAAATGTAGCCAATTTGGTTCGAAGATCAAACTGCATTCTCTCCATAATCCATATGCCTTAACGATATTAGGTCGAAAATTATAAAAATGTTTCCCGGTCAACTAAAAATCTTATTACAGGTTGGTTCATTGACAGACATTTTAATTATTTGAGTAAAGTAATGTATTACATTAATATGAGAAAGACCATCACTATAGTCAAACACTAGTTGATTTTCGAGGTAGATACATCTCAACCAGTTTATATTTGTAATGGATGTCTTGGATATCGAGAAGTGGAGATTTATGAGTGATAAGGTGAGATGGCAATACAAATTATATTTCTTTACGTTGCAATGGATGGAGATTTATGAGTGATAGGTGAGATGGCAATACAAATTATATTTGTAAGGACGTTATTCATAACAAAATGAGGGAAACTAAATTTAATTTATTCGATTGAGTATATAATACATAGTAACTACATGTCAGCTTATGTTTCATAATTCATCATCATCTTACTACTTATGTTCATCTCATCAGCCCAGGGAAATTCATAGGGGTTAGCACAGTGTTACTCAGCCTTGTTATGTTGGGGAGAGCAGCATTCGTGTTCCCGCTATCCTTTTTATCCAATTGTACCAGGAAATTAAAAAACAATAAAATTGATCTTAAGCAGCAGGTATATTCTGCGATCCTTTTTCTTCCATATCGCGCCATCAGTTTGCTTGATATAACAGACAACACGTCCCAATGATATATTATTACACAGGTTACTATCTGGTGGGCTGGGTTGATGCGTGATTCAGTCTCTGTGGCATTGGCTTATAATAAGGTAATTATTACACGCATTTTGCAGCTCATGTCTTCTAAGTATTCGTGAAAAGTTGTGCAGCAAGCTGATCCTTCATTATACATGTGCAGTTCACAAGATATGGGCATACTCAACAACCAGAGAATGTGATGATGATCACCAGGGCCGGCCCTTACCCATGACGGGGGAGCGCAACCGCACTAGGCCCTCGTTTTAGAAGGGCCCCAAAATTTTTACAGATTTCCTACGAAATATACGAAAATTTTCATTTTTGAAATTATGAAAACGAAATGTTTGTATTTCGAAATTAATTTTTTTCGAAGAATAAGTTCAAGTTTTCAATTTTCTTAGACATATATGAACTAAAGGTATTTGTTTAAAAAGAGTTTATTAATGATTAAAATAATTACTCATAACCTTTTGCCAATATACATATATATATAACATATAACTCACACTTTTAACATGTTAGATAATTACAATTGTCTATTTGTTTTTAGATCTAACTTTTTGATATTTTTACAAATAATATTAAATGATGTAAATATTTTCCATAAAATTTAGTCATTTGTTAACATATATAGCATTGATTTCAAAATATTTTATTTTATTTTTAGAGTAGTTTATACTTATATATACTACAGTAATATTTATGTTTATTCAAATTTCTTTTAACATATACGTATAATTTATTTTGATTTTTTACATTTTTACATCGTTTCTTAAATGTTTCCATAATGTAATAACATGGTTTAATTCTCTGATTTAAAATATAATACTCCCTCCATCCCTAATTGATAGGGATATATTCCCAAAATAGAAATCCCTTTTTTTATTCCATTTTGACCAAATTTAGTAATAAAAAGTGGAGGGAAATTTGGTTTTGTGAGATAAGTTTAAAATTTCCTAAAAATGTGTGCAAAAGCAAATAGCCCTATCAAAAAGGGATGGAGGGAGTAATAAATTATATAACTTTAATAACTCGTTTCGTTTTATTTAAAACTTGTTAGTAGTTTGCTCATTCGGTCAATTCGAGTCCTAATCGAGACAAGCCCGTATAAGGGCCTTGTGATCACTATTTAAAATTATTACTCCTATGTTTTACGTAAGTTTATCGAGTCATCCATCGTGTGGTGACTGTTACCGCGTTGATATCAAGTCTAACCTCAGGGGGCCTGGATGGGTCGTTAGACATAACGTTTCTTAATTTTATAATTTCGAAACTATATTCGTAAAAGAATCTTTGAACCATGGACAAAACTACTGTTTACTAAAAGTATTCTTATAGCTAGTGTTCAATTAAATCAAAATTTGAGGGAAAAAAATATAGTCTCAAGTGTTGAAAATATAGTGTGAATAGAACTTGATAATAAAACCATATTATGTCAAATGAACTCGATAATGAAACTTTAGCTTACAATAATGAATCTTTTCCACATTTTGATTTTCGCAACCCTAGAACTTGGGAAAATCTTGACAATGAAACGGGAGATATTTTAGTTGATAATGGATTTGAAGATACCGTTTGTGTAACAATTTTGCATCAAAATAATGTTAAGATATCTTTTGTGTAATTTTTAATTTTTCATTTCAATGAATAAAAATGAGTCCTCGAAATTTTTTTTTACAGGGGGTCCCATTTTCAATTTTCGTACTAGGCCCCGAAAATCTATAGACCGGCCCTGATGATCACCAGTACCATAACTGTTGTTCTTTTCAGTACAGTGGTAAGTACTTGACAATTCTCGCATTACTTAACATTTGAAAAGTTGTAATGCAAATGATGTAACAAGTTTCATTCTGTGGAACCTTTGGCACTCAACGAGAACATGCAACTCTTTGAGGTTCTTAAATGGTCTCTTTACAGCTCTGGATTTGGTCACTCTCTGAAAGCCTCCAACCAAATCTTAGCTTCCGTACATTTGCCCATTCATTTAACTCTTCATCATCCATTTGTAACTTTTAGTTACAACGAGAGACCAACTAATTAATTTTTCACTACTTTCAGGTGTTCGGTTTATTGACCAAGCCTCTTGTGAGGTGGTTGTTACCCTCTTCAAGTCATCACAACTACCACGGAGATTCTTCCGAGCCATCTAGTCTAAAATCTTCCATAACGCTGCCTCTTATTGCTGGTGAGGGAGATTCAAAAGGTAGGCCGAAAGGAAATACTATTCATCGTCCAACTAGTTTACGCATGCTACGTAGAACCCGTGCAAACTGCATCCACTATTATTGGAGAAAGTTTGATGACACTTTCATGCGCCCGGTGTTTGGAGGGAGGGGGTTTGGGCGTGATGTTTCAGATTCACCAAGGTCATCTGCAGAAGGAGCGAGTGAGCCTGCACTGAGAACTTTCTCCCAGTAAACGGGCACAACTAAAGTAGTTAGTATAGATAATGTAAAATTGTAAACAATGTTGCACTATGTAAGTAAATAGTACTCCGTCCACCCCTAAATGATTGTCATGTTAGATTATTTCTATTAAATAATATTTTATGGTCCATGTAATATTAAAATCTAATTATAATATTAAGGTTTAATGTGATGGTTATTATAGATTAAGGATTATAATTAGTGGGCATAACTTCTAGCCCTCTCATCTCACTCATTAAGGATGCATTTAGGGTGATCATTAGTAGTATTAGACCTTTGGGTTGATAATTACTACTATATAAAGGGGACCTATGCATCATTGTTAGACACCATCTGAAAAACACAAATAAAAGATAGAGTAGAGAAGAGAAAATGAAGAGGCTTAGTTAAGTAATCTTCATCAAACTCTCATCATGGATCAAGGTATGTCCTTGTATTATTATCGATTATAGTGTATATAATTTAGAGTGTAAAGATCCTAATATAATAGTTTTATGCTTACATGTCACATTTTGACTTTTCATGGTCAACAAAACAAGAATTGAAACATAAATATCTCTTATTTTACATGCGAAAAAATTATAAAAATTTGATATTTCAAAAATATATATCGAGACGAATCTAACAAGATCCCACAAGACTGTATTATTTCTTATCGTTTGATGAAAATTTATGATCAAATTTTGTAATGTTTGACCATCGAAAGTCAAAATGTGCCAATCTTTTAGGGACGGAGGGAGTATTTGACAGTTCCACTTGCTTAGTTGTTTTGGCTGATGAATGTATCATTGGCAATATCTCCATAGATGAGTTCAGAAGGGATTGGGTTAAAGGCACGTTTGATCATATGTTTGTCGTCGCGTCACCTCTTGATCATACATATTTCATTTTGTCCCATTTGGTCACACATCTTTATAAAAGTGGTATTCGTTGCTACGGCCATCAAAATTTAAGTTACATTTGAAAATTTTATAATATGTGACGTTTATGAGAATGTCTTACAAGTTGGACAAATTTGCAATGTCACATGTTTTACATTTCAAAATTTAATTAACATTTTGCCGACAATAGTAACTAATACAACTTTTGTAAGAATGTGTGATCAAATAAAACAAAATGAAACATGTGTGATCAAAACGTGATGCGACAGCAAACATATATGATCAAATGTGTCTCTGATCCAAAGGATTTATGCACCCCGAGGATTCCAAATATTATAAGATCTTTCTTAGCGATGTTAAAATTCCAAGTTTGGTTGATTTGAATGGGGATGAATATAATCACGTGTATTTTGGAGTAAATACTACATCATCAGATGAAGCCTCAAATGTCTACTCAGTGGTTTATCCTAAATATAATCACGTGTATGAGATAGTGTTAGTTTATTTAATATATATTCGTTATTATTTTATAATTATAAATATTAAACCTTAGAACAATACAATTATTGGTACTCCAGTTTATTATAGCAGATAAAGTGTAGAGACCGTTGGATTCATTAAATCAGCTTATTATATTGTGGATTTGTGGCCCTCACGCTCCCTGACCGTTGTTAAAGTTCGAAAACCCCATCATTTCGCAAATGCTACTAAAATCATCACCACTATTTCACAAAGTTGTGTATGAGTATTAAACTTTCTAATTCACTGATTTATTTCATTATTATTATTATTATATTTTTTATTCTTTTGACATATTTAGATAATATATATATATATATTTTTTAAAGTCGAAGATCTCGAAGATAGAGATGTAGGAGTATCAACTCGTTCTTTCGTATACTTGAGGAGTTCATTGAGGGGAAGAGGTGGGGATAAACTTCAAAATTTAAGGTGATGAAAATGAGCACAATTGAAATACGTACTGGGTTATTAGAGCACTCACATCAGTTTCCCAATAATTTCCCTATAATACACTTATAACCGTCAATTTTCTATTTTTGGCATTAACTTTTTATACATTTACTTTATCAGCTTCCTTATTATTCACCGAAACTTTAAAAGTTAAATTTTTAAATATGTCAATTCTTTTTAAATTTTCAATAATTATTTTTTTAAAAGTACATACTGATTTAAATAAGTTGTGATTAAATTTCATTATATATATTTTTTGAAATTTATATGAATCCAAAAAAAAATTTACTCTCAAATTAAGTAAGTTTTATAGCATTAATTTTTAAGCATAAATTAGTTAATAATGATATGATAAAGAAAATAGATGAAAAGAATGAAGGCAAAATATGAAAAAGACAATACAGGTTGGATGGAAAAGGAGGGAAATGTAAAATAACCGCTCAATACACCGTGTGAATATATTCACCATTTTGCATTGTGTGAATAATATTTTTGGGAGTTAGTGAATTATAGGTGAGCTGATAAAGTACATTTTTTGATGTTATTAATTCTTTTACTCCCTAAAATAGCTTTTAAGGCAATTGATGTGAGTGCTCTTACACAATCATTAATGGCAATTATATAATCTCATTTTTACCTTTTAGACATACACTAGTTATGTGCATATAATTATTTAATTAAAATTCTTTTCAAATTTTTCATGTATAGCCTTTTTACACTGAAAATTAATAAATTAATGAGTCATATCACTTCGAACTCGTCCCCATAGTATATTTAGCTATTAGTGACTCTACTTATCATTTTTACTTTATAGATGAAATTTCTACCTAACAATTACTTAATAAAAATCATTTATCGTCAACTATTTGTATTAAAAGTAAGAACTTAAAGTTAAAATGTATTCGACGTTGATAAAAACCTATGAGCATTTGCATTAGATTCCTTATAAGTTTTCTTTTAAATCAACTCTTTATATCACTTTATTAAATTTAGAAACTATTTTTAGATTTTACAGATAATTAGCCAAATTCCTTATTTATACTCCTCAAATCAACTTTTTTTTTATATTTTTTTAGTGTGGATGCTCTTGCACTTTGTCTAGGTATAATTACTCATTACTCGTAAGTGGTTGATTGGTTAGTTAAATTAAATATTTATTATTATAATTCTTAAATTTGGTTTAACAAAACAATTACAACAACAAAAAATTGAAGTAGTGAAAAAAAATATTGAAAATGTAAAATGATAATTGATTATGACAATATTATTGGATAGTTTCATTTGAGTAGAACAAGTAAGCAAAATGTACATTGGAAATGTAAAATTACAATTTATCATGCTAGAACGAATGACAACTATTTTTTAACAAAATATTTAAGCTAAAATGACAACTAAAAAACCCGATGGAGTATGTATAATACATTTATTGTACTCCTTCAATCCAAAATAATTGACATTTGACTTTTTTGATATTGAACTTTGATTATCAATTACTAATTATTACTAATTCTAAAACATATAAACATAGTTCGATTTATCTTTTAAAGGATAATATATATTTTTTTAATAGTTTACCTATATATAATTGTGGAGCGGGAAATTAGAAGTTTTATTTGAAACACATGTGATGCCCCTTAAATGTAGGAGAACTCTATTTTTATAATTTATTTATTTTATTTTACTTTAAAAATATTTTATACAATAACTAATCATTAATATCATAAAAAATATTGAAATTCTTTTTTAAGTGACTTTGCAAATCTCTTATGCTATTGGGTGCCTTAAATTTAAGTCTAAGTAAGATGAAAAAAAATACTTCCTTAATTTTTTTTACTTGTCGTTTTAGTTATAAAAGTTATTTTAAACTATTTGTCGTTGTACATTTTCAAGACACTTTTTAGTTGAGTTTTTCTATTATGACATTGTCATTAAATAAGCATGAATTATATATTTGTCTTGAAATTTGAGAAACTATTGTTTATTCTTATAATAAATGAGGGTATACAAGTAAAAACTATGAGATTCTTAATTATTGTGTCAAAGTCTAAAACTAAAATTAAAAAAATGGAGGGAATATGATATAGAAATGTTATACTCCATTTAATAACTAATCACAAATCATATATTATAAATATAATTAATGAATCAAAGAGATATGATTGTGTAGAAACATCTAGTATAGTTAATAAATAATTGAAGAGGTCAAACATTTATTTCAATATGTAAAAAAATATAATTATTTTGAATTTAAGGTAGGATGTGTTTTCGTTATTCATTTATGTGTTAGTAAATTAGATATATAGATAATACCAAATGTCTTAGTTCATAAATTCATACATAATACCCAACCTCAAAATGTGTTAAAGTATAGATGTTACTAACTATTAAACATCTAGAATATATATGAGACAAATTATTTCCTAAAGTTTATGCGTAAAACCTCTTGATTGAACATTTGATCAAATGTCATTAGATTATTAAATTGACGGACTCTGATATGTGTTGTGTTAGGCAATCGTACATAAAATGGGATGGGTCATTGACTCATTGTCATACAAAAGGGTTACGAGATGAGATATACTCCATTTAATTCACTTTAATTAATATTATCTTCAATTCAATATAATTATCGCTTGATTTTTATTAAATTAAATTTTAACAATTAATTACTAATTATTAATTATTTTCATAAATAAAAAATTTACATAGTTGGACTCATCGATTAAATTATTATCACAATATTAAATTTCATAATCTTTTTACTAATATAATTAAAGAATAACGGAATGTCAAAGATTTAGATCGATACATGAGAAAGACAGTTTATTTTAGATTGGAGAGAGTATTTTGATTTATTTCTATATATTAAAGTTCGATCAATCTTTTTAATCATATTATAAATTTTTTTTTGATAAAATAACATCACAAAATATTAGTAAAGGAAAAGTCAATGTTACCATATTTATGTTTAATGTAAACAAATATTTAAACAATTAATGTCTAACGTATACTGATATATAATATTATTTTTAATTAAATGTAAACAAATATTTAAACAATATTAATTTAACAATTATCATCAACATCAAAAATGTTATTGATAAGTCAAATCTCCAAATTAGTTAAGATAAAACACATTTTTTTATTGTTAATTACTAAAATTGAATACGTTAAAGAGTTTCATAAGTACACGTGGCAAAGACTAATTGGATGTGAACGAAGTAAGACAAATATGAGATTCAGGAGTTGTTTCTTTTGTTTAAATACTCCCCACAGTCCTTTCTCCCTCCTCTTATCCCAGTCCCAGAGAGAGAGAGAGACCGAGAGAGATCAGAGAGAGAGAGAGAGAGAGAGAGAGAGAGAGAGACAGAGAGATGATAATGGAGGAGAAGAAGACAACACCACATCGTTGGTGGTTCGACAGCCATAACAACACAACCACAAAACGTTCTACATGCAACCTCTGTATGTCCCAAATGTTTGTCCATTTTTAGTCATTCTATATGCTAATAAGTGCATTTGCATAAATTAAGACCTTTCGAATGAATTGATAGGTTCACGGCTACACGTCGTATACCGATTGGTTTTATGACGTAACCACGATTCTTAACGATTTTAATTGCTAAATTGGCAGTTTCTGTTCTGAATTTATGAATAAGTATCTTGTAGGATTTGATGTTACTGTTAGTTGACTTGAATTTGAAAATTGATTTTGACCGTTAGTTATTGGAGATAGTTGTCTCATTTTGGATTTGAATGTATGTGTTGCTATTTGATAGTTTGAATATAGCTATTGTTGGATGGTTTCAAATTAAAGTCATGATAAATCAGAATCGTATCTTGATTTAGGCCAAGTATTGGATGAATCTTGAAGATTTTAAGAAGAGATGATACGATATTATTAATATGAGTCATTATTATTTCCGTCTTAGTTACTTGAATGGGTGATAGGAAGACTCATTAATTATGTACATTTGCTCTTGCTTTTGTAAAAGATACACTTTTTATTGTGATTAAGAAATTAAAATATAGTCATGTTATTCTTCAAAATATGATTAGGCTTTCATAAGTCGTTTGGATACGGGAGGATCTATGTGAGACTACAATTTAAAGATTAACCTAGGTCAGTTAATCTAGGTGAATGTGATAAAAAGTTGTTTGAATATTCTTTAATGTTTTGGGGTAAATTGACGAGAAATTACGTGAAATATAATAAATCATCATTTACCTACATTAGAGCATTTGCAACAAATTACTCAAAAAAATCACTTAAAATTGACTTCTTAAACCACTTTTTTATTTTTAGGGTGTTGATTTAAATTTTGGTACAAAACTGAAAGTAATAATATTCTTTGATGATCTTTACATACACTGGAAGGTCTTATTTATACATAACAACGATGCTAGTCCTAATAACATAAGGACTCTAGTACTATAACAATATAGGACTCTAGTACTCTAACAATATAGGACTCTAATAATATAGTAATATAGTATATGCTAATACACCCCCGCAGTCGAAGCGGGAGGAGCACGGACGCTAAGACTGTCCCGAAAATCAGTAAATAAGATGAGTGGAAGACCCTTGGTGAAGATGTCTGCGGTTTGATAACGAGAGGGAACATGGATAACTCGGACTTCAACCCGGCTCACTGCTCTCGAACAAATAGAATATCTGCAATAATTAAAAAAACAACGACGAAAATACATCTTCGGAACACTAGTAAGCCGGAAGTACATCGGCGGACATGTAAGCATCGGTGGAAGAGCATCACCGGAAAAAACACTAGAAAAGATAGGCGGACATGACATCGCCATAGAAATATTAAGAAAAAGAAAGTAGACCATCGTTAGATGTGATCTGAAAAAACAAAACTCTGCATTGGAGCAGAGTACGTAAAATAAGGAAAAGAAAATATGAAGAGTAAAAGAGAACAGATTAAGAAGAAGCGTTATAACGAGAAAGAAAAAAAAAAAGAGTCTCAATCATAGAGAAAGGAAATCATAAGAGCCTCGTTTGAGAGGAAGAATTAAAATTTGCGCGAAATAAACTGAGCAAGAGTAATCAGACGAGAACTATGATTTTTTATTTTTAGATTTATCGAAGAAGAAAATAAGTTATTGGAGAAGGAATAAATCGAAGACTTCTACTATAAGACATTGATTTTTTTTAGGAGAAAATAAAAGCAAGAAAAAAAAAAGTAGTATTGAAAAGAAAACATAGATTAAAATACGAATGTCCGGCGGATGGTTTTGAAGTGGTGAACCACCCGCCGGCGCAGCGGAAAATACTAGGTTGTTACCTATATGACGGATATTTTGAGGAAAAGAAAAATAGGTTTTAGGAAAAGAAAAATAGGTTTTAGAGGAACTTTCAGGCTCTGATTACCATGAAAGTAATAATATTCTTTGATGATGTTTACATACACTGGAAGGTCTTATTTATACATAACAACGATGCTAGTCCTAATAACATAAGGACTCTAGTACTATAACAATATAGGACTCTAGTACTCTAACAATATAGGACTCTAATAATATAGTAATATAGTATATGCTAATAAAAACCTTGGGTACAAATGTAGTAACTGTGATGTAATGAAATCGAGTACAAATGTTTTATGATTTTATTTATTTCTTATAGAGTGCATAGTATCATATTTGGGTTTTATCAAAGTACAGAAGCAGTTTTGGTATCAAATATTAAATATCATCATTAATCACCTAAATCATTAATTGAACAACCCAAATCTAACAAATAATATTTTTGGTTTTTAATATTTGTCATCATAGTCTAAAAGAAATTATCTTAAATACTTGATACTTTACATTTTCAGTTCCCTTTTAGTATGATTTTTCCTATTGTGTACTACTTAAAAAATATCGCAAGTCAACTACTCCATATATATATTTATCTACTCAATTACCTAGATTTTTTTTATTCATTTTTATCCTTTACAGATAGGTAAAAATTCATATTTAAATTTTGGAAGCAGTTCATTTATCGTTAGTAGAATTTAAATGTTGTTGATGGCTGCTGATTAAAAATTAAAGGTCCTCAGAATGTGTCCAATTTAAATCTTGATAATAAAAAAAATTGTACATTATCCACTTTTCATCTTTTGGCAGAACTGGAGGGGAAAACAGAAGCCATGCTGAAAGTAATCGAGACAGATGCAGATTCCTTTCGTCAGCGTGCAGATATGTATTACAAGAAGCGCCCGGAGCTCATTAACATGGTTGAGGATTTTTATCGAGCCCATCGCTCTTTGGCAGAGCAATATGATCTGGTCAAGGTAGATGCTGGGAACCGCCTAGTCTCCCCCTGGAAAACCAATGCGTTATCAGACACGAAATTTCACTTTGAGAGGTCGAGCGTGTCAGAAAAATCATATGACAGCTATTCTGATGCATATGAACTCGAGGAGTCCTATGAGTCCGAGGTTGATGATCCTGACCCTGAAGAAGAAAAGGAGGAAGTAGTAGTTCAGCTTCAACCCGAAATGCAAAGGTTTGATGTATCCAGTTTTGTTGTCGATGTATCCAGTACCGTTGTTGATGATGAAGTGATGAAGTTGACGGAAGAAATCGAGAGACTCAAACTGGAAAACAGAATTCAAAGGGAGCAACTAGAAGAGAAGGATGAAGAGAAAAGAGAGGTAATCAGGCAGCTTAGTCTTGCAATGGATATGCTTAGGGAAGAAAATGTTAAGCTGAGGGAAATTTCACAGCGAACGACTACTCCAAAGAAGCAGAAGCAGAAGCCGATGGCGTTTAACAAACCGAAGGAGGGATTTTGGAAGAAACTATTCAATGGATTTGAAGGACCTCAACCACCTATAGAACTTAAAAATTACAATAAAGCGTAAATCATTTAAGTAGAATATTTAGAAGTGGGGAAAATTGATGCTCAAAATTTCATGTTTGTTCAGAAGCGGTGATTGTACTCATTATAGGCTCAATGTCGGTAGCCATTCTTTGTATTGCTTATCTCTTCATTCTTGTTTATTTTCTTTAGTTCCAAAATGGTCTTTACAGTAGACAAGTTGTATGTATACATGTATTTGAAGAAGATTTATCAGTGAAGTCAATGAGATGTTTTTTCTTTCTTAAATCAGATTCATCCAACATTTGTTGGTGTTTAAAGTTATGATAAATGGCAACTTCCATGTTCGATAA
The DNA here is from genome assembly GCA_003412495.2 of Echium plantagineum. Classification (NCBI taxonomy): domain Eukaryota; kingdom Viridiplantae; phylum Streptophyta; class Magnoliopsida; order Boraginales; family Boraginaceae; genus Echium; species Echium plantagineum. The sequence continues at coordinate 21,622,205 of CM016566.1, read as the reverse complement.
CCACCTCTGATAAGTGCTTGAATGAACCTAGGAATTGAAAGACACCAGACGGAGGTCTATAGTTTAACACTGTTGTGTTTGCTCCTTCTGGTTTTTCACTCGACGTAGTATTACAATAGTATTTGCTTGAAAATGATAAGTTTGTATGTTGACCAGATAGGCGCAATGGAAGTGGGCTAAGATCACAGGCTTCACCAATTGCTGGAAAATTAGTTGTATTGGTTGGAGAGGGTGGATCCGGACGAGCAATTGCATTTCGAAGCCAAAACTAGAGCAAGGATTGCCATTTTTAACAGTAACTTTGGTAGGCTAACTACAGAGACTTTTATTTCATCTCTTATACTTCTCCGCATTTTCCCCTGAGCCACACTGATCATTATTGTTTCATTGGAAGAGAGCAAAGGCTCTTGCGATGGTAGTATCCGGACAAGCCTTCGCATACGAGTGTTTGGACACATTCTGCCCGACTCTTGAGCGTTATATGCGAAGAAAGTAGGCACAATGTTGCCCGATTCTTGAGCGTTGCATAGTCTAGCAGAAGAAAGACAAATTATGGTAGAAATTTACGATCCTATTAAGATTTCTCTAGAGGACTATCATGTGAAAAGTTTAAGTTAATTTAGGATTAATTATTGTAGTCCACATGTGTGAATGGTTAATATAGACAATAATGTTATGATCATAATGCTATTATGCTACCAAGGCAAGACTAGGAGAGCTTAAATCGTTACCTCAAAAACTATATTTTGTGTCAATTACATCAAAATATGATATGTCATCCTTCCCAAATTGTTTGGCATGTTTTGATTTTCATGTCGTCGAGACACGACTTAAAACATAAATATGTGGATTTCTATACTCGCAAAAATTATAAAAGTTTGATATTTCAAAAATATATATTGAAACGAACCTAACAACATGTCATATGACTATATTATTTCTTATAGGCTCATAGAAATTCGTGGTCAAAATTTTCAAAGTTTGACTTCCAAAATATAAAGTAGACAAACAAATTGGGGTGGAGGAAATATTCAAATTGAAGTTTTAGATATGAATCCTCAACTCCAAATCTGTATATCAGTGGGCATTTGGTCTAGTGGTATGATTCTCGCTTTGGGTGCGAGAGGTCCCGAGTTCGATTCTCGGAATGCCCCTTTTTTAATCAAAGCAATATTCATTTTTAAATAATTTCAACTGGTTGAAGTTTGCATCTCCTGTTTTCATATAGTCTCCAAGTTCTCATATTTCCTAGATTTTCCATCTTTAGACTAACAATTCATTCTTGAGTTAATCGAATAGCCTAGTGGAAAAGGTTCTTGCTAGTGACCAGAAGGTCTGGTTCGAAACTCACATCTATCGCTAATTTACAAAAAAAAAAGACTAACAATTCATTCTTCATTTTGTTTTGTTTTTTGATGAAGATGAGTTACATAATCTTGGAAGTTAAATACTTCTTGTTTACATCACATTCCCAAATAATTATAAATCAAATATTGTTATAGTCAATTGGGTTAAGTGGGGCATGTAATACAAGTACCAACTTTCCATTCTAAATTTGAAGAAAAATAAAGACATTTATATAAATGAATAAACACGATTAAGATTATAATAATATTTTGAAGATTAAGTATACATATGACATTATCATATATAGAAGTTATACTTGGAAAATTAATTTTAAATATAAAGAAAAATGAATTGAAAAAAGTAGTAAAGCTAATTTTAATCAAATATTTATAGTAAACAAAAAAGAAACCATTTGACTAAATTTAAGCATTCCTTCTTCTATGTATAAGTTTCAATTCTCACATATACTAAGTTAATTGTAAGATAACAAGTTAAATATACGAAAACATCGTTGAACTTATCTTTATCTACCTATATAATTTCTAAATATGTAAATGTAGATTGTTATTTTTTTCTTAAATTTTTTGTAAAGACCAAATTACCCTTCTACATTAAGGTAATTACAATACGCATACTCCCTCCATTCTAATTTCTTTATCCTATTTTTCCAAAAATACAATTTCCATATAACTAAATGCATAGAACCTATTAATGAAAATTTATAAGTAATCATAATTGAAAAAATAGTGAGGATTGAAAAATAGAATAATTTCACTGGCGATGATAAAAAAAATATAACTAATTGCATAGAACCTATTAATAAAATTAATTAAATTGTATGATTACAAAGTACTTATTAAATATTAAATTTCACTAGAGATGATAAATTATGAGAGCTACAAAATAAAATTTATCTTAAAAAAAATTATGTTATTTCATTGCTAATTTACAAAAAAAATACTGTAATAGTTAAAAATAAAAATTTATTACTAATGATAGTTGAGAATATACTCATATAGTGTTGAAAAATAATATAACTGAAACTAATTACACTAAAAAATTATTAAAATAAATTATTACAAACAACCTACTAATTATAAAATTTCATCATCAATAAGAGATAAGATAATTTTCTTGCACCTATCAATTATAAAAAGTAATTGCACTAATTTTTAGATATCCGTCACTTATAGAAACAAATATAATTATCAATAGAAGATATTGCTTTTCTAATTTCATTAATGACATCACTTATAGAAACAAATATAATTGTCAACGGAAGATGTTCTTTTTATTGTTGTTACTTCATTAATGATTCATTAAAATTGTAATTTAATTTAATTGCATTGATAGAATATCTTTTGATATTAAAAAGTAATTGCACTAATTTTTAGATATCCATCACTTATAGAAACAAATATAATTATCAATAGAAGATATTGCTTTTCTAATTTCATTAATTACATCACTTATAGAAACAAATATAATTGTCAACGGAAGATGTTCTTTTTATTGTTGTTACTTCATTAAGGATTCATTAAAATTGTAATTTAATTTAATTGCATTGATAGAATATCTTTTGATATAATTTTGTTGTAATTTTCATCAAATACACATCTATAAATTAATGGTTACGCCTCATTCCACAATCATCTAAACCACAATTTATACTATTATTTCAATTTTGGCCAAATACATCTCCTCAAATCACTTTATTTCATGGCTCTGAAATCATATCTCGGATGTATTATTTTTGCACTTCTTATTGCCACCCTAGGTATATTATTTATGAACTTATTCGCAATATATTGAAGTATTGATCTGCTAGTTAATAGATTTAAACATTATTTTACTCTTTATTTCAAAAAATATTGCTTAATTTTAACAAAACTGACTTTTTTTTGTTTTGAATAATTCGAATTTAGGCGGTGTTTTGTATTTCATATAATAAGTTCTAGAATTCCAGCAACCTTTCTTAATGCCAACATAATTATTTTTATTATGATAAAGCAAATTTATAAGTCATTTAAATTTACAAAAGAATATTAATTTTGATTATTAAAAATTCTCGAAGGATATTTCGAGACGTACGAAGTAGTTTCAAATGATATGAACAACCTGTTGAGAATCTAATTTCTTTGTTTATATTGTTTATTTTCAGCTTCCGCCAAAACGAAAACTGATTGTCTAGCGGTATGTGACAAAGATATACCATTTTCTAAATGTAATCAATTCTGCAAAAGCCGCTCATATGATTCGGGAGAATGCGCTGGTCCTCTCTTGTATTGTTGTTGCACTAAAGAAGTATCTGCCTCCGATAATGTCATGACTTAATTACAATTTTGAATAAATCTACTTTTATTTGATGAATACATATATCGTCGTTAATATATTTGATCTATTGTTAATGTTATAGTTTGCTTCAAGATGGTATCATAATGTTTGTGAAATTGGTTACTACTTTATTATTTTGTTATGGAGAAAATAGGAAACCTGGTGATAAAAAATACATCAAAATCTTAAATGATATAATAAAAGAAAAATATACCTTAAACAATAATTTAAAAAAACAGAAGGAGTATACTGTATAAAATTGGTCATTCCATTGATTTAAAGCTATCAATCGAGTTTTCTCTCCCATTTTTCCCGTGGGCATTTTTGTATTTCAATTAAACATGTGCCTTTAGTCTCAACTACTACTATCATACAGATGGAGACGAACCAAACCTAATTGATTATTTTTTTTTCCGAACCTAATTGAATTTGAATGAATATAACTGAATATTCACTTTTTAACTATATGCACTCGGCATGTTTTATAGTTAATCTGATTCGTATTTAATATTCGTTAGATTATTTAGCATACAAATATTCAATTCGAATTTGATATCTATTCGAATTCATTATTTGCATTGGAAATACTAGTATTCGGATTGTAACTCAAAAAGATATTGCATTAATATTTGAGCTACACCACTTTAATCAACTACGGAGTATTGTCTACAGAAAATATATTAACTCTTCAAAACAATTAACACCAGTACGCAATATTGGTGAGATTGTAAGTGTCTTTATTAATAGTTAAAGTTCACACTCCATTTCAAATTGCACTTAATTACAAAACCAAAAGTCATAGATGTATATAGAGTTAATCGAATAGCCTAGTGGAAAAGGCTCTTGCTAGTAACTAAAGGGTCTGGGTTCGAAACTCACCTCATCGCTAATTTACAAAAAAAAAAAAAAAAAAAAAGATGTCATAAATGTATATAACAATTCAAAGTGAGAACAATAATTGATAAAAATAAGTAAAAATTATATTAATAAACCAAATTAAGAATACTACTTATGAATGTAAATGGAAAAAACGAGAGAATAATAGTTTTATCTTCGGGAGAGGATATGAAGGGGGGGTCAAACTCCTATCATTCTTATTAAGTTAAACAGATATTTATATTTTTTTAGCAAATTGGCATTAAAGGGTGATAATGACTAAACTACTCCTTATAAGCTTAGAGAGATTCTTCTTTTTTCCATATTTATTACAATTTTTTTCGATTTTTTTTCTAGTAAAAAGAGTTTAGTTTTGATATATAGTTATTTTAGCTAAAAGTTTCGGTTTTGATAAAAAAAAAAATTGGGATTCGTAGTTTTTTGGCAAACAAAGGTTCATATTTTGTAGTTTCTTTGACAAAAAAGCTCGATTTTGATAGTTGTTTTGCAAAAAATTTTGATTTTCGTAGTTGTTTCGCAAAAAGGTCCTATTTTGATAATCGTTTTGGCAAAAAAGGTTCGATGTTGGTAGTTGTTTTGTCTAAAAGTTTTGATTTTGGTAAAAATTTCAATTTTCGTAAAAGGTCTCAAAATTGAACACTTATGCCAAAACTATCAAAATCAACTGTTTTATTCTCGCAGTTACTTTACTTCAGTAGGGTGTAGTGGGCCGATGTACCTTTTCGATCGAAAATATATTATAGTCTTAATCAAATGAGAGTCAAACGGAGAAAATATGTATAAATATACTCCTATGCGAAAATTGAAGCTAAGGCTTTTTGGAAAGAGGCTCACGACCGGTACCAATAAGCTAAAAACCTTGGGTCATTAGTCCACATTCATTAAATTAAATTGGCAATGTTTTAGAAATTCATCACTTATAGGAACAAATGTGATTGTAATATAAGGCGTTATTATAACTTATTTTATGTCATTGATGATTCATTAACATTGTAATTTAATTAATAGAATACGTTATTATTACTTTTTTTATTTCACTAGTACTGATAATTTATTAACAGTTTAATTGCATTGATACAAATGTGACTGTAATATAAGGCGTTATCTATCTATATTATAATGTGGGAAGAGTTTATTTGGTGAAGCCTAAGAGATTAACTAGGCTATCCATGTGGCACAATTAAATTTTGACATGTGTCCATTTTTAAATTTGAAAATAATTACCATTTCATCCATTTTATATAAACATATATGTTTAGTCATGTTTTTATAAATAACTCTTTATATTGTCCAACATATCTTAATTATATATATGTTTTATTTATTTATGCAGATATATTTAATAATATTTTTATAAGTAAGTATTTATTTTGTATTAATTGTTCAATATTTTAAAAATAATAGTAACAATTTTAGATCATATGCAATTATCTTTTTGTTTTCTGCTTTTGTAACAATGAATTATAATTTCAACTATTGAAAAATTATTACGAAAAAATAAAATTATTGCACAGGCGAGACTCTGCTCAAACCACTAGTTATTACTTATTTTATGTCATTGATGATTCATTAAGATTGTACTTTAATTAATAGAAGACGTTACTATTACTTTTTTTTTATTTCACTGATAATTCATTAACATTGTAGTTTAATTGCATTGATAGAATATCTTTTGATATAATTTTGTTGTAATTTCATCAAATACACATCTATAAATTAATGGTTACGTCTCATTTGACAATCATCTAAACCACAATTTAAACTATTATCTTAATTTTAACGAAAGACATTTTCTCAACTTGTTTTATTTCATGGCTCTTAAATCATGTATCAGATGTATAATCTTTGCACTTTTTATTGTCATCGCAGGTAAATTATTTTTTACCTTATTCCCAATATATTTAAGTATTCATCTGCTAGTTAATAGATTTAAACACTGTTGTACACTTTTCATTTCAAAAATATTACTCCCTCCGTCCCTAAATAATTGGTACATTTTAACTTTCATGATCAACAAAACACGATTTGAAACGTAAATATCTCTTACTTTACATACGAAAAAATTATAAGAAGTTGATATTTCAAAAATATATATTGAGAAGAATCTAATAATAAGATCACACATGACTATATTATTTCTTATCGTTTAATGAGAATTGTTCTTCAAAATTTTTGAAATTTGACTACAAAAGTCAAAATGTATCAATCATTTAGGGACGGAGGTAGTATTTAGTTTTAAGAAAATTGACCTTTTCTGTTTTGAACCATTCGAATTTAGGTAGAATTTTATATTTAATATAATATTTGTTAAAAGACCATATGAAATTCTAGTATTCCAACCTTTCCTAATATCACATAATCATTTTTATATAATAAATCAATTTTATAAGTCATTTAAATTTACAAAAAAAGATTAAATTTGGTTATTGAAAAATAAAGTCGAACAATCTTTTCGAGACATTCAGAGTAGTGTCAAATTGAAAGTCTAATTTCCTTGTTTATATTGTTTACTTTCAGCTTCTGCCAGAGCGAAAATTGATTGTCTAGGATTATGTGAGCCAGGTGTATCATTTGCTAAATGTAATGAATTCTGCAAAACCCGCTCATATGATTCGGGAGTATGTGCTGGTCCTGAATTGTATTGTTGCTGCTCTAAAGAAGTATCTGCCCGAACATGAATCAATTACAATTTTGGATGAATCTACTTTTATTTGATGACATACGTAAAATATTTGATCTAGTTACAATGGTTTAAAAATCAAAGTATTGTTCAAATGATATATGGAGAGTTGAAATTGTTATTGATTACGCTTTCAAACTCATAATTTTGTGTTAAGAAATCAATAATTTAATAAAAGACTAGTACTTTATTACGAATAAGATAAGGAAAGATGGTGAAAACCACATTAAAATCTTAAACAATATGATAAAAGAAAATGTAATAACTTTAGCTTAAGCAATATTTTAAAAAATGGATGGAGTTATAATGTATAAAATTGGCCATCGATTTAAAACCACCTCTCTCTCTCTCTCTCTCTCAATTTTCCTAATTTTCCGTGGGCATTTTTGTCTTTCACTTAAAATGTGTGCCATTAGTTTCAATTACTTGTATATGGGCATGAACCGAGTCGAATTCGAATAAATGTAATCGAATATTAATTTTTTTGACTATATGAATATTAACAAAAGTTTGTATTCGTACAATAATTAATAAAAATAAGTATAAATTATACTAATAAACCAAACTAATGAGTCTAATCAAACTACAGTTTAGCAAAATTAGTTCGATTAAATCAAATTGAATCGAGACTAAATAAATTAAACTGAATGTTCGAATCTAGGTAACTAGCCGATAAAGCAAATTTGAATTCGATTTAACGGATCAATTGATGTTTATTAGGTAGAACAATTTTTGGTATAAACCACATAACTAAATGAGGGCTTTGCAAAACAAATTATACCTAATTTTGATTCTGGATAATGAATCGTAATCAGCTTGAGTTTCAAATTCGAACAAATTTCGATATCCGCATAAAAACTAGTTCACTGATAAGTTCAATTACTACTCTAAAAAATGTTCCAATAAGCTTGCAAAACAAATTATACTTAATCTTGATTTTTAATAATGAATCATAATCGGTTTTCGTTTCAAACCCAAACAAATTTCGATATCCGCTCAAAAACCAGTTAACTGATAAGTTCAATTACTGTTCCAAAAAATGTTCCAATTTACTGCTCCAAAAAATGTTCTAATTACAACAGAAAACAAAATATTGTAAACAAAGGGGCATTCCGAGAATTGAACTCGGGACCTCTCGCACCCTAAGCGAGAATCATACCACTAGACCAAATGCCCATTATGTCGTTGTGGTAATGAACTTACTATATTAAACTTCTATTTTCGTTCTTCGTTACAAAAGAAAACCATAACAAAAATTTAGATGAGTCTTTTCTTCTTGAACTCTTTATCACCAATTCTTTTTTCTCTTCAGACAGCTTCAGTTTAAGGTATGTTCTCAAATATAATTCAAATTACTTTTTGCATTTTATGTCATTTTTTATTAGATTATATTAGTTGATATCCACAAATTGGTTCGAAGATCTGTTAGTTAATTTGAACCTAATTTAACACACAAAAATTAGGATTTGTGATCGAGTTTATTAATTCATAACAATTTGAACCTAATTTGATGCGAAAGAAATATCTTAACCCAATATCATGCGAAAGAAATTAGCTTTTTAGTATTTTCTCATATTTTCAGGTTTAAGTGAATGGTCAAATAAATAAAATCTGTATTTTGATTGGAAACTTAATTATTTGGATGGTAATTGATATGTTAATTGTAAACTAGATTAAAATTACAAGCGTTCACTAGATATACTATGTCATATTAAAATATAATTGAGTTCAAAATTTAAAAGTCCAATCTTTAGTATTTAGAACTTGACAATATCTTAGGAACGGAGTGAGTATTACACCGTATGTGTAAATATTAGGACAGTCAATTGTTTTCTTATTCTGGTTTTGTTACTGACGTGACCTGAATTGTTAAGGAGGTGTTTTCTGAAATTCTAATTGATGGATCTTACTAGATTGTACGTGATCGCATTTGATGAATGTTGCGTTGAAATCTTAGTTATTTTCACAGAGAACACGTGAGGCTTAATTAGAGGACGGTTGTGGAACTGATGGAAGAAATTAAAAAGGGCAGTGAAGCAACGTTGAGAAGGCTTAAACTCAGACAACGCAAGAGAGCAATAAAAAATGCTCATAAGGAGATTGTTGAGAAGGATTCGAGTTCTAATTTATGGAAAAAAGCTGAAGACGAAAGAAAAGATGATCAGAATAATGTGGAGAAGGCTTCAAGTTCCGGTACGGTGAATACAACCAAGAGTGCTGAAACAACTCCAGTTCAAGTCAGTAAACAAAATAAGAGGAAAACATATGGAAAAGACAAAACAGAAAGTAAAGATGGTAAAAAAGATATTGAGAATTTTCCAGATTCTGATAAGGGGAAGAAACGGGAAAAAATAACTACAGACAAGCATAGAGATGGGAACAAGAAAGACAAGAGGCCCAAGATGGAACTTCGTGGAGATGTGAGTAAGAAGGATAACGGGCATCAGAACGTACTTGATGGAGACATGAAAGGAAAAGAAGTGATGCCAGATAATGAACTTGGTGGAGTAATTTTTATGTGCAATTCGAAAACCAAACCAGACTGTTTCCGTTATAGTGTATTGGGTGTCTCTCTTGGCAAGAAAGAACTAGTTTTAAGCATCAAACCTGGTCTAAAGCTCTTCCTTTATGACTTTGACCAAAAGCTAATGTATGGTGTGTACAAGGCCTCCGCTCCTGGTGGCATAAAGCTCGAACCAACAGCCTTTGGTGGTGGTTTTCCCGCTCAGGTCTTTCTCCTTAGTTCTTAGCTTTTGCTTATCAATAGATTTTGTCAAAAGAAAGTTTTAACTTGTTTTGGTTGATTGTTGAAAACAGGTTCGATTTTCTGTTGAAAAGGATTGCCCTCCACTCCCTGAGAATGTATTTAAGAAGGCAATGAAAGACAGTTATAATGAGAGGACCCGCAAATTTCAGACTGAGTTGACCTTAAAGCAAGTAAGAAATCTGCTTACGTCAGTTACTTGTCCATCTTATAACAACTCTATTTATATTATGATCTTTGATATAATGCCCATCTAAAGATTACTACGTCCTGTTGTTCAGGCGAACCATCTTGCTCGGCTCTTTAGTGCTTCTACTTGGATGCGTTTAGATGGAAAACCTTCTCATCAAAATGTTGGTCCCAAGCAAACTGTCCGATCATCACCTGTAAACTCATCTAATGGGGAAATTGTGAGAAAGCAAGTGTCCGATGAAGCCAGGGGAAGACTACCACCTTCACCATATGAGAGGCAGCATCATTTCTCGGAGCACCTTGTTTCACGTCAGGATATACTGCCGTATCGTCCTGTCTCACATCCAGAAGTGGTTCCCCACCATCCCGATCATCGTATACACGTTGAAAGTGACTACACAAATTATGCCCGTCAGCGGCCAGAATTTCCTAAACCAATGGATCCTGGTAATGCTTTGGAAGGCCAGAATAAAGAAACATTGAATCCATACGATGACAGCACCACCTCACTGGTTAACCGGTATCTATCCATGCCCATGCTGGCTGGAACTGATGCAGGTTCTTATTCTGTGGCGAGGAGAGACACATTTGAAAGTTTCCCAAACTACCCTAGTGTTACAGGTGGTCACCCAGAGCGTGTTATAGGTGATACAGGCATGCATATAGTAGGCAGTACAGGGGCACAACATATGTTGTATGACCCTCGAGCCCCTCCGCCGACAATACCAGATTATGACCGAAGGTACCACCAATTGAGACAACACCCAGGCGTGGCCCCTCCAAGCGTTACATCTCGCTATTCTTTTGCAGGACCATCTTCATTACATAGATAAAGAGTTCATTTTGCAGCTCTATCTTTATTGCATGAACTCTGAACATTATGTTCGATTTCTGTATGATAATTTTGCATTTTTATTGTTATAAACGTGCTTTTTGTGGTAATAAGCTACCAAGCACATATGTTGTTGTTATATAGTTTGTTTCCCTTATGAATGATCTGTAACTCGAGGTAATTTTTCAAATCAGTTATGTTCTTATCGCAAGTTAAATGAACAAATGGTCTTATCAATTTATCTGTTAATAGATAGTTACATTTGACTATTTATGTCGGATACAAGACTCAATGTTGCAGGAAGAGCAAAGAATAAGAAAGCCAAATACTCCAAAAGTTTTAAATAGTAGCAATGAACTGAACTCCAACACTTTAGTTCTTCGATCAAGATCACCCGTGGCGATGTTCATCTTCTGCCTTTAGGCTTTAGTTACTCCGTTTTCAAAACACCAAACAACATGGTGCATATATGTAGACAGCATCGATATGAACTTTTTTTAAAACTAATCCATGGTCAGGAAGATATCATTTCAAATGACACTACAGTGAGAATAGTTGCATTTCAGCTTGAGGTCCTACAAAACATGAGAAAGGATGAAAACATCAATGCAAACTGAAGTCCTACAAGTATTATCTTCTATATTTCCTCATGCAGGAATCATCGTTACACACTCTGACAAATCCACCCTTGCCCGTGAAAAGATAGTTTCAGGGTCACCCTAAGGTAGAGCATAAGAGTTGGACTAGTGACTGGCGTCTGAACCTTGTGCATTGACTGCAGTCGTAGTAGAACTATCATTGCTCCCGGTACTTGGTGCAGCTACATGACCTGAATACATGGGAGGGGGGAACATTTGTGGGGCACCACTAGTTGGAGGCATCCCACTGGGAGGGCCACTATTCGACATAGGCATTCCAGGGGCACCTTCAGGTCTTTGAATACCATTCATTTGCCCAGGCATAGGAGCACCAGGTGGAGCAACCATTTGAGGCATTGGTGGACCAGAACCATAACCTGGAAACGTAAAACACATAAAATACTAGTTAAAAGAGCAATTACAAGATCAAGGAAAGGAAAGACATAGTTTCTCTTCTAAAACAGAGTACTATAGGTTAAAGATGTAGAAAATGTCTTCTAAAACAGAGTACTATACGTTAAATATGTAAAAAATATCTTCTAAAACAGAGCATTATAAGTTAAAGAAGTAGAAAATGTAATTTATAATTTTCGAACTCAAAGAACCGACCAAAGGGAGGAAGCACAGCCATGGCACATGGGGGTTGAGATACCTTGTCAACAACCTTTTGTTAATTCAAGGAAAACTTTACAGAAAGAACCAACAGAAGGGACAGCAGCCATGGGCGTTGAGAAGTTAGCAACCTTCAATAAACATTAAGAAACTCTTTTACAAGATTAATTCATTTGGAAACTATGTGTATTTTTATATAAGTAACAAATTACTGGTGGCTATTTGATTACCACTTTTGGCATCCTCCAGACAAGAATATTGGAGAGCCTTGAAGTGAAGCCTTGGCTCAAATGATAAACATTGTTACCAAATGACCTAAGAGCCTTAATGCAATGGTTAATATTGTTGATGAACGACCTCAGGCTAGCTCCGTAATGCAATAATAAATATTGCTGAATGACCTAAGGCTAGGCTCCTTAATGCAATGGTGAATATTGTAGTTGAATGATATAAGGCTAGGCTCCTTAATGAAATGGTAAATTTTGTTGCTGAATGACCTATGCTGGGCTCATATCATGGTAGTATCACCTAGTTTTTAAAAGGTAAGATTTCATATAATAATCAAAGATCACTCTGTCCGTATAGAAGAAGTTTAAACAAGTCAGGCCTTTCTTTTCTGAAGTGGATGACCATATTATCATGAAGTCATCTCCTAGTAACAGAGGCTGTTCGATCCTTCATTATGAACACATCCTAAATAATTGCTAAAATTAACATATTCTTTTAAATGTCAGTTCTTTTAGCAGCATGTACCCATATCTGAAGAATTGCATATGCACAAACAATAATGTCTGACATATTGAGACAAACTACTTACCTAGCTACAGCACCCAGGAAACAAGAAATAGCCACTCAAACATATGACCCTTAACTATATCTTGTTCATTTGACTCTTCTCTTTTTCTCTTATGTACTCAATACCGATTATGGTATCAAATTTGACAATATATTGTTAACAATTACATAAATGGTGCATAACTACTTTAAGCGACAAAGTTGTAAAGAGAGTAACAACAAATTGACATATCGACAATTCTAATAACTTCTAAGAATCAACTTAAGAGAATCCTAAAAACAAACGAAAAATGGAAATCTGTTGCCCACAATTCCCCTCAAGACAGCTTTTTTCTCCATTTATAGGTTAGTTTTGTTTTGGGATTTCTTAATGTTACATTTTCCTCGGCTATGGCCTTAACTATTTTAATTTGGTAGATCCTTCAAGGCAAATCCAATCTCCTTCTATTGGAATAAGGTATGTGAGCTCTAATTTCTGCCATAGTTTATCATTTGTCCTAAGGAGGGGGCAAATTGTGCTCATTTTTCTTAGTTTTTGATGGGCTGAAAGAGAATTCCGACACACCAACCATCTAGCCTATTAAAAGAAACACCAATAACCATGTTGCAAAATGGTACTCTAACCGTAATCATAGAGGGGCACATGGTGAGTGAATCTATGGTACCTGGAGGCCCAGGCAGTGGTCTGGGCAAGAGTGGAGGTCGCATTCCAGGTAACATTTGCATACCAGGAGGTAGCTGCGCACCCCCTGGAAATTGCATTGGTGCATGCATCATAGGCATGCCAGGTCTCATAGGAGCATAGGGAGGAGGGGGCCTCAAACCAGTGCTGAGATGTTCTTTGACCTTTTGATCAATCAAACTCTGGTTCAATTGTGCCTCGTATTGTTGATAGTAAGTCCGTACATTTGCCTGTTCCACATAATAATGTAATCGATGAGTTGACATTGTAATTTAACAAGAAAATGGAATGAAAGTGCACTGCTTTCAAAAAACAAGAATTGAACTACTGACTGGGTCTAGGGTGATGCAAATTATAATACCTTGTGTTTATAACCAGCATTATGCTGCTTCCTGACTGACGGCTGTAAGGGAAAGCAAACGTTGAAATCAATATTGTTATTACAAGCAAACTTGAAACCACACCTCAAAACATGGACAAGTTAAGTAAAATTCTAGAGACTAATAATAAGAATCCGTTAATTCAATTAATAATAATAACCCCTAGCGCACATTCAAGGGAAGCATACAAAAATATGAAAAGACTAAAGATTATTCATCAGTTTAAAAGCTATCCATCACTCTTTCCCACAATAATCCTGATATGAATTGTGCAATTAAAATTGAATTGGACCATCCACATGGAGCAATGCAACTAAAGTGTCTCATTGCAAAGCGGGGTAGGGGGTGTCGGGTGTAAGCAACCTTATCCTTGTGATAGCACGAGGTCTGTTTCCGAATTAACACTACAGTGAAATCCAAACACTACCTACCAATTCATAATGGGTAAGAGTGTATGTAGAGTAATGATCCATTTTGACTTACTCCATTACACCAAAGAGCTGGAGGAATATGAAGTACTATTCGCTTATAAAGCATGGAAAAACTCAATATAACTATAACTCTACAAATTTAAATACAAAAATCAACATATATTCATCTACGCTGGAACATCAATATCACGAAACATCCAACTGTAATTTACAGCAGACAGTCTAGCAACTTACAGAATCATGTGTTAAGTAAGTGTCGCAGTAATCGCAGTAATACCTGAAAATTGAAATGAACAAATATAATAATAAATCCTAATTGCGAGAACAAGAAGATTTAATGAACAAACTTGATTAAAAAGAACTACATAATCCCTAAAAGATTTCCTAATTTGACTTTCAATGGTCAAAATTAACAAACTTATAATCTTCATAGGCATAACATAGATCGGAATAAAAATTATCATATTAACATTAAATTACATTGACAAAACTATTTATTAATAAATCTTTCACCATGCATTTGTACAAGGTACCAAAACATTCTTTGAGTCCGACATTTAAAAAGTCAACTATTAAAATTCACAATTAGACAAAATTGAGTAAATAAAAACTTACCGAGGCATTATTTGTGTTGAAGCTAAGAGGTAAACTTGTAACAACTAACGATTCTCTGATTGTTCAAGGTCCAATTGTTATTTTGAAATGAGAATTGCAGAAAAATATATGAAATCCAAAAGACGAGAAAGAAGGTTCTGGTTAGGGTTTTGCTTCGATTCAAGGCAAAATGTTGAGGAGTTATTTGTGGTCGAGTTTTAGCTCAACTTGATTGTTTGTGAAATGGAAGGCCCGGGTCGCCTTGGTACCTTGTTCGCCAAATCAATCCAAAATTGAATCGAGATTCAAGCTAGCTTACTAATTGAGACCCCATCCAAACCTGAAATATAATTTATTTTAATCTAAACAAAATATGATCTATTAAATAAAAATTAATAAATTAAATATTTTTTCATAACATAAAATAAGATTTATTAATTTCAAGTATCATATATAGATGCAATATTTATGGGGGGGATTATTAGTTGGTTGCTATTTTTATATCAAATAATAATAGTTAATTAAGTTTAAGGAGTTGGTTTATTGAACGAGCTCGTCAAGTTAAGTTGTTTAAAAGCATCTTAAAGACTCAACTCATTTATGCTACTCGTTCAAATGAGCATTAAGTATAACTTGATTGGTACACAACTCAGTATACTTTTTAAGCTCAAAATTACGATGAAAAGTCATGTGAGTTGTGACCCATTATTTGATAGGCATATCTCACTAGTAAAATAATTATAAAATTTCTACTAAATTCCGGTAGGATAGATTTTGTAACCAACTCAAAACATTCAACGAATCCTACATTCTTGGTCAGACACACTCAACCATCTGATTCAAGTTCTAGACCAAGCTAACCCCTAATATGTTGGTCTTATTTGAAGAAGATGATATGTGTGGTTCATTGGTTGGATACACTATGTCGGGGGTATCATTGACAACTTGTTACATAGACCTTTTGAGAGTGTACTAGTAAATTAAGTCCGGTATTAACTATGAGTTAAGTTATTATCATAGTTAGTATAAAAAACGGTTTGCGCGTGTGATGCACGCGTGGTCGTCTCATCCACGCGCGTGCATCACCGGCTTGTACGTTACGCTTTGAGAGTTGTACTCTATGTTTTGATATGCACGCGCATGCTGTACTCCATTGTACTTCACGCTTCACCTATTGTACGCCCCTTGTAATTACATCACGCCGCTTCAGTATATTGTACCATCTGCATGTTAGGTTGTACCTTTAGATGCAAGCTGTCACGTGTCCTCACCTCCTACATCTTATTTCTTTGTAGGCCACATGTTCCCATCTCCACCAACTCATAACTTTCTAAATTTAAATTAAAAAATACACCTAATCTTAATTGCACTCCTGCTAAATTGAGTCTTTCTTCATTCTCTAAATCGATGGTGATATATTTGTTCGATGACGGCATATATTTTCGTCGCTCATTCTTCAAATCCATGGCTGATGTGCTAATATCAATTGCAATGCTGTTTGGGTCTTCCAAACCCATGGCGAGATATTTGTTCTTTGTTCCATATTCAAATCCATGGCTAATGTATAACCTATTCTACTCAATTAATAGTTCAGATGATAATTTAAGTTACTTTCCTTCTGTATCGTTTTCGATTGAGCTGTTATGAATCTAATAACTTCATCTAATTATTTTTTCCAGAAGGCTATATTTTTTTGGTTCCAAATATGGTACGATGCATACAGAGTTTAATCACCTTTAGGTAAATTTGCGAACCCCTGAATTAGCTAAATTTTAGTATTTAAAAAGGTCATCTTATTTCGTTAACATTTAGTTACTAATATATTGAACATTTTGTAAGTTAGGTAACTGATAAAAATATCCTAAATCTCTTGACCGTTGGATCTACAAATGTTCAAACATGAGATGTTGATAAAAAAAATTATTATTTTATTTGATGGCAATGGTTGTAGAAGCCTCTACTGTCACTGTAGCTGATACCAATTACAGTGACGATGTTAAGCTGTCTCAGAGCATCAGATTTTTTCTGATTTTTTATTCTTCATTTGCCCTTCTATTTTGCACATATTTATTAGGTAATGAGGGGTATTTAGGACAATTGACTGCCCCCTACTATTAGGCTGCCTACATACACCATCATGATATCTAAAGTATACATCTAATAATGCATATACTGTATCTAATTTCTAAATTACTCTTATTACTTTTGTAAGCATTTTCATTCAGTAACGTTCTTGCAAGGTGGTCTTAGAGGTATAATGCACTTATGTACTTCAATGTCATGCTGTAAATCTTGTTCTATCGTGTTGTAGTTACTGATCCTTAACATACATTCACATTTTCCAGCTCACATTTCTGATAACTAAGAAAACAACACTTGCCATAACTCAGAAAGGGAAAAGGTATAATGCACTCATATACTACAATATCATGCTATAAATCTTGTTCTATCATGTTGTAGTTACTGATTCTTAACATATATTGTACATTTCCCAGCTCACATTTCTAATAACTAACAAAACAACACTTGGAAGGAAAAAGCATTAAGGTTTTGAGGCACATCTACCAGTAATCAACTTAAATTGTTACTCCTGCCTTACTGTTATTCTGTAGTTGTGTTGGCATTATTACTTATTTTTTTATCTTGTTCCACTGTTAAAATCATCATATGTTAAGGTCTTCCCAGCATACAGTTCACCTGATTCATTGCTCTATTACTTGTCATTCTGCTTGTAATGTGACTTGTTTTGTTTGTTTTCTATATCATCACTTGTTTCATTTGTTCTTCATTTGTTTTTCCAGATGTGTCCTACTGTTTCTTTTGTTGAGTTCTATTTGTATTTACATGTTGCTTATCAACAAATAATTTGGTGAATTGTATAATAATTTATATACGAACTTTGATGAGCACCTAAAGAATCTGGTGACATCCACTGTATTATTCTGAATTGAGAATGCATTGCAACCCTCGAATGCAGCAACCTAGATGTTATGGTAAATAATGAACCAAGATAGTCAAAGAGTAGCTTCCAAAAAGTATTATACAGGTCCGTCACTACTCATTAGCTATAAAATAATGCATTCTCTCTGATAAATATATGAGGAGATTACTTACTATATACACAGCGAATCGAGATGAAATCAACAAACGACGTCGAGAGGCTTATGCAGGTATTACCACGTTGTTTGCGTTGATCATCTTATAAGTACTTATATAGTATTAACTAAGATTTGATCAAGAGATAGTTATATTTGGTAACAGCAAATAAAGATGCTATCAACAAAAGACGTAGAGATCTCCGTGCAGGTATTTTAGCCATAAAAATACTATATTAAGCCTATATAACCTACCTGATACTGAATCAGACAAGAAATAGGTTACTAAAAATTGATATATTATTCATACCTTATTATTGAAAAGAAAAAAAAAGAAAGACTAGAGAACAATATAAAGGAGAGGGTGATAAAGGAGATGGTGAAGAAGGTGAACTTAAAGGTATCCAAAGAGAATGCAAATTGATGGCAATGTCTAACAAGGTAATTCCTTATGACAATCACGCTATTACTAATACTTGTTTCTGGATATATAATACACGACATCAACTTTCATACTTGTTTTTTATATTTGTATATTCAGGAGTTTGTTGTTCGAACAAGTATTACTAATGATGCTCATGTTCCACACCTGTCCAATGGTGAAGCTTCTCCATCAATTACCAATTCACCTGAGCCATGGCATGCCAATAATCCATCGAATCAAACCCATCTAGAATTACCAATTCATAAACAGTTGAGCATAAGAGGAAGTCGTCATCAGCGTCAAATAGGTAATACAACATAATTCTTCAGTTATTTATCCATATCAAAATGACTTTCAATTTCAATACCATACACGTGTGATTATAGTATATTGTTGTACCTTATACAAAATGCTTAGAACATTGAACTTCAATCGTTGTAGGCACCTTAAGTCCTGGAAGAAGTGGTATCATCAATGCTCAGCTTTCACAACACTTCGATGATGCTCCTTCTTCAAGTTCCAATGTTCAGTTCCGACAACATTATTATGAAATGTCTTCTACAAGTTGCCTAAATCTAGGTGGTTCTTCGAAGAGGATCAATCAATTTAATGTTAGACTCGGCGAAGCACCAGACAATGATAACTTGAGGAGAACAACACTTGATCAGCCTTGGCAAAGAGGTATTACATATTGTACTTAAAATATATCAACTGAAACCACATCAAAATAATTTAGTACTAATAGAATTTATTATTTTTAAAACCTTCAGCGACAAGAGAAACAAAGACTTCTGATAATAGTAGAGGAACTCATAGAAATAACCTTGATGCTCCACATCGAGATGTTGGTGTAACTTCTCTGCTCTTGATGAATGCAGCTGGCCGTATAAATAACAATAATGGTATCAACAGCGAACACGGACAAACAAATGTTAATCATCACTCAAGCATTACAACATGTCGTCGCAATAGGCAAAGAGGTATTATAGAACAGCTCCTAATTATTATACTTAAATTTATGTATCAGCTATACAAATTAAGACTAATAGAGTTTATTATTCTTTAAACTTTCTGTAGTAAGACAAATGGACAGCTCTGGTGATAGTAGAACGCTAATCCTTCGATCTGTAGCACCTTGCAAACATTGTGGAGCATTCAAATTCTACAAAGAGACTGAGTACATGTGTTGCTCAAAAGGAGAGATCGTTCTCGCTGAATTTGTTCTTCCTAAATATTTGGTCTCTCTCATTACTGGGACAGATGAGAAATCGAAAGAATTCCAAAACATGATAAGGACTTATAACAACCATTTTGCGTTCACTTCTATTGGAATGTCTTGCGACGAACGTTATCAACGAAGAGATCATGGCATATATACAGTTAAGGTCCAAGGACAAGTTCATCACTATCTGAATGATCTTATTCCTCAAGATGGTCCAAGGAAACTCAAAGGCATTCAATTCTATTACTATGATCCTGAACATGAGGTTACAAACAGAATGAGGACTTTGCCGAGATTGGATGTCGACATAGTTGATAATCTGGTTCGCCTATTGAGACCAAATCCCTACTCTCATTTCCTTAAGCAACTGTCAACACTCCAAGACATTGAACAATATCATATTGTTCTTAGATCTGATCCAAATCTTGATCAAAGAAGATACAACATTTCAACTTCTAATGAGGTTGCTGGCATATGGATAGAAGATGAAAGTGGTGATCTCGCCAATTCACAAATGTGGGACATTAGAGTTTATACCAAGTCAGGAAGAAGCCACCGAATTCAATACTACTATGGTTGTTATGATCCTTTACAGTACGTATTGATGTTCCCGAATGGAGAAACAGGCTGGCAGTGTGATATATTAAGGGTTGGTTACTCGATGTCAAGTCAAAGTAGACGCTCACGTAGATCATCAACAAGAGATAATACGATAATCAATTCATTTGAAGACATATTATCCAGAGAACCAGAAGGTAATTAAATCATTTCTAATTAATATGTTAGTTCTAACAGTATAATTATGTCCATTACTTATAATTCCTACATCACACTAATGTTCTCCACTTCAATCAGCTTTCAGAGGAGCAGGGATTGATTATTCTATGGGCATTGATGAAGTTGGAGCATTACCATCCTCTCAAAGACGGAAGCGAAAAACAGTGAGTTACAGAGAGTATTACGTCTACAAGCTGCAAGTTAGAGCAAATGACAGATCATACATATTACGCTTTGGACGCCTATTCCAGCAGTATATTGTGGATAATTACATAAAGATAGAATCGATGCGATTGGACTTCTTGAGGAGTAATCAGAGGAATACTCGAATAGAGCATTATCAAGGTGTTGTGGACAGTGTAATATCAGGAATAATTGTTGGTGGAAAAGTTGGAAAAAGAACATATCTATCACGCACATTCATTGGTGGACCAAGACATCTAAGACATCGGTATTTGGATTCAATGTGCCTCGTCCAAGAGTTTGGTAGACCAGACATTTTTCTCACTATGACGTGTAACCCAAACTGGCCTGAGATTAAGCAGCATCTTATGCCTGGAGAAGAAAGTCATAACAGGCCTGACTTACTAGCAAGAGTATTCAAGGCTAAGTTAACTGTTATGTATGAGAAGATAATGAGTGGTGCAATATTTGGGAAGGTTGCATCAATAGTTCATGTTATAGAGTTCCAGAAAAGAGGACTGCCACATGCACACATTCTTATCATACTAAAGGCATCATCAAAATACATGGGTCCAGAGGCGTATGACAGAGTTGTGTGCGCTGAGCTACCTGATGAAAAAGAAGATCCATATCTACACGGCTTAGTAGCTAAACACATGATGCACGGACCATGCGGAGAGTTAAACCCAGATAATGTATGTATGAAGGATGGTAAATGTAAAAACCACTACGCAAAGGAATTTGCAGAATATACAACCCATGGAAAATGGACTTATCCGACATATCGTCGCAGGAATGACGGAAGGCGAGCTAAAGTTAGAGGCCACATCCTTGATAACAGATGGGTCATTCCATACAACCCAACTTTGTTAGCTCAATTTAATTGCCATGTGAACGTAGAGATTTGCTGTGATATAAGAGCCGTCAAATACCTATACAAATACGTACACAAAGGCCATGACAAAGTCATGTTTAGAATAGCTCCAGATGATAGCCGTTCAGAGGTAGATGAAATATCTGATTTTCAGAATGCAAGGTGGGTTTCTCCAGTCGAAGCCGCGTGGCGAATATTTGGCTTCCCTTTGCATGGTATTCACCCATCGGTACTCCAACTTCAGGTTCATTTACCTAATTTCCACACCATAATGTTCGAAGAAGATGCAGACTTGAATGACATTCTGAATGATCCAAGGTTAAAACGGACCATGCTAACAGAGTTCTTTGCAAGAAACACTTTTGATGCTGATGCAAGAAGGCTGAATTTGCTCTACAAAGATTTTCCTAAACACTATGTTTGGGATATACAATCAAGAAATTGGTTTAGAAGAAAAAGAGGTATATCAATTGGCCGTCTATGTGTGGTGAATCCAGTGGAGAATGAGCGGTATTACTTACGCGTACTTCTAAACAATGTCCATTGCCCAAAGTCCTATGATGATTTACTCACTGTAAATGGAGTAATAAGTGAGTCATTTCAAGAAGCTGCACATCGAAGAGGTCTTCTACATAATGATGATGACATGGAAAAGACGATGGAGGAAGCATCTATCTATAGAATGCCAGCAGAGCTTCGTAGATTATTCGCTACTCTCCTACACTACTGTAGGCCATCCAATCCGAAGAAATTATTCAATGATTTTTATAATCATATGGCAGAGGACTTCATAAGGCATCAGGCACAGCTAAACATCTCCAGTGAAGCAATTTTGAACAAAGTTCTCGAAGGAATCAGTGACACATTAGAGTCTCTAGGCCGAAATATCAACGAATTTCATCTGGTACCGTTTACTTACACTATCTCAGAATCAGAACGTTACACTAGAGCAGTTACTGCAGAGCTAAACATTCCAGTGCCAGATGAAGACTTGCATGCAATTCATAAATTGAACAGATTACAGAAAGAAGCTTTTGATATCATATTTAACAAGGCAATGTGCAATGATGGTGGACTCTTTTTTGTTGATGGCCCAGGTGGAACGGGCAAAAGCTTCTTATACAAGGTCTTGTTAGCTCATATAAGATCAAAGGGATTTATAGCAATCATAGTAGCCTCTTCTGGAATTGCCTCATCAGGTTTTTTAGGCGGACGAACAGCACATTCCAGGTTCAAAATACCCATTGATGCAGAAGAGGGGGTAAAATGTCAACTATCTTATCAAAGTAGCGAGGCTGAACTCATAAGATCTAGCAAAATCATCATCTGGGATGAAGCACCCATGGCAAACAAAATAGATATACATGCTGTTGACAGACTCCTCCAAGATATTTGTGATAATAAGCAACCATTCGGAAAGAAATTAATAGTATTTGGGGGTGATTTTCGCCAGGTACTACCAGTTGTTAAGGGAGGTGGCAGAGCTGATCAAGTTAATGCAAGCATCATAAGTTCTGATCTTTGGCAATACTTCACAAAGCTGCAATTATCTGAGAATATAGGAGCACAGTCAGACCCAGACTTCGTTAACTTTTTAATGAGAATAGGGAACGGCGAAGAACCAGCAAATGCAAGGAATGAGATTGAAATCCCTCGTTCAATGCTCATACCTTATACGACTCTCGATCAATCCCTTGAAGATCTAATCTCCTATGTTTATCCAGACATGGCATTATTCAACAGAGATCCTTTTGAAATGATGCAGCGAGTGGTACTTTCTCCAAAAAATGAGTTCGTCGATGATATAAATTCACTCCTTATTCAAAGAATTGCTGGAGAAGAAGTATTATATGTCAGTGATGATCGAGCAAAGAACGACGCAGATCAAGGAGATTACGTCGACTATCTAAACAGTTTGGAACCAAGGGGGTTACCACAACATAAACTGATCCTTAAAAAAAATTGTCCAGTTATCCTTCTAAGAAACATCAATCCAGTTGAGGGACTTTGCAATGGAACTCGGTTGATTTGCAAGCAATTAACGCCAAATGTAGTAGGAGCTGTAATTGCCACTGGTCAATATAGGGGGAAACATGTTTGGATACCTAGAATTCCTCTAGAACCAAATCCGTCGGACAATAAGTATTTAATACCTTTTGTAAGGCGTCAATTCCCATTGCGCCTCTGCTTTGCAATGACTATAAACAAAGCACAAGGTCAAACACTTGATTGTGTTGGCATTTATCTTCGACAACCTGTTTTCACTCATGGACAGCTCTATGTTGCGTTGTCCAGAGCAAAAACAGGTGATAACGTCAAGATACTTATTATCCCACCTACTTGCAATGAACCAGGAACCAAATATACAACTAACGTTGTATATAATGAGGTTCTTATTAAGGCGAGCATGCACTAATCTACTTGAGTATGATTTTTGGGGCTTACTATATAATATAGTAGTATAACCATAGCATGATATACTATAAACTAACCTATATTTAGCTCATTATCGTAGGATGTATTTTTGTGATTCCTATGAACTAATTGCCTTCTTGCTCATTTTTAATCCTTTGGTTAGCCTCTGAACCATGTTTTGCATTGCCTTACTTTTGATCCATAATTATATGAGATAGTTTTGTTAATCCTATGAAATGATTATACGATCGGTCGTTCTTTGGTCTTTCAGCTGTGATCTTCAGAATACTTTCTATTATTATGGTTGTGGCATACTTCTAACATTTTTGTGGACCAACTTACTATTTAGTATTGCTACTAATTGAGCTCGAATTCTATACTTCTTTGGTTTCACTTTTTTTTCATTATTTTGGTACATAACATCTGAATCTGTAAGTACGTCATCAAATGCTGAATGTGAGACAGGTGTGTAACTAGAATAGTTACTCATAAACTATCAGTATATGCACATCTAACTAACTTACTCTCTTATATGTTGTACCCTTGCAGGCAAAAACGAAGAAATGAGCCATTCGAACATGTTGATAAGCCACATTAATGGAACTATCAAGAATTGGACAGCAAGAATTACAATAACTGAAGACATTCCACCCATGACATGCAGAAATGGTTCCAAACTCAAACGCTATGTGTTAACTGATGATGAGGTTAGCCCTATACGTTCCTCCATTGAACTACTGAAGCCCTTATATGATATGTTACATAACAAAGAAATTTAATTAACTATTTATTACGTTATAGGGAACTGAGGTGTTAGCCACAATCTTTGATCCACATATCGCTATTTTGGTTCCAACACTGCATCAATTCAAGGTGTATGACATAACAAACGCACAAGTAAAGCCTGTTGATGCAATGTACAAAATCTTGAAGCACCCATATCAATGGATATTGCGCAAAGATACTCTTATTCGTCCTGTCCCTCATATGAATCCCAATCTACGCTACTTTCTCGATAGTATAACTCCGTTCACTGTAATTGCGAACAAACAGAACAATGAAAATACTACCTTTGGTAACTTCATATAGATTCTCATCATAACTAAAAATATACACCTTCTACACAGCTAACTAATATTGATTTTGCTTGCTACTTAGACATCATGGGAGTCATTATTGCAATGGAAGATGCCCAAACTGTTTCAACTCAAGCTGGTCAAAAATTGGTGCAGCGTTTCACTTTTATCAACACAGAGTGAGTTCATTAACATAATAACTATATAACACTAAAATTCATAACATTTGACACATTTTAAACATCTATATACAGGAAAGTACCTATATGTGTTACCTTATGGGAAGAAATGGTTGAAACCCAAGGACCAATATTGGTTGAGGCTGCAAAAAGATATGCAGTTGTCGTCTGCAAGAGGCTGAGTTTCTCTATATACAAAAGTAGATCTACTGAAAACGATTACTTACTCCATCACTAATAAATTATTTATACTCATTTAACACTGCCTCTATTTTATGCTAGAATTGGCATTGTCATCAAAAAATAGCTCCTCATTCACAGTGGATCCACCGATCGAAGATGCAGCAAAGTTGAAAAAATGGTCTTAAATATATACCATAATAAATAATGCTACTTTTCCATTCAAGCTGTTAGTGCACATACATAACAAACAGCTCACTACTCTGTTTTTCATCACAGGATTGACTCAAAAACAGATGAAGAAATACAAGAACTTCTTGTTGATAAATCATTAATGATCTCTAGAGAACTTGTAACCAGTGGAGCTCTACGTGTATACAAAGTGGGAGAACTCAAGGAAATATCAACATGTGGTAAATATTGGGTACGAGGATATTTAGAAATATATGATGATGTTCAAAAGCTATTCTATATCGGCTGCAGCAACTGCTTCTCTAAAATAAGCGCCGATGATGAAAAAATTGAGTACACATGTAACTCATGCCAGAAAATTGCAGTTACAAAAGCAAGGTACTTCTACACTGCTACATAACTATAACTAATTTTACAATCACATAATAAGAACTACTTACAACTTATAAGAAAAATTGAACGCCTACAGGCCTCTTGTGTACATGTCCATATTTGATGATACCCATCATCTTAAAGTACTTGCAATGGATAATGTCGCTGAACAAATCTTACAGACAGCGGCAACAAATCTTCTCAACCTATCAAAACTGGTAAACACACAAAACTTATGAGTTGTTCACTGTACAGTATTATCACTAATGAATTGTTCAATAATATAGGTTAATTTGTTCTTACTTGAGATAATCTCTAATATACACAATACTTGATATAATGCAGGGACAAAAATATGACATCGACAATATCAGGAGTGATTTTGAAGGCAAAGTTTTTCTGATGCAGATACGTAAAGGTTATGACACAATAGGTGAGAATCCGAAGAACATGGTTCTTGTTGTATACTATGAGGACAACATTTCTACGCCAGAAAACATGCTGTCCTCCGAAAAGTCTGTAGAATCATCACTACCCTCTTTATCACCACTCAAGAGGCAAATGAGCGAAATTGATATAACCACTGGTATATAAATCAACATCACACATTCAATTATAGGTCTACACAGTCATATACTCTCTTGAACTGACAATTATGTGGAATATTAATAGGTACTCCAACAAAGAAATTTCTCAACTTCAAGTATGATGGTACGGATCAAAGCCAAAGCAGCAGTTCATAACTGAATTGAGCATTCTCAACTAATGTAAACCTTAGCATTTTGAACTAATGCTTTAAAACTTAGCCTTCTCTTAGCTTATCATTTACATGTACTATGGTTTGTATCTATGGCACTGTAAACCTTAGCGTTTTGAACTCATATGGTCATTGCAACCCATATCTATATGTGTATATATATATATCTACGTTATATATTTAGACCCAATGCATAAGTCACACTTGCCCGTCAACCGACGGGCACTACCAACTAGTATTAAACAAAAGTAAACAAAATGTATTGAGTACATAGTTAGTAATTACAATTCGGCTAATTAAGTAGCTAAGGTTTTTCAATAATAGTCAATCATTCGCGAACAAAAGGTCGGTGTATCCTTAGTCAAATTGGTAGCAACCAGCTCCTTTCAACCTTTATAAACAACCTCAGAATAAGTTTCAGACAACTCTATGTCAAGCATAGAATAGTGCATAATGTAGCTGGTCTTTTAATTCTGTTGAGTTTTCTGCTTTAATTGACTAAGTCATTCAATCACCTAAAAGCTATAATATTGTTGATATATTTCTTCCCGAAATCTCCATCTGGCTAGAAATTTTGTAAAATACCATAGTCAACGCACACTATTCGCCAAAAATCATTAATTGTTTTTATTATGAGAATACAACTTTTCACGCAAAATGATTGGTTTACCCTTTAATGCAAAATTGGTAGCATTACACAAGTTAATATCCCTCTACCAATTTTCATGAGAAGTAACTGATTATCATAGCACCAAGCCCCACCCCCGAGTTTGGATCACCTGTAACACTTTTGTGCGACACTTTCTCTTATACTTCTATTATTTTAGTTGTTTCTCCCCCAAAAATGGGAAAAAATATTAAGTATGCCCCCTCTAGCCCATGATACCCTAATCTCTTTGTTGTTCCATGCATGATTTATAGTGATTGTGAAACTTTGAAGACTGATAAATCCTTCTCTTAGCGAATGTACCCTAGCAAACGCACTCGTTTCATATTCAATAATGCCCTAAAAAATTCCTTCGTTCAGAAGAATAGCCTGGCTCTTCTCCTCTTCAGTTTGCATTGACGCGAACCTTAATGACCTCATCGTTCATTACGAGCAAGACAAAACAAAAGAAGGAGATAGTAAAAAGAGTATTATGTAACTCTTGTATAAAGAAATTTGTGAATTGATAACAGTTGTTGGCTTCGAATGATTTTTATATCAGTGGTCAGGCTTGTTAGTTGGACTTGGATGGGCATCATTGAAGCCCTTCTGATGAAAAAGTAGATAACCTTTTAGTATTCACTTGTTAACTGATTTTCTGTTCACTCAGGTATTTGCTAAATGTGGTCTTGCTCTCACTAAAAAGAAAGCACATAAAATTTCTGTTTAGAATTTCAGGATTAATGGCGTCTTCCTTTTCTGGAGAACACTTTTGACAGATTTTAGATCGGATTGTTTTATGTTCTCAGACTTTCAGACTTTTGTAATAGGACTACAAACCTTTATATTTTATATCTGAACAATTATGAGTTTTGTTATAGGTATTGTGGAGGAAATATCGTTCTCCCACTATATCTATGTTCTTCTATCTATATAAAAAAATAATAAATAATGATTACCTTGTACTCCAGGGGAGTATAGGGCCCATTAGTGTGACGGTTTCACACTTTTATAAATACCAATAACAGAAATTACTAAGTTATAGACTCTTATGGATAGGTGTTAACTAGTAAACAATTAGAATGATATAAGAGACAAATTGTGTAAAACGAGATTTGATTCCAGAAATCATCTTTAAAATTTACCAATTAATTAGAATATACTTCTTCTATTCATTTTATTTGCCGTCTTAGTATAGTTTTTTTGTTTGTTTAACCAACCAATGATATAATCCAAGGCTTCTAGCCTAGTGGTATTGGGTCTGAGCCTTTTTTCAAGAAGTCTCGGGTTCGATTCTCCTAGAGGAGTATATTCAAAACTTATTAATTAAATGTGTTAATGAAAGAATTTAATGAATTAAAAGTGTTTTGTGTATTATCATGAAGATAAAGTTAAAGATTAACAACACTTCATCTCAAAAAAATCAAAAAAACATCAATGACATATTCATTAATTACACATAAAACAAGAACTCTTTTAGTATCTCCTCAATTTCAGTTAATGCCCTTCTTATCTTCTAGCAACACCATAATAAATAAGAAACTGATTATTTGTTATTTAACTAATAAAAAATAACATACGATTCATGTGTTGCCTTTAAATATAAATGTTAAATTTAAAAGGTGGATGGAAGTTCATGTATGTTGACGAAAACCCCCTATCATTTTTTATATTCAAAATCAAACATAATTAATCTCTATCCACAGTTTTAGAGAAACTCCCTCTTCTTTCGAAATCTGCACACACAATTCATATACATTTCACTCTACTTCTTTTACTAAATAATTCGAGCTTCTTACTGCAAGTCGTCAACTACTCCAATCGCAACTACTCATTGCCGAAGAACACTATACCCATATTAAAATGTTATTTTTATGTGAAATTACCATTTTATCCCTAAAATAAAACTTCCTTAATCACTACACACGAACAACGAATAAAATAATAATTTCACTCTTTAAGAAACATTATTTAGACACTGTTTTGGTATAAATAACAACTCAGCTCATTAACACTGATGTCACGTGTTAGATTACTGATTATATATAGAAATATTTTATATTAGTAATATTGCACTCCCTTTAATCAGAAATGATAAGCTTATTTGACTTAAAACTTAATTGTCTCTAATTATACAAATATAGAAATAATAAAAATTGATATTTTAAAAAATATACTTCATATTGAAATGAATTTAACAAGATTTTATATTACTATATTATGTGTTAGTCCTTCCGTTTCAAAATGTTTGATTATCAAACTTTTTTTTATTTTTTGTAGTATTTGATTGTGAGAACAATTATCTATTATCTTATATAGGTACACTATTAATCGATGCTTAATAAATACTACTTCAAAATTGAAAAAATGGATTTTAAAAGTTTCAAGATATATGAAAACAATGATTTCATATATAAACCAAAACAAAATACATCATTTCTCTCCTTAACATCCTTAGTTGTATAAGAAAAACTCAAACAAAAAACAATTACATATATTTAAATGAGGGCATTGTAGTAATAGTGGGAATATTTTAATGTCTTCTTAAAAATAATTTTTTTAAATTAAAAAGAGTAAAATAATTTGACAAGATGATCAGACTTCCAATATTTTGAAACGGAAATATAGCTAATGAAAATCCATAATGAAAAATTTCAAACTTTAACAAAAAAAATAATAATTAAACGGCCATGTCATCATATAGGGATGAAAGAAGTATATCCATTCGACTATTTGTTAGTATAAATACTGATTATTGATAACATTTGTAGCGACTGATTATATACTATGGTGATTATAGGGAGTACTATATATTAATGTTACACTATTTTCAATTAGTGATTATATAATACTACTGTATAATATATTTATAGTTTGTGATTTTGGTGAATAATTGGGAAGTGGAGGTGTGATTGGTGCAAAAATGGCGGAGGAAGAGAGGAAGTCTGGGAGGAGGAATAAAGAAGAGAGGGTGAAGCTGTTCGTCGGACAAGTGCCCAAGCAGATGTCGGAACCTCAGCTTCTTGCTTTTTTCAAAAACTTTGCTTTCGTTGACGAGGTCAACGTTATTAAAGCCAAAACCACGGGAGCTTCGAGAGGTTGCCAAATTATTTTGTGATTTGTTTTTCATTTTTAAAGCTATTGACTTCGATGTTTTTTTGAAAAACTGTTGCATCTTAAATGCTTTTGAAATTGATTGATGTTTAGTTTTTGCGAGTTTGGGGATAATTTTTTGTGTTTTTGATCAATTATTGCGTCTTTGAGTTTATAGAAATTGATGTACTACATTGTGTTAGTTGAGTTGTTAATTGAGGGGTTTGATGAGAGGTTTGTGTTTCAAGAACTGATTTTTAATTAATTTTATTTTGGACAAATTAATGAATTCCAAATGTATCGTAAATTATTAAATCTTCAAATGTAACGAAATAGTTACTTTTGATGAAGTGCATTGTGTTAGTTGAGTTGTTAATTGAGGTTTTTGATGAGGGATTTGGATTTCAGGAAATCCTGATTTTTAAGTCTTTTTCAATTTAATTTTGACAAATTATTGAATCTTCATATGTATCAAAATTGATATTTATTTATATACATTGTGTTTGTTGAGGTTTTAATTGAGGTTTTTGTGGTGAGATTTGTGTTTTGGTAAACAATAATTTAAATTGACTTTGGTTTATGTTTGGCAAATTATAACTTCCTAAAAGATATGCAAATTGATTTTTTTGATTTAGTACGTTATGTTTGTTGATTTGTTAATTGAGGTTTTTTATGTGTGATTTGTGTTTCAGTGAACTTTAACTTTTTGTGTTACTTTGTGTGGTGTAATGTAGGATGTTGTTTTGTGATATGTCCATCGGAGAAAGAAGCTGACAAGGTGGTCGATGCGTTTCACAATAAGATGATTTTGCCTGGGGTTAGTCTTCTTTTGGAACCTTCTAACTACTGTTAATTGGACAATGTAACTAGATTGAACTTGGACCACGATTTATTAATCAACTTCGTTGAAGTTATGAGTAGAGTGTCCTTGTATATGAATGATATGTGAAACACCAGATAAAGTTTTGGATTATTTTTGTAAAACTAGTTTCTCTTTGTTTGCGAAGTGCGAGTATGAGTAGCTATAGAAGGGTGATCTGGTGATGATGAGACAAAGCTATGTCAAAGCATCATTGGGGATTTAAGTAATAACTTATACCGTTTTTTATTATCTGAAGGAGCATATTGCGGAGTAGTGAACCTATATCCTTCTGTATGAAAGATATACAGCGAGATTTGTTTTCAAACATATGTGAAGTTGATCATTTTTACTTGTTAGAGGTGTTATTGGGAACGTATATATTGTCCGAGGGGGAAATGAGAAGATAATAAGTTCATTTAGATAAGTTATTTGAAGAGTCGCGGTTTGAGAAATAATTTGGTGTCAAAAACAGTGATGGGGTTGAAACCAGGGTAGTATGAGAAAATTAAAACAATTGATTTTATTGTCAGGGGAGGGTTTTGAAGAAAGGTCTAAGAGCTAAACTTGCAGGGAACTCTGACAAGGAAAAAACAGGTCTTGACGTCATGGCACATAGATCTATTAAGGGAAAATTTGTAGGTCCTTAAGTCCATAAAGTTCTCTTCGAATCATCTTATATGGCTCAGGCTAAACCATCTTTACTTGGATGTAATGGAATAAATAAAAAAACTCTTTACACTACCTATATGTCATATATATTGCGAAGTAGTAGATTATCGTTGTATTGCATATTGGGTAAATGTGGAAACAGCCTCTTTGTTACTACAGGGGCAAGGCTGCGTACAACACTCAGCCCCCACCCATTAGGCGGGAGCCTCCGTATATGCATTGGGACGTGGTATTGAGTGTCCTTGTGAGTGTTATTCCCCCTACGACCTTTGTCATATTAGATGTTCAACTTTATATGGTATTGAACTAGTGTTGCAGTGTTCCTATTTCATTGAAGATTGAACATCAGTTTTTTTTTTGTAATCCTCTCTGTTGAAAATCTAGTCCATCTCGAATTCCTTTAGATGTTTGTTATTCATACTCGTCTATCTATATTGAACTGGTTCTTCAGAGACAAAATAGTTTAGGTAAAGGGAGATCCCATGACAAAATTCTCCTCCAAATGACATCAGTTTTATTCTCTCTTACTGATGTCAAGCTTAATTTCGCTTGTTTGGAATCCAGGCATCTAGACCTTTGCAAGTGAAGTATGCAGATGGCGAAATAGAACGGCTAGGTATTGAATAAAATTTATTTTCATGTCTCATTTCATCATTTAATTTGACATTTATAAATGTTTGTTGTACAAGACTTAGAAAACTGATTGTACCATTTTTTCCTTCGTTTTCTTATTATAAGTTCCAACTTTCGATTTTATATCGTTCAACTAGTGATATTTTTTCTTGCATTATAAATTTAGAACACAAATTATTTGTTGGCATGATCCCAAAGGATGCCTCCGAGTCTGAAGTCTCCGAGTTATTTTCCCAGTATGGTACCATCACAGATCTGCTGATCCTTGGAGGTTCTCAGAAAACAAGCAAGAGTATGTGTGGTATTTCTGTATTGCTTGTTCACAATGTGGTTACTTCAATAATGTGAACCTACTTCATTATAATGACGTTTGTGATCATAGGATGTGCGTTTTTGAAATATGAGACCAAGGAACAAGCAGTTGCTGCCATAAATTCTCTGAGTAAAAAACATAAGATGGAGGTTTGTCTTTATTTATGTTCATTTTTTATGTTAAGCTTGAATAACGGTTCATCAGTGCTTGATGTGTTTCGTTTTTAAACCTAGTGCTAGCACGAATTTCTACGTTGCTTTATACTTTATACATCATATAATGTAACCTAAAATCAACTTCTCAAATACTCATTGGCTTGAGCCACACATTTGTTTTGTTATATTCATCTGCTAGATTTATTAATCTTCTTAGGGTAGTATCTGAGTCTTATTTATTGCTTTCTTTCTCATTTTTTAACTTAATACTCCGTAATTGGGAGGGGATCTCTTGTTTCCGGGATAAATAATTACATACATTATTGAGTATCACTCCAGCAGAAGTCTCGCTGTAAGAAAGAGTTTCATAAATCAATTGTTATAGTATTTTTTTTTATGTAACTAAGAGCCTTTCTGATAAATCTGAAGTCTGACTATACTTTACTAGACACTGAGAACCTGAAAACTAGAATCTGCATCTAAGAATGGAAAATATTAGATTGTTTGATAGTAAAGATCGACTAAAACTTAAAATGAATCACATTGACAATTTTGTCCCGACATTACAAGCATTATTAGTATAACATTATTCAAGTTTGTGGTATATTTCAACTAGAGAAAGCCAGAGAGGAGAAATATACTCAGATTGCATTTCTTTGCACACCATTCATTCATCTTTTTACTAACCATTTAAGCAAGTCCGAAAAGCAACAATTATATGTGAAAGTGAAACAGAGAAATGCTGAGATAGCAATATAGCATATACACCAATCAACCAATTTTATGACTGAACAGCTCTGTTCTTTTCTCGTCGTTCTCTTTTTTCTACAACTCTTATGTTTCGCCCTGTTGCACTTGAATGTCACTAGTTGAGTAGAGAGCAACTTCTATAGATTTGAGTTCAAACTGACAGGTGGTTTGCAGTACCAAATTGAGCACGTAGACTAAGTTATGTTTTCTGGTCAGTTTCTGTGCCAAGTTCAATGCAGGCATTTGTTAACTTTACATATAAGCATTCTATGAAGTTTATGATTGATTTTAATCACTACAGTTTTTCAACATTAGGGTTCAACTGCCCCGTTGATTGTTAAGTGGGCTGATACAGAAAAAGAAAGGCAAGCTCGGAGGGCTCAGAAATCTCTTTCACAGGCGTCTGATGTGCGAAAGGCTGATTCTCGACCTCCCTCTTTATATGGAACTTTAGTAATGGGCTACATGGCGCCTTATAATGGATATGGTTATCAGGTATGTTCATATATTTACAATCAGAATTATGCATGAGGTGAAAGCTACTCTTTTAAGCTTTTTGATAGTCTAATACTTTCACCTTATCTTTTTAGACACCTGGGGCTTATGGACTCATGCAGTACGGCCTAACTCCAGTACAGACACAACATGCTTTACACAATCTGATTCCACCTGTAAATCAGAGTAACGCTGTGAGTGGAGTTCAGCCTAATATGTCGCATGGAAGAGGTCCAGTGAATATTCAAGTAACTGCTGGGGCTTATATGCAATCAGCTTCTCAGGCCATACCTGGTGTTCAGTATCTCGTGCCTTACCCCATAGGAATCATTAATAAAAGACCATTGCATGTGTCCCCTGGGTCTGTTCTTGATATCTCTGCTGATACCGCTGTAGCATCTTCAAGAGTCAAAAAGGGTTTAGGGGGTCATCTTGAAGGTTGGACACTGTTTAATGTTAATCTCACTATGTAGTTTCAACCATTGATTATTGGTATGGATTTTGGATACAGGGCCACCTGGTGCTAATCTATTCATTTACGACATTCCTCAAGAATTCGGAGATCAAGAGCTTGCAAATGCCTTCCGGCCATATGGTAGGATCGTAAGTGCAAAGGTCTACGTTGACAGAGATACTGGAGTTAGCAAACGTTTTGGTACGACGCTATGAGCTTCTTGACATGCTTCCTTCGAAATTATAATATATCAATGTAATTTCTCTTAATAATCCATTTGCAGGATTTGTAAGTTATTACTCCCCGAAAGCTGCAGAAACTGCAATAGATATGATGAATGGCTGCAAATTAGGTGATAAGAAGTTGAGTGTCGAACATAAAAGAGAGAAAGGAAACAGAACAAATCATAGTGACTGCGATAGTGGGGGAAGATAGAGAATTTGTTATCACATGGCGGCACGCAAGCTGCAGACGAGGGAGTTTTTGCCCCTCCTTTGCTTGTAATTGCCTTGTGGCTAAATTTCAAGAAACCCATAGTCCTTGATTGTTTATGCTTCAATCTTGTAATTGTGTAACATGGGTATCCTTGAAACTGATCAATTTATAATTCTTCTCCATTGGAGACATGGTCAAATTTCTCATTGTTAGTTAGAATGTCCTTTAATATTTTGCTTTCTTCTTTCATTTTTTCTTAGTTAAAATGCCCTTTCACTTTTCAGAAAATTGAAGGTCTTGATTGAGAATTTTATATGCGTATAGTTTGACAAAATAAAGAATAATGTTACAAACTAATAAAAGAATGTTGGTGAGGGGATAGATGGTAGCTTGAACTTTCGTAGGCCGTCTTCTTTGGTAACAACATTTTTTGTTCAGTACTGACTTCAATTCATTTTAGTTGATATTTTCATTTTCTGACTTGATCTTCAATTCATTTTAGTTGATATTTTCGTTTTCTGACTTGATCGTTATCGTTTGCGGAAAGAAACCGTGATTTAATTGCCATTGTGGTGGAAACTGCCAGGTTTAGCATTAGAGTAGCTTTCAAAAGTATATAGTGGCTAGTGCTGTTATCGGTCCGGATCGGTCCGGATCTCGGAAGAACCGTGTCCCGCCCGACAAAAATTTCGGGTGGACCAGAACCGGCCCGATAACAGATCGGTCCAAAACTTAAATCCGGAACCGATCCGAAGGGGAACCGGGCGGGTATCCGGTCCACCCGACAAGACCCGAAATGAAAATGAAGATTGAGATCAGAATGAGAGGTATGAAGATTGAAATCAGAATCCCAAAATCCAAGATATTAATATTAAAATGAAGATCAAAATCAGCAAAAATCCCAAAAATTAAACATGGAAGCAAAGAATTCTAAATCGAAAATTGAAATCAAAATTGGAATGAAACAATACTAAATCGAAAATTGGAATCAAACATAACTAGTTTGAAAATTGAAATCAACCAAAACATAAAATACAAACATAAAATGCTCAGATTTGTCAATACATCATCACTGCATTCAAATACAAAACGAAATTGAAGGTAACAAACTAACCAAGATCGAGATCGAGATCGAGAAAGATGAAGATAGAAAGAAGGAGCTCAGATTCATCTCTAAATCATCATTGCTTCACTTTAATGCCTCCATCTTTAACATATTGCAAAATCATAGAGAATCGATGAGATTATTAGCAATAGGAGAGTGATATATTTTCGAGAGTTGAGATGAGAGAGCAGATGAGAATAGATGGAGGCTATTGAAATGAACTCTAACCCTAATATTTAGTTTTATAGCAATGAACCGGTTCTTGACCGGTTCTGTCGGTTCGGTTCCATCGGGCCACCGGTCCAAAAATTAGTACTTGTACCGGCCCGCTTATGTTTCGGTTGGATGCTCGGGCCGGGTTTTCCCGGGCGGGTTCTCGGGCGGTTTTCGGGTAACCCGGCCCAGGCACAGCACTAATAGTGGCCCTCATAAGTAAACTCCAAATGGTGCTTTATTATTCATCATCAATTTATTATTCATCATTAATTCCACACTTTTAAGAAGGTCTCCATCTCTTCTAGAAGGCTAGGACAACTCATCTATGTTGGAAAAATAATTTCCTTTGCTTCTAGAACCATAGCCATATTTGAATGTTTCTTATAGTAAACCCCATCATGATTTTCATGCAATTTTCTTGACTAGTAGTTGATATAAATAATACTCCTATTAATCTATGATTTTTATGAAATTTTCACAACACCATTTATATAAATTTTTTATCTAGTCAGTTGTCACTATATATTTGTAAGAATTCTTTTTGAAATTTGTGATGAAGTTGAAGAATTTTCTTAACAAAATGGATGACAAGAGCAGAGTTGATGTCTCATCTTTCTTGCTCTTTGAAGCTACAGGTGACAATTATGAGGTTTTAGATTCTTCAACAAATACCAAATTCACCAAGTTTAGCACTGAGGATGAATTTGATGCGATGTCATGCAGCTACGACGAGTCAGATAGAATGATCATTCATGATATCGACGATGACTCTTGTGTCGATTTTCTTAGTCAAGATTTAGGATTTGAAGGAAAGGGTGATGATGATCATCTTCATTATGTGAAATGTGGGAGAGTAGAGGAAGATGAGGGTGTCGTTGATCAAGATTTGAAGCCAAACAATGTTTCTGATAAACTGATGCAGACAAACATTGTGGCTGATAAACCACCAGAGTCGAATATTGGCTGTGTAGAGTTGATTAGAAGGAGGGAACAGGATAAGCTGTTCTGGAAGTCCTGTTTGGAATCATGATGAGTTTGCCCGAGTTTAAACTGAACCAAGCCTTACCGCACTAGGTGAGGTCAGATGTATGAATACGACATCTCCAATCAACCATGTGTTGGCTCATCCCTTCTATTAAGCCCAAGAGTTCTACGTCGTTCGATCAGTTTCTCTAGTTTGTGAAGATATACTTTTGACTTCTGTTCTCATTCTTACCTGGTGGTTGAACAAGTTTTGTTTTTTTTAACTTCTGGAAATTCTTCATATGAATACACCATTTTCACTATTTGGCTGCACCATTTTAACATGTTCCTAGTATTTCAGACTAGATATAGTTTCTTCAAGACATCCTTGTTTGGAACTTTAATGAATGAAATACCAATTGTTTTATATGATAATAATTCACTTAAAGAGCGATTTCAGCTGAAAATCTTTAAGGACACTATTGAAACCATAAACATGTTCCGAAAACCAAAAAAAAGTGAGCAATAAGCAGAGTAGTAAAAGTTGTTAACATGCTCAACACTCACCAACAGATAAGAGACAACCAATGTCAATATCCTATCTTTTCCTACCTGCTTTCACAAGAAACTTCACTCGTTAACCGAGAGGTAACTAAAAAAGATAAATCATAAGTTAGAACTCAGGAGAGAGACAATGTTGGACGAGTAGTTCAGCTTCTGGCTGAACATCGAGTAAGAATCACATGTTCGATAATTTAAACAAACAACTACTGTTGTCTAAGCTCATAGCCTAAAATATCACACCAATTTACAGTTACAGACTTGCTTCAGCTACAAATCAACAGACCCATGACAACGCTAATCAGGTTGAACAATGCAGTGGACACGACAGATCTTCCACACTCGTAACCGTATCTTCATTATTGGTGCTTTTGCATTCTATGGGAGCCATATGTTCCATCAACATCGACTGCTGTTGTGGCTGAATGTTCCTCTGCCAACTCTTTGATTGTGTTGGCCTCATTTTTCACGACAGTGTGTACCACAGTTATTCCACACTCGACCATATCTTCATCATTGGTGCTTTTGCATTCAATGAGGGCACATGTTCCATCAGCATCTACTGCTGTTGTGGCTGAATGTTCCTCCCCCGACTCTTCAATTGTGTTGGCAACATTTTTCAAGACAGTGTGTACCACAGTTCTTCCACACTCGACCATATCTTCATCATTGGTTCTTTCGCAGTCTAAAAGCACATGTGTTCCATCAGCATCTACTGCTGTTGTGGCTGAATGTTCCTCCCCCGACTCTTCAATTGTGTTGGCAACATTTTTCAAGACAGTGTGTACCACAGTTCTTCCACACTCGACCATATCTTCATCATTGGTTCTTTCGCAGTCTAAAAGCACATGTGTTCTATCAGCATCTACTGCTGTAGTGGCTGACTGCTCCCCCAACGACTCTTCAATTGCAGTGCTCCCATTTTTGCTGGTATCCAATGTCATGGAGGAACCACCCTTGAACGTAGATGCCCCTTCATCATTTGAGTATTCCCATTCTATAAGTTCATGTGTTATGTCAGGATCTACTTCTATAGTGGCAACACATTCCTCACCTGACTCTTCCGGGTTACCCCCATTTTTGCTTTCAACTAATGTCAAGGAGAAACCACCCATGGAAGTAGATCCACTTTGTGGACTTGCACCATAATTACTGAAAATACCCTCTAGCTTTTTCCGAAAATCATTTTTAGCTTTTTCATTATCATCTAATTGTTTCAGATAATTTTCTTCTTCACTGTCACTCAATGAACGGAGTTCATCCTTGTTAACGGTGTTGTTAGAAGAATAAGGACTTTGCACCTCATCATCAGATGCCGGTCCTGCTGACTCGCAGCTGGTATCCATCTCTTGCTGACTGTCACTTCCTTCATCTGTCTGCATGTTAGAAGACCGCGATGACATTGGTGAATACTCTCCTGCTGAAGAAGTCTCTTCACGCTCTCGTAAAGTTTTGAGGATCAAAGTCTTTAGTAAGTTCATCACTTGGACAGCATGCATAAGAGCTGTCAATGGATCAGACATCTAAACACACGAGAACAAAAGCTTTTGTTAGAAGTTAGAACATGGATAATGATCACACTTCCTACTTATAGCGTCCTAGTGACGTGTACATGACAAGTCTCCAATTAATTTACCTGAGTCATGTTAGGGGCAAAGACCATTGCTATATTTCTGGCATTC
The DNA here is from genome assembly GCA_003412495.2 of Echium plantagineum. NCBI lineage: Eukaryota > Viridiplantae > Streptophyta > Magnoliopsida > Boraginales > Boraginaceae > Echium > Echium plantagineum. Next base: position 21,582,249 of record CM016566.1, on the reverse strand, counting down.
ATCTTGTTAGAGTCCTCGTGCTCAACTACATCAGCCATAAGATTAATAGCCCAGTTGAGTAATGCAGTCTCTGTTGGTTTCAACTGTTCCACAAGCTCAACGAATTCCTGCTCCTCATTACAATTCAGAACCTGCTCAGGAGAAAGTCCATCAAGTACACCTGCAGGGAGCTCTCGGAACCAGGCCTTAATCAAACCAGCCAAACAATGAACATCAATGTTATCCGGCACAATGCCCCTATTTAGCTGGTTCCTCACATGCTCCTCTTGTCCATTCTCGGGGTTAATTCGAAAAATACCTTCAGCCTAAAAGTAAGTCAAGGAGGTAAGCAAATAAACATCTAAGATTGGAACTGATCAGTGCACACATAAGAGTTGTAAACACGGTAAATACCTCTAAACCATTTTGTTTGTATAGACGCTCCTGCATTAAAAGCAAAATTGTTGGGACACTATTGCCACTTTTGTCGAAACAACACTGCATTGATTCTGCCGATACACCAAACACACTGATACTGCAAAATACAACAGCCCTGATCATGCTTTTCGAAAATGTATCAAGATACAACCTTCCATATTACAATCATGTTCAACATTACATTGACATCAATAAGAAAGTTCATTAAGCATGTTATTACTGTCCCTCTCCGTAGTCTATACCTAATTACCATGTACCAATAATTGATTTCTTTCGAAAATAAACTGCCACTCCTTGAAGAATATCAAATGCAGCAACTGGACCATCGAGCTAAATCCATTTTGATTCTTGTCACCACTAAGACACTAATATTAATATTTCTACTATTAGTTGAAGGCTTATACATACTTTTCAACAATACTTAAGCTAATTAATAAACACTTAAATCAAATGAACATGAAAGTTAAAAACTGAACTTCTTATCAACTAGTCAACACAAAAAGCTCACCTTTTCAACATTTTATGAGCCTCTAGATCTAAATAAATGGTAAACATAAAGATATTAACATATCAAACATCACAATTTTTTTTAAAATTTTAATCTAAAACATAAAATTGAAAATACCATCATCCGCATTTCGATTCTTAAATTCAACCATTAAGTAAAAAACACAAACCTAGCACTGGGGGCTCTACAAAGAACTTCAACTTCAAACTCAACAGGAAGTCCCAAGAAGCCTTGAAACCTATCAAAAGTGACATGAGCAATGTGTTGAACATTTGTAGGCCACCCAATTTCCATCTTCTTAACTGCACTTATCACCTCTTCTTCATTTTCCACTCTGCAAGCCACCATTGCTTTCCTCAAAGCTGAAAAACAAAAATCCAATAATGAAAGCTGCTGAGTTTCCTCCTCCTCTTCATTTTCAACACCCTTTGAGCTCCTCACACTCCCACCACCTCCACAACTTCCTCCTCTTGTTACCAGCATCATCCTGATATCAGGGCGTAACAAGAATAAAATCTTAGGATAGGCCGAATATAGAATATTTACTTATAAATTAAAGTTTAATTTTGTAAATACATAATTTCAACTTCGAAACGAACAGATTATATAAAATTTCAAGAAAACGCGAGTCATGTCAGAAGCCGGAACCTGAAATATTTGTCTCTCTATCAATAGTTGTTGAATTTGGGTAGTTGAGATTTTCAAGAAAGTGTAGAGAAGGAAAGGATGTGATTGGATGAGGTTTGTAATAAATGGATGTGGTTGCATTCAAATCAAGAATGTAGTTTTTGAACTCTCATGTAATTACTGTAGTTGCTTTTTTCAAACGGTATTGTCGTTCAAATGTTGTGTTTTTAATTTTTAAATTCTTTTTGTCTTCACTTTTGCTTTATTGTTATTTGTTTGAGTTTTTTGTGTTACATCGAAAAATTGATTTAATTATAAGACACATTTGCATTGAACCCAAAAGAATTAATCTCTATTGAATCACGTCAAACCACATTGATGGTCACCCTACTTGTAACATTGAACATGCATTGCATTTATTAGGAGTACACACGGTATGGGCGGTTTTGTGCGATTTTTAAATCGATCTTAAATTGGCGGTTTTTAAAAAGTAAAAACTAAAATCGACATTTTCAATCTCTAAATCATGTGGTTTGGTTTGGGTGGTTTTACGGTTCGATTTGGGCAGTTTGAGACGTTTAAATTATTAACTATACAACATACAAATATAGTTATTACGTCACTAATTCAAATAAAAACATGACTTGTTTAGTGATAAATGAAAGTCACAAATATTATTTAGTTCTTATATCACATCACTAGTTGTAAAAATGACTTCAAAAGTTTAACGTGGAGAATCAAACTCAAAAATAAGATAAATAAAACAAAACATAAAAGTTGGATTACAACAAGCACGCGGACACATAAACAAAAACATTAATTTTCTCGCAGTCCATTATTTTGATGCATCTCTATGAAAACTATATGATCAAAAGAGTAAATAGTATAAGCTAGTGGAAAAGGCTATTACTAATGGCACATTAAATCTTTACCCGATGATATATTGTATATCTAAGCTGCGACACCTAAAAAAAATGGAAAGTGAGTAGTACTAGACTAATAATACATTATTAATTGAAGAACGACTAATAATGTAAAGAAAAGTGGTGGCATGCGCCTATTAACTAATAATAAACTAATATAGTTATGTAACCTATTTAATATATAATCCATAATAATATAAAATATGTATCGGTCATTTGACCTAGTATGTAGTCCATGCATCTAGGTAGGTTAGTTTTTTCCATATTATTTGTGACTTTCAATTATAGTTTTTGACTTAAATTATTTATTATATATTTAAATATGTCTTTATTTAGTGACGGTTCGGTTATTGTAGTTTATTAAAGACTAAATCAAAACCAAACCGATTGATGCATGATTTGAAAAGCTAAAACCAAAACTGAATCAAAAAAATTTAAAATTTATTATATTAGTTGGTTTAACTTGGCTTGGACAATTTCGCGATTTCACTGTATAACCTAGTATTTATAATGAGGAAATGTTTTTCTCTACTTTAACAATTGATAACTATATTTTAAATTACAAATTACAATATCTTAATTTTAACAATTGATAACAATTAGTTTTCTGGTATACAATGTCCGTATTAACACCTTACCATACGAATAAAAATATCTATTATTATCTCCGTCCCTAAGAGATTGTTACATTTTGACTTTTGTTGGTTAAACATAACAAAATTTGATCATGAATTCTCATTAAGCAATAAGAAATAATATAGCATTGTGAGATATTGTTAGGTTCGTCTCGATATATATTTTTGAAATATTAAGTTTTTTTTTTAATTTTTCCACATGTAGAATAATTGATATTTACGTTTTAAATCATGTTTTGTTGACCACTAAAAGTCAAAATGTGACAATTATTTAGGGATACAGGGAATATATATTTAGATTAAAGCGTATGCATCTTTTATGACATCGTTTTATAAAATTCGTGCGTATATTATTTAAGAGAAACTAGTTAGAGATTAAGGTCGTTCTAGATTCTAATTTATTCGTATTCCTCACTTTCGGAGAAATTTAGCAAACTACCATGGTCAACGCATGGTATTTGGGTTTTTGACCAAATGTAAATTAAATTGGAGTTAAGTACATTTGATATGTGAACGGACTATTTTGCCCTTAATGAAAATTGAAGCTATTATAATCCATTATAATCTATTATATTACGTTGTAATCACTTTAAATTCACAAATAATCTAACTTTGTCATGATTTATCTTTGCGATTTTTTTTGCATCAAATTGATGTTACAATGTTCAACCCAACAACCATTAATTTGATATATATTACAAAAAAATCGGACATAAATTGGATACAACCATAAAATTTGGATTAATATATTAAGTACAAACCACAAAGAAATGTTGATTTCATTAGGGTATGGAACAAATAAATGTTACTAATACATTTGAAGACTAAAAAGAACCATAGAAAAGAAAAAAGAAATAAAAAGAATCAAATTTATATTCTTCAACATGAATCTTTTCTCCAACGGCCATTTGTGCTACTTTCGAACTTGAACTCACTAATTCTTCAACCTGAAATAATTAAACCAAATTACATACATGTAACACACATAAAATTATACAGTGTTATACTTATAAAAAACTCAACTATATCAATGTTATTCAGTATTAAACAACTTATATGAATTGTACTTACGCATAAAATGTATACTGGATTATACTTCATTATAATTTATTATACTTTATTATACGACATTATAATCGATTATACAAAACAACATAATAATTTATTATACTGGATTATACTTCATTATACAGTGTTATACTTATAAGAAACGAGACTATATCAACATAATACCCCCAAGATTCGAACTTTTATTACAAAACAACATCAAATCTTCAAATTACATACACATAACACATATAAAACATAAATTCATAGTTTAAACATTATTTAAACTCAAAATCTTGTGTTCAACTTAAAAAGATTCAATTTTTGTTCAAAAAATAACATTAAAGTACCAAAAGAACAAACTTTACACATATATCTATAATTTTTAGTGCAAATTTAGCCACATATCCATAAAAATCTTAGTAAAGATTCAAACTTTTTTAAAAAGATTCAATCTTTTTAGAAAAGATTCAAACTTTTTAGAAAAGATCCAAATTTTTGTTCAAAAACCTTCAAATAATAAAAACACAATACATATAAAGTATATAACTAATTAAAAAACGTGATTTTAAATCAACTATATTGAAAAACGGGATTTTGAGTCAACTAAATTGAAAAAGATTTAAACTTTTCTAAGAAAAACAACTTTAAAGGACCAAAGCATTTATAAAGGAAGTGAAGATGACGATTCCGGTGAAGAGGGTGGGCGGCGGAATGAGTGGTGGAGGAAGAAAGCTAGAGAGAATTTGAGGTGAGAGAAGAAGAGAGAGGGTGAGTTGAAGAAAGTGAATGAAATGAAGAGAGAATAAAGTATATATATTAGATTTTTTAAGGGCAAAATAGTCAGTTCACGTGTCAAATGTGCTAAACTCCAATTTAATTTACATCTGGTCAATTTTGCAAATACCATGCGTTGACCATGGTATTTTGCTAAATTTCTCCTCACTTTCGAGCTAAGAGAGTATATCAATCTTTTTAAGTGAGTCATTTGCCTCGTACTATTATCATCCCAACTTGAATTTGGTAAAATAACATCTAATTGTACTAAACTTTAAAATTTACCTCCCTCCCCCAAATGACTAATTACGTAAAATCAACTATATGATGGCCTAACTCGTCCTACAGAATGCAAGAAAAACAACCTTAAGACTATCCACTATAGTAAATAGTTGAGAATATTATCTTTAAATTTTGTCACAACAGAGAATAATTGAAGGATAATGTCATGTTAGAAGTAATTGGAGACAATTAAATTGTCCCATATAACTAAATGAAGAGGCTATTTTTTGAGACAAAGTGTGCAAAATTAATTTATTATTTTAGTCTACAATATAATATAAAATAGATATTATATCAATATTTTTTATTTTGCAAGATCTATAAATAAAAATTTAATTTATATATATTTTGATAACTGTAAGGATTAATTGGAGGATAATTTTTCTAAAGTTTTCTATAATAAGAGTAATTGGAGTTAAATATAACTTGTGATGATGTGATGGTAATTTAATTGTTTGGAAATAATTGAGAGTGTAAAGAAATATTAGCCACACAATATGCGACACGTGTCACGTGTCACATTCTTTTTTTTTTTTTTGCTTTGGACTAGCATTTTCTACTAAAACTTTCTGAAATCAATATTTGTAATCCGTATTCAAATTATTTGAAGCCAATAGAGCTCTTTTTGACATACTTTTACATTAACTAGGAAAGTAATATAATTATGGTCATGTATATGTGGCTGATATGATGCAAAAAAAAAAAAAAAGAGAATTATTTTGTGAAATATTGTTACCGTAAAATATGAAAATAATTAAAAATATTTGATCATGTGTTAAATGCATAATTTGACATAACCGTAAATAGATCCTAGGGTGGCTAATCTAAGTAGTTGACATTTAAAGTCAACGATTCTTTGTTTCGTGACTCACATGTACATCATTACAAGTTATATATGATTCTAATGTTCTTTAACTTCGATGTTGAGCCACATATGGTTATTTGGTCCCATACCAAAATCTGTCCATATTCTTCATAATACAGACTACACTATCATTCTTCATCCTGGTGAGCCACTATCATTCGAATTTCAAGTCTGAGTGCAGAGATAAATATATACTTCCGTCCTATTTGTTAAAATTTTTTTACCTCAAAATATAAACTCTTACACGAAACTAATAACTATTTTGACTAATTTGTGAATTGTGCAGGGGAAGAAAAATGTAACTTACTTCATACTTCCTCCAATTCAAATTAGACGTCGTTTGGAAAAAAGCACAACATTTAAAAAGGCTATGAACCTTACACTTATGTACTTCAATCATTATACTAAATAATATCTCGAATAGAACAACTTTGTTGAAGACTTAAAATTTCTACTTTAAAATATTCTATAAAATGAACAACAAAGTACATTAGTAAGCTTGGGAAAAGAAAGCTATCATTAATACTTCCGTGAGATAACATTATAGGTGTTGGCATAAATGGAAGAATAATGTTTCATTAACATGGAATTTTACCAAACGACATATATTACACAATTCATATAAATCTAAGACGACTTGTAAAATGAATTGGAGAGAGTATGACATAATTTCAAATTTACACAAAACTAACACATCATTATCCCAAATTCCCAATCTCACTCTTTTTTAAATGAATAGGCCACACCTGAGTCGGACTAGAGGTGTCAACCCGGCCGGGCCTATTGGGAAGTCCTTGGGTTGGTCATGTTAGTCCGGGATCCTATGCAGCCCCCATCCATTATAAAGTGGGGCAAATAGCGGACCAGCTTTTTGTCCCAAGCTCCAGCCCAGTTCGAGCACCCAAATAGTAAAAGTCTACTTATCGTTATAAATTATTTCATGAAATGATTGCTATTAACTAAAATATCGTTACATGTGTTGCACTCTAATTAGTACGTGGTAGAATCTGTTTGTTTCTTCTATGGATATTGAAACAAAAAAAGATTGTAAAGATAAGATCTTTTATTAATTTTTATGGTTGATTTGTTTGGGATTGATGGACTTCTCGAATTTTTTTTAATCATTTTTAGTACTTCTAGATGCTTTTATGCCTTTTTTTTTTAATGAAATTGAAGTAAATATAATTATTTTTAAATATGTTTTCTATGACTATGAGTATGTATTCAATGGTGGTAATATATTTCAATTGCTTTGTAGAGATTGATATTTGATCATGTGAATTGCTTTGTAGAGATTGTAAGCTTGGTTTCATGTTCATTTTCTGCTGATATAACGTGGCCACGTTAAAACCAACGTCCCCACGTTGATTCTGCATTAACGTGGGCATGTTGTTTTCAACGTGGGCACGTTGTTAGGGGGCCTGAGGGCCTCGAACCCTGCCCCGGCCGAATTTCAAGTGGGCTCGAACCGGTCCCGGGCCTGGGGCTCAATACCTAAGCCCCTGTCCGCCCCACCACTAAACGGACCAGGGGCCGTTCGTGGGCCTGGTGTGCCGGGCTCGAACTGAACTAATGGGCCAGGTCCTCGGGCCGTCCGTTAGCCACCTCTAGATGCTACCATCCAAGTCTCAAACGGTACTTTGCTAGGCTTAACGTGCCCCACCAAATTCTAATGGGTACCATGAGGCCGCTAAGGCCCTTTTAAAAGGGGGACTCGAGATGGACAGGGGCCTAAGGCCTAGGTTTCCCTTAGTGACCCGGTCCAGTAAATTAGTTGTGCTCGTCTTATATTTGAGGGGCTCGACCAGTCCATTTTACACGTTTAAGTCGGACTAGTGTAAGAGTCGTCATACCTTGGCTCATTTATCTCCACTTGCTAGTAACTGTTACTCATAGATTGCGCACTGAATAAACTTTGAGCTGACGCAAAAGCTTGCGAATCACGTCAGCCTGGTAAACCACAATAAACAAGTTACGTGTGGTAGGCTCCATAAATAGAATGTACGCAAGGAGAATTAAACTCATGAGCGCTTACGATTACAAACTCACCAACTCGACCACTCTTACATAGTTATATGGGTACCTCTACTCGTGTTGATACTAGTTAAGTAGTCATATAATTTCGTTAGGTGACTTGACTCGCTTAAGTTGTCAGGTTCAAGCAGATCCATATACAATTTCACAGTCAAATTAAACTATAAATACCGGTATATATATGGATCTAAATATGAATGTTTCAAGTCATCAAGTGAGTCCAAGTCTCCAAGATAAATCTCCTACTTACAATATAGACCTGAACTAGAATCACTTATCATCAAGTCGGGTTCGTCTATTCACATACCTAAATTCATGAGCTTATTCTTTATGCAATTTTCAAGCCTCGGTATAAAATGTGTTAAAAAACTATATTTATTTTGTCTTTGATGCATAATGAGTGATGACATGCTTGTACTCTTACCTTACATCATCATGCATTCAATAATCAATACTTGCATCAAAATTATTACTATTGAGAACCTAATCACTTTGCTTAATAACAACTAGTATGTAATTTGTCTTCGTTTGATAGTGTTTTATGCTAAATAATTGTCCTCCCAATGGCATATTTCCATTACTTGGGGGTAGTTTTTTCTACATTTCATATATACTAACATCAACAGATATTCTTTTGTCCAAAACTCCAAGTGACATTCATACTTAATTTGTTTATCCATGTCCAAAACTAAAATGGTGTAATTGATGGCACGGAAAAAATCCAATTTTTTACATTATCTATATATGAATCTGATTGTATATAATAGTACTCATCATTTTTTGTCATTTTTAAGAGGGTGGGACTATGCTCGTCAATATAATATCACACGTATATATATAATCCGGTCCATTTCCACTTCATATATGAGTTTTACACACAACCGTCCATATATATATTGATGTACCCCGAAAGATACAGATTGAACCCAGCTCGTTTGCCCTATATTTCAGACCTGATTCCGATATATCAAGACCAAGTCAAATGAATAAGTAATGAAGAATATATGAGCTCTCAAAGATGATAGTTCGAGGTGGGTAAACTACCCAAATGATATAAGGTAAAAGGCATATTTAGCATATGCACTTATCCCACATCACTCAACACACCCAAGTAGACCATCCCCTTCATCTTATAAAAGGACATCTTTTATGAGGTATGAGCTTCAATCTAATTTCTACTTTTACAAGCCTATCAAACATTATACTAATTTTGGGCGTCGGAGTGTAATCGGGAGTGCGCCCTTCCTTTGTTTTGCAGGTTTTCTTTGGACTGAGCAAGCTCTGAAGGAAGCAGATTCGATTGGGTAACCATCAAATCATATATAATACTCCGTTCGTTTCATAATATTTGATTGTTTAATTAAAAAATACTAGTACTTTATTAGGGTTAATAAAATTTACTATTATACCTTATTAAATACTATCAAAATAAAAACTAACTTCTAAAGCTAGGGTAAAAAATGAAGCATGAGTGCAATAAAGTATATTAAATTTTATCAACAATCAATTATTATAAAAGAAATTAATTTTTTTCTAAATAATCAACTAATATAAAACGTAAGAAAATATATTGTAAAATCTTAAAATCAATTGGGATTACCACTATTAATAATAAGACAAAAACATGTTGATCTATCTCCAAATGTAATAAAAGTATGACGTACTTATCCATTATAAATGCCTTGTGGCTGCTTCCTTTTGCTACCACTTGTCTTCTATTTTGTAAATATGATTCACAAAGTTGACACAAACCACATTCTTCTTCGAAAAGGAAAAGCCAATGTATATAGCCCCATTTTCAAGGAGAAAATTAGGTATATATGCGTTTATATATTTATGTTGGTTTCATATGTAACATACTTTTGTGGACGAACACGACTACTTGTGATGACTCATATATATCATCATCTCAACCCCACCCAAAAAAGCTTATAACAAAAGATAAATTTATATATGTTTATCCTATATATTCATTGAACGATTTATATACAGTAAAATATATCTCCAAGAGTCAAGAATGAATTATTGTTGGGAACTTGGCGTATGTATAAGTGTTGTGCAGCCATTGGTGAGTCTGATTTGAATGTTTATAAGAAATCTTTTACCTTTTCAGTAAAAAAATAAAAAGAAATAAAAACGGAAAATCTAACACGATTTTTCGTTATCCTCTATCAACAAATTTAACAAAAATGCAAGAACTAATTTACATATGAGTTGGATATTTTTTTAATTCTAATACATTAAAGAAGAAATGTGCAATTTTGATGAAAAAATAAGACAATAAATATTAAAAGGAAACATAATTGTATCAAACTTTTTTCTATAATAGTAGGAAAAAATTGAGTGAGAAAGTCATGCAAGAGTGAGCTTCACACGCGTGTTTTGAGAGTGGGAATGAAATTATAAAATGACTATAATAATCAGTGTTATCATGGTGATAACTATATGGTGGTATCACCTAAATATAAATTTTCATATTAGATATGGTAAAATAGTACCATGGAAAGGAAGTTCTATTTTAAGAAAAATGGTGAAATGGTACCCTCGAAAGGAAGTTCTATTTTAAGAAAATGATCCTTAGATTAAGGGACGGAGGGAGGAGGGGTCCACACAGTTCAGTTTGGATCGTTTTTCTCCTATTTTCTAATCGATCCAATATTGACTCTTTTTAACAAATGAAAATGAAAATCAACCTTTTTAATTTCTAAACCATGCGGTTTGGTTAGAGCAATTTGACGTTCGCTTTGGACGGTTTCAAACATTTAAATTATTAAGTATGTAGCATGAAATATATTTGTAACTTCACTCATTCGAAAAGAAAATTACTTATTTAATGCTTGGAGAAAGACACAAAATTATTCAACGTGAACAATAAACCTTTTTAATATATTTTGAACAATAAAAAAGTGAATGATTGAAATCTATATTGTATATATAAATTTACAACAATAATACAGATGAACCCACTTTATATCTGTAATGCAGGTTTCTAGCTAGATTAGATTTCTTTAAATTTCTTAGGTCAGTTAATTATAACTTTTAACTCTAACTATTTTATTATATATTTATTTAGTGGCGTTTGGTTTATTACGGTTTATTAAAAAAAGAATTCAAAACAAAATTGATTTATACATAATTTAAAAGGCCAAGATCAAAATTGGATCAAAATTTTTAAAAATTATCATAACGGTTCGATTTTAATTGATTTGGACTGTTTGGATCGGATTGGACTGTTCCACAGAAGCCAAAGAGTGTAAATTTTTTCTTTTGTTAATTAGCGATGAGTTAAATTTTGAACCAGAACCTTTTGATTACTACCAAAAACCTTTTCCACCAGACTATTCGATTAACGTACTCTAAAAAGTGTAAATTTTAGTTACGTTTATTCAAAGCCAAGTAACATAGGTGAAGTTATAATTAAGCTTTAATAACATTTTGCAAACAAATCTAATTACTATAAAATCCCAATAATGTTATGGTTGAATTACTTGTATGTATAGGAATAACTTACTATAAACTGACTTCGTTTTAACTGTTTGCCAATAAACGTAACTAAACAAATACGTTATCTCTCATATATCAGGACTATAATAAGGATGAAAGCAAATAGTCCACCCCCTTAATTACCATGGTCAAGATATGAGATAGCACTAGGCTTTTATCATAAGGTGTATGTTAAAAAAACAAAAAAAAAAAAGTTACCCGCCTGCCATCCACACCAGAATAAATAGAGTTTTCCGAAAAAACCTGCCAGTGTACAATTCGTAAACTCGTAAATTCAAGGAATGAGGCGACTAGCATCAAACTAGTGAGAGAAATTATTCTCTCTGACCACTTCCTTGCTAGCAAGAGGGCTCGAATTCGAACCCGAGACCTCCGCTAGAGGTGTCAGCATGCTTGCCACTAGAGCAAGAAATTATGTTGTTACACACGAACGAAACCAGAATGAAATTTGAAGGATATAAAATTTTAAATTTTTTTAATAGGGACACAATTTAGAAACTAAAAATTAAAAATGGAAAAACAACAACAAATAATGTAAAAATTATATGTTATATTCATGATTCTCGAATAGTAAAAGGGAGCACGCTTACCCTCATTGGTTGCGTCCCTCATTATACATTAAGTATTTTATTATCTCTTTATATATCGAGTTTCACTAGAATGCTCAGAAATGTGAAATTTATATCAATTATAATTGAGGGTTTAATTATTTTCGATTTTCACGCCAAATCTCTAATATGTCTGAATCCACATGAAGACTTCATACTATACGTTACTACAGTACAATTTTAAAAGATGAATCCGTGAGTGTTGATAATGGGAGGTGATAAGGATAGGTAAATATGAGGGGATGCACCACTGAAGATAATTATTTTAATAAATCATACTAATAAATAATAATGTTGTCTACATTCGTTGCATAAACTAGTTGTTTCAAAACAAGTAGCCATTACATATTCAAAAAGCAAAAGATAAGGCCCTAATAATCCAACATCAAACAAAAATATTGGTCTACAACTCTACGTCATGCAAATTTCAAAAAAATGACCAAAGATTGTCGTCTAATGACGGCAATTGCAAGATAAATACGAAATACTACTTCTCTTTTTAAATGATAAATTTTAATTTTACGTGGTCAAATTTTAAAAATTTTGGTCAATAATTTTCATTAACCAATAAAAAATAATATAGCCATATGATATCTTGTTAGATTCGTTTCAATATATATTTTTGAACGGTTAGATCTTATATTGTAATACCCGGCCCAAAGTGGGCGATGTGATATGATTTGATTGGTACCACTCATACCATCAAGATGCATCTTCTTTTCGGAAAAACAACTCATAAGAACTCCAAAGTTAAGCGTGATTGACCTTGGACTACTCCCTCTATTGTCAATTGGTTTTAGAGTGGAACCTCGCTCATAGACTCTTATCATGAACTATCAACTTTTTATAATTTTTTCATATGTTGAATAAGAGATATTTATATTTAAAATCGTGTTTTGTTGATCATGAAAAGTCAAAATATACCAATCATTTAAGGACGGAGAAAGTAATATATTGTACCCACCATCAGTTCATATATTTCTATGACCAATTGCAAAAAATTTGAGATGAAATCCTCAATTTTTTATTATATATAAATTAGCTATGAAAATATTATATCTAATAACACATTCTTAAATTACTACCTAGACTATTATAATAAATTCCAACTAATAGATGAATAAATAAAGATATTATATACCTTATTATTAGTATATCTTTTAGGGTTTAACTATCCTTAATTTACTTAGTCCAAACAAATATTCAATATATATAATATAGTCCACATAAAATGACCCAATCTATTGTATACGCAATAGTTCTCATATTTTTCATAAAAATGAAATCTAGTATAAATGTTCATTGTGGTAATTGAGTTTAGGTAAAAGTACTCGACTGAATTTAAAAAGATACCATGTCAGGTAGAACCCTACTCGAAATTCGATAAGGATGGGTTGGATAACAAGCCACGTTACCCTCGGTTTCAAGGCTCAATAACACACGGACCAGGTTCCATAATATGTTTGCCACTTGCCTCGATGGTACTGGATAATTATTCGGCTTACTAAATCTCAAACCTTGTCGGGTGACCCGGTACCCGCTCGTACCCATCTCGTCTACAACACTTACTTGAACATAACTCAACTGGTATAAAGCTATAGTTTTAAGAACCTGCAGATTTGCCACTCACGCAACTTGGGTTCGACTCCTCTAAGGAGTGAACCTAGGGATGGAAATGGGTTCGACTCCTCTTTAGGAGTGAACCTAGGGATGTAAATGGGTACGATTTGGTAGGGTAGGGTTTTTGCTATACCCACTCACCAGCCATAACATTAAAAGTATAACCCAAAACCTGACCCAATGAACATTAGGCTCCAAATAAACAATTTCGTCTTCTCTGACTGCTGTTCTTATGAACTTTCGCTTTCTAGATGTGACTCTAATCTATGTAATGCCTAAAGTTTTCATCCTGGATGTGACTTTGATCCCCGAACTTATCTTGAAATGCGTTGAAATATCACAGAGTCGGTCCTGAAAATAGGCAAAACGCCTGAAAATCTCACGGAGTGGGTGCTGAAACACTACAAATGCAGCCCCAAAAAAAAAAGAAGTATGTTTAATTATCCTCCTCTGTGAAAATCAAATCCGAAACTTCTTGAAAAAAAGGCTCAGATCTAGTACCACTAAGCTAGAGGCTTTGATAGTTCATAAGTCATTTTAATCCATCAGTTGTCTTTACCACTTCAATTCATTTCCGACTTCAATAAATTCCCCTCGACTATGCATTACTTCATTTATTTTTTCATTTTTATATGTAAAGTTCATTTGACTTTTCATGATTATCCAGATACAAATAAAAATTATATAAAGTTGATATAAAAATATATGTTGAGACGAATTTAACAAGATGCACAATGACTAATTAAAATTCATGGTCAAAATTGAAATGATTCTTACATTACAGAGGGATTATATGTTTCATAGTGCAAACGACCACAATAATTGCCCATGTTTATACAATATTTCCTGTCCATTGTTGAGTTGTGAAGCCATATTTGCTGAGCTGAGCCAATGGGAGCAGAATTATGGCAGCTGGCAAAAATAGGTTTCAGACGGGCTTTTAGGAAATAATTGGAGTGCAAGAAAAGAAAGGTCTTTTCTTGACGGAGAAGTTATTTCCTAATAGCATTAGGCCTGGTATCTCATTGTAGCCTATAAATAGGTCTCTAGCTTATTGTTGTATTGGGTGCTCAAATATAAAATCATAAACAAAGAGTCTAGAGAGATTTGTGAGGCTTGTCATTAGGGTTCTTCATTGTATAAGAAGAACACCTAATAGAGAGATATAGGAATAGGTCAGGAGTCCTTGTAATAATTCTTCCGGTGATTATTAGTGGAATCTGCAGCAACAGGACGTACCTTACACGTTGTGGGGGAACCTGTATAAAATCCTTGTGTCGTTTCTTGTTTCCGCAAGTTATTTCTTCTGTTTATTATAGTCTGATTAGTGGGTCATCATCCTGGGCGGGATCTAGTTGTTAGATTAGTTTTGGGACGCTTTAATTCATCTTACAACGGGTACAGATTCCTAACATCAATCACATATATCTGAAAAGGTCTTTGCCCGTCATCTATATTTGAAAATGTTTTAGTTTATCACCTATTTCAGTCAATCTATCGTTAATAATATCTATCGAAGGGCACACAACCTGTCAATAAGGTTATTTTGATCATTTTATTTGATATATTTTACAGTTAAAAAATTAAATTAAAAATGTGAAATAACCCACTCCCAATTTCAAATCTGACATAACCTACCACTAATACACACTTAACAAAAAATTAACCCTATAAAATCAAGTATGACATATTTGGAAACATAAATGATTGATAAGGACGTTTTGAAATATATGTGATTGATTGAAAACCTATTGTGGGCACCCATATGATGCCAACTTCCTTACGTGCCAACCATACCAACTATATTTGAGTACATATGTACTCTAAATAAAAAAGTTGAAGTACATATATACTTTAGATAAATAAGTTTGTATGTACATATACTCAAGATAAATATTGTTGAGTACAAATAAACTCTAAAATTAATAAGAATATATATTTATATTCAGAGTACAGGGGCGGATTTACGGGGGGGTCAAAGGGTGCACAGGACCCCCCTAATCAAAATAATATTCTAGCCTAGATGGTAAAAGTCTTGGTACTTTTTAAAAATGATGAGGGTTCGAACCCCCTTTGCTTCACTTTATTTTTTTGTTACTTTACTTACCCACAAGCCCACAACTCAGGTATTACTTCTTTTTCCTTTACAAAACAAACCTTTCACATTCTTTCTTTTTTTTCCTAAAGTAACAGAACCCTAGTCCCTAAATTTAATTAATAATTAATTTTCTTCTTCTTCTTCTTGTCTTCAACTTCTTCTCCTGCCTTCAACAATACTAATTGTCTTCTTCTTCTTTTTCAGTACTGTAAAAAGATACATCCTTAATTCTCTACTTTTTTGTCATTCTTTTTAATTAGGTTTTGGAAGATATGGTACTAAAAGTTGTAGAGCTGGTCGTCTTTCATATCGAGCCATTGAAGTTTTTATTTATGTGCATAAATAGATTATATATGTGCATAAAATTAGATTATCAAAGTAGATTCTTAGCCTTTAAAGGAAAGTAATCCTAAACTAATATTAAATATATGTACTTTTTAGTTCGTGTTTAAACTATCCTTATATTTTGTTTGAGATATTCGTATACTTTTATCGATGATTATTTTTATTTTTAGTTTAAATTATTAAGGGACCCCCCTGAAATTATTTCCTGGATCCGCCCCTGTCAGAGTATATATGTACTCTACATAAATATATTTGAGTATATATATACTAAGTTGGCACAATTGACACCTAAGCAAATTGACACGGCTAAGTATAAATATAATTGAGAAAGTTTTATTTAGGGGCAACACTATTTACAGCATTCGCAGTAGATACCTCAAATCACTCCCTATTCTATATATAGATTAAGAAATTTGTAAAAATAATAAAAATACACAAATATCAGATTCCTTATTCTATAAAATTCTCAAAAAATATTTCCCACCAAAGATGACCAAGCCTATTTTTGTACTATCCTCAAATATGTACTTTCACATGAAAATATTATATCCTTCCATTTTAGTTTTATAAATATATTGATCATATAAATTTATTTCATATTGGAGCTAAAAATTTATACTAAAGCTTAAAAATATAATTATTTCAAATTTTATAATTTTCATCTTTCTATTAAAATAATTTGAGTTTGTCTTCGACATTTAAATAATTGGAGTTATCTTCAACTTGGAGCTAAACATATAAAAAAGATTGATTTGAGAAGTATAAATAAGGAATCTGATCTTTTTATAAAATGCTAAAAGTAGAACCTAAATTTAATAAAATGTTACAAAAAATTAATTTTAAAAAATTTTTATGAGAAATTTATTGCGAATGCCCTTAGGCGTGTATGGTATGTATTTCCCTATTCTGACGTAATGACATGGGGCAAATTAATGCTAGACAATTAGTTTATGGGCAGTTTGGGACGTGTTGAAAGTGCATTCCCTAAAATAAAACAACTATAATTGTCGGGAGAAATATTGCAATTGAGCTTTACCATTTTTTAGGGGTAAATAGTTACATGAATAGTATAATTTCGGTCGACTTTACTTTAATGATTAAAGTGGTGGTAGGAGGTAATTTGTTATGTTCAACAGTTTCAAGGATAATTTGTTTATTTGTAATATTTTATGAGGTATGATAAATATATGATCAAGTTCATATTTGATCCGAACACTACTATTGAATTTGAATTCGATTTTATACTACTTATTACTATTTATGTTTGAGTTTTTTTGTCAAACATATCATAACCGCTAAACCGAACTAATTGGTTATATTCATGTTTGGATAAATACATATGTGTACCGGACTAATCGACTCTCATCTATTCCAAAATATTCAAATTGGAATATCTAATTACAAAATTCGTCGAGCTATACCATTCAAAAGGTATTCAGTTTGTATTTAGTCGTACTAATTAGCAGGAACGGAATTAATATTGGTAGAGGCATGCATACTTTTAGATTCTTCATAATTAAAGACATATCATATAAATTTTACATGAATTAGTATTATATGTTGTAGAAGAATTGACAAAAACATTAATTTTTTATTGAACATATCAAATTGTGTCTTCTCTATTTAATTTTCTTAAATTTTGTCCATTATAAATTTTATTGTGATTTCGTTCTTATCAATAGGCAAAGTTAATCCAAGGCTTCTAGCCTAGTGGTACTGGGCCTGAGCCTCTTTCCATGAGGTCTCGGGTTCGATTCTCGCAGAGGAGTATTTTAAACATACTTCCTTTGCTTTCGTGGCTGCCTTTGCAGCGTTTTCGTGCAGCATCTTCAGCACCCACTCTGTGGGATTCCAGGCGTTTCGGCGATTTCCAGCACCCACTCTGTGGGATTTCCGGGCGTTTCAAGTCAACTTCGGGGACGGACTCACATCCAGGAAGCGAAGTTTCAGCATTACGTGAATTGGAGCACATCCAGGACGCGGATGTTCATTACAACAGCAATCAGTGAAGATGAAGCTGTTTATTTGGAGCTTAGACTCCCACTTGGTTAATTTAGATTTGTAATGTATTTTCTATCGTATGAGTATTTGTAACTTCTATCGTTTGGAAAAAAAAAATTAGGCAAAGTTAATTGCGAAGTTGCTTCTATGGAAAGACTGCATCTGGTGCGTAACAGTCATAGCCTCGTAGGCTCTTAGTGATTGGATTTTATAACGTAAAGTAATAAACCAAAGGTATTTTTCTGAGGATGCGTTTGACCCAAATGGCACAAGAAGCCAAATATGGTTCCTAGTTGTTGACCTAATGCATAAAAAGCCAAATTAATAGTGGGACCCCATACCATTCATTATCTTTAAAAAGTAATCAATACCATTACACCAATGGTGGGATCGATGAATAATAATAAAGAGTAGTTCATATTCCATTATATTAACAGTAATTTCTTTGATTTTATATTACTAAGAGTTGTGAAGAAGATTACAATTTACAAGTAGAAAGAACAAGCATAAAAAGTCAAATGAAGAAAAAGACTATGGAGGTGGAAATATCACGGCAATAAAGTAAGTGTATGTGTGTGGCACATGGTTAACCACCTCCATACAAAGAATTAAAGAAATGTTTGCCAAGGGGAAATATTAGGCTTATTTTCATTTGGACCCTGAACTATCACGTAAATTTTAAATTGGACTCTAATACTATCATAAGTCCAAATTGCTTCTTATACTACGATTTGTCTCATTTTGCCCACTCAAATGCCAATTTTAGATTGACTTTTGTTTTAAAAGAAGGGCAAATTCGGATTATCACATATATCACATAACTAATGATAGTATCAGGGTCCAATTTGAAAGTTACGTGACAGTTCAGGGTCCAAAATAAAAATAAGTCCGGGATTCATTTTTAATTTAATAAGTTTTGTTATTTGTGAATTGTGCCCAAAAGTTTCATATATGTGCTATTTCGATTTTGCCCTTATTTTAAAACAAAATTACGTCATATTTGGCGTTTTAAGGGGTAAAATGAGACAAACCATAATATAAGGTCCAATATAAGGCTTAGGATAGTATTAGGGTCCAATTTGAAAATAAGCCGAAATATTATGAGAAATTTGACAGATTACATGGTCAAAGCCTCATATTTGCTAAAAAATAAGAAAATATTTTTATTTGAAGAATATCATATTTTATTCGCAAAATGACTTAATTACTCATGAACACCTTTATCTCACTTAAATCTACCTTTCACATCCTTCTCTCAATTTTTTCTCTCCAACTCCAAAAATTTGTTTCCATCTAAAGCACTCATCTTTCTATCTTGAATAATTTCACGAAATCTTCAAAGTCTTTGACTTAATATCTTCAATTTTAGGAAAGTTTGAGTATGATTTGTTTTTTGTACTTTAAAGTTGTTTTTTACAAAATTTTAAACCTTTTCAATTTAATTGAGTTAAAATTTCGTTTTTCATTTAGTTGAGTTAAACTCATCTTTTTAATTAGTTATATATTATACTTTATGTCTATTACGCTTTTGTTATTTGAATATTTTTGAACAAAACTTTGAATTTTTCAAAGATTTTTTGGGTATATGACCAAGTTTGCACACTAAAAATTGTAGATCTATATATAAAGTTTACTTTTTGGTACTTTAACGTTATTTTTGTAATATAAGTTTGAATATTTTAAAGTTGAACAAAAGACTTTGCGTTGAAATAATGTTGGAACTATGAATTTATGTTCAACGTGTGTTACTTGTATGTAATTTGAATATTTGACGTTGTTTTGTAATAAAAGTTGGAATCATGGGGGCACTATGCTGATATAATCTGATTTTGTGGTAATTAGTATAACATTATATAATCAAGTATAATCGATTATAACAATGTATACTAAAGTATAATCAAGTATAGCACTTCCAGATGCGAATGTTCATTGCAGCAGCAGTAGAGAAGACGAAGCTGTCTATTTGGAGCTTAGACTCCCATCTGCTTAGTTTAGAAATGTAATGTATTTTCTATCGCATGACTATTTGTAACTTCTTTCGTTTGAATGAAAAAGTATAGCACTTTATAATAGAATATGTCATCTATGTATAGTTACAACTCATATAATATGTTTAATGTTGGAATATAATGTTGATATAGTTGAGTTTGATATGATACAAACCATTATAATTATTTATAATCCAATGTAGCACGTTTTAATTGAATTAGATGATTTCAATTTTGGTTTAATGATTTTAGGCTGAAGAATAAGAGGGTTCATGTTTTAAAATAGCGCGAGTGATGATTTCAATTTTTGGTTTAATGGTGTGTTTGGATTGAGATGAATCTAGGAGAGTATAAATATATAAAATTAACTTATGGTCCGTTTGGATTGGGGTAAACATAGGTGAATTTAGGTGAAATTAATCATTCACTTTGTTTGGAACCAAAATAAATAAAAATCAAAGTTAATGTAGGTGAATCTAGGTTAATACATTCACCCGATTCCCCCTCAAATCATTCACCCCCAAATCGGTGGATAATACTAGATTAACAGATTAATAGTCTTTTTTATTATTATTTTAGACTAAAAGACCCACTAAAATTATTTTCCTCTATCAAAATTATCTCTCTTCAAAAAACATGCTTCTATTTAATAAAAGCTCAAAACAAAAATACACACAACACGACCATGCATGGTTGCCGTAATTTTTTTTTTCACATCAATTTTTTTCTTTAGTTATGTTTCCAATTTGGCATTTGTAGAAATTTTCTATTAAGTTCACTTTACCACTGCTCATAAGTCACAATCGAATATGTATTTGAATTACACATCTATTCTTCTTAATTTGTATTGAATAACGTGTTACTGCTTGTTCCACAATTATTAATAATTGTGATAAGTATCATTCATTATTAAAGTGTACTATTTTAGTGATGGACAGTTTGGTATATATGTTATTTATTAATATGTTATTTGTGCATTGATAAATTATTGAACATATTTATATTTGTTTTGCTAAAGATTATTTATATGTTTCTTATATTTATTATTGTTGAATATGTTTATGTTTTGCTAATGTTTTTATTCTAATCACATCTAACTTGCAAACAAAACATCAATTTATACAGAAATTATAATAGTTTTATGTAAAAGTAAGAGGAAGGATATAAATGTCATTCAATCTTTTTATAATTGTAATCTAATATTTTTATATATGGTTTCACCTAGTGAAGGGTAATGACATCCAAACAAAAATTATAATAGTTTCACCTACATTCCCCTAACCTAGGTTAATGAGGTAACGCCTCGCCTCAGAAACCGGGTCGAAATGTTATTAGATTTGATGGACTGGCCGCCCAAACCACCACAGGTCTCTCCAGCACGTTTATACCCTCCGTCATAAATTAGTGATGCATGGAAGTATGGATATAATAATATGACAAATAATTAGTACAAAAATTCATAATTAATAACCATTAGAGTATGTGCTAACTAATAGACACTTAGAGTAAGACAAGAGATAAATTGTCTCCAACAAGATTTGAATACATAACCTTCTAGTTGCAAGCATGTTAAATGCCACTAAACTATTAAATCATGCATGGGAAAAATATAATTTTGGATGATATTGTTAAGATGCACATCCTACATCGACAGTCGTGTCCTCCCGGGTCAATATATAAGATATTGGACTACTCTCTCTATTGTCAATCGGTTTTAGAGTGAAACCATAAACTCTTAACATGGTATCATGAGCCAACCCTAAGTATGAGGCACCTGTAACTCTGTCGATGTTGTTCCTGCAAATAATGTCGACGGTCGCATTACAAGTGAGGGGAGTGTTAAGATGTATATCCTCATTAATCTTGAACTATTTCTTCTATTGTCAATTGATTTAGAGTGAAACTATGTAGACTCTTAACCAATATGATTTGGTCCGAGCCTCCTGGGGGAGATTGAATATCCAAGGAGGACCAGATGTCATTGATTAAGTGGCAATCATGGAAATATGACACCGGCTTTCATTTGAAAAGAAGAGGGGAAGGTATTAGGATTAATAATTTTATTGTAGTGTTGCAAGAAGGTTTCTTGGTAGAAAATTTATTATGCAGGAGTTTCGAAAGTAACCATGTTATTTCTATTTGTATGCCTCATGATTTAGCTAATTTTATGTGTCATTCTTTTCTTTTTTCGTGGATATTATTCTCTCTGTTTAATTATTTTGTATAGACTGGGCCCGGGATATCGAACACACACGGCACTGGCCCATCACGCTTGGCGGGCTTAATACGCGAGATTCACGGAACTCATCTCCTATAAATACATGGACAGACACGTTTTATAACTTTTTTGTTCATTAATTATAAAAAATGTATATTGTACAATTTATATTATATATTGTTCTTTTGTTGGTACATTTTAGGTAATAAGTACCATTTTGTCAAAAAAAAATTCATTAATATCAATCATCTCAACTTATTTTTTCTTTTTAAATAATTTATACCAACTTGTTTAACATGTTTTGGTACAAAAATTAAATCGATATATAATATCATTTTGGTACATTTCTTTTAATATTTTATATTGTATCATCTTAAAATGATATATTTTAGTAATGTGTACCATCTCCAAACTAAAAATGCAATTAATTAACATTAATGAACGGTATTATTAATGAACCGTAGCCATTCTCCTCTGACTAACTAGATCGTCCGGAGTGTATGTGATTGAACCCGGGCCACTCTATGTGAATGATGAGACAAAAGACCACCACGTCGAGGGTAGGAGTCTCTCGGCAACAAACCAGGGCGGAACACAATGAGCGCAACTATGGAGGTGCGTCGAGGCACACGCATTCTCGAAACCTGAAGAAAAGACCCATGACTCCAATAAAGAAAACAGGGGATCCGGCTCACAACCGAATTGATCCTCCCACATGAGATTCGGCTGACTAAATTTATTTTGAACATTTTCTACATCAAATTAAGTTAAACATTTGTTAGATAATATTGTATATATTAGTATATTTATGTATTAATTACACTAGTAACAATATATTAGTTATTATATTTATATGGGCATGATGCCCTAAGCCCATTAGGTTATTTAGCATGCTCTAGCCTTATTAGGTTATTTAGCCTCCATATTGTACTCTATAAATATTGTATCATTGTGAATAATATAATAGAGGAACAGTTTATTTCTACATGGTATCAAGAGCATAGGTTAGAAACCAAATAATTTTTTGTTTTTTTTTTGAAAATTTGAATTATGGTTACTCCACCAATGGGAAAAGAGACGTCTGGGGGCTCCGGCGGCTCTGGTGGTGGGGCTCATGTGGGTGTTACTATTCACAGATCTGTTCCTGGTATTATTCCGGACCAATTGCAGCCTTTTATCTCATTAGTTAGTAATCCCAACACTTCTTCTGATCGATTAATGGGTAAGTCTACTTGTACTTCATGGATTTTTGATACGGGAGCTACCGTTCATGCCACAGGAACTTTGGGATGTTTGGTTGACCAATATGATGATGTTTCTTGTCCTATTACTTTGCCAGATGGTAGTGTTATTCATTCCACGCGTCGTGGTAATGTGATTCTCTCAGACGTATTAATTTTACGGGATGTTTTCTATGTGCCGACCTTGCACTGTAATTTGATATCAGTATCTCAGTTACTTGTTGCCTACTGTTGCGATATTGTTTTTACTCATACTCAGTGTTTTGTTCAAGACCGAAATACGAGGACGGTGATTGGAGCAGGTGAACGGAGGGATGGACTCTATTACTACTGTCATTCTGTGGTGGAGCCTTCGGTGTCCCTGTTAGCAGTTCAGACTCATAAATTGGAGCTTTGGCACAGTCGATTAGGCCATCCATCGGTGACAGTGTTGAAAGCTTTACCCTTTATTAGTAATAATGACTCTGTTTTGAATAAATCTTGTGACACTTGTCATCGTGCCAAACAGAGTCGTGCGGTTTTTCCCGATAATTTTAAAAAAGCAACTCGGTGTTTTGAGCTTATACATTGTGACCTTTGGGGTCCCTATAGTACTCCTTCCTCCTCGGGGGCGAAATATTTTTTAACTTTGGTGGACGACTACTCTCGCGCTGTTTGGGTTGTATTACTTACTGATAAAACTGAAGTCCGTAGTATTTTTATTAAATTTCTTGCTATGGTCCGTCGCCAGTTTGGTTTGGATGTTTGTCGGATTCGCAGTGATAATGGAACTGAATTTCTAAGTCTTAAATCTTATTTTGCGGATCAGGGTATATTATTTCAGACATCTTGTGTTGGTACTCCCCAACAAAATGGTCGAGTGGAGCGAAAGCATAGGCATATCTTGAATGTTGCCCGAGCATTGATGTTTCAGGGGCGTCTTTCTGTTGAATTCTGGGGTGAGTGTGTTCTTGGTGCATGTTATTTGATAAATCGCACCCCTTCTCGTATACTTAACTTTCGAACACCTTATGAACTACTTTATGGCGCACCTCCCTCATATGATCATTTGCGCATTTTTGGGTGTCTCTGCTATGCTTTTGATTTGCATTCTCGAAAGGATAAGTTTGCTAGTCGTAGTCGACGATGTATTTTTGTTGGCTATCCCTTTGATAAGAAAGGATGGAAATTATTTGACTTGGAGACACATGATTACTTTGTTTCTCGAGACGTGACTTTTTATGAAGCAGAGTTTCCGGGTGTTGGTGTGTCTGTTGAGAGTGGCTCAGTTTCCGCTACTACCGAACCACGCCTGTTTTTTGGCTTGGACGATGATGACGCTTCGGATCTGGTGGTTTTACCCCAGCCTGGGGTAATTGAAGCCGTACATGGGGAATCTGTCGAGGAGGGGTCCCCTGTTCGCTCAATGGAGGAGGTTGATGTTGGTGACACACCTGTTGCGGCAGTTGAGGTTGATGTTGGTGACACACCTGTTGCGGAAGTCGAGGTTGGTCTACGCAGGGGGCAGCGTAACAGGGCTCGTCCATCTCATCTCCGTGATTATGTGCTTCGTCTGCTTCCACACACGAGTCCACCCCTTACTCTCAGTTCACCCGGCTCCTCTCCCGTCTCAGATGTTACTTATCCTTTAACGAATTTTGTGAGTTATGATTTGTTTTCTGCTGCACACCGTGGTTTTCTGGCCTCTGTTACCGCAGGTAATGAACCTCGATCGTATCGCCAGGCATTACGTGATCCTGGTTGGTGTGAGGCTATGTCTGCAGAGATTCAGGCCTTGGAGAATAATGGGACATGGAGTTTAGTTGATCTTCCTGCAGGAAAGAAGGCGTTAGGCAGCAGATGGGTCTATAAGATCAAGTACAAATCAGACGGTAGCATAGAGCGTCTGAAGGCTAGACTTGTCGTTCTTGGCAACCATCAGACAGAAGGAATTGACTATTCAGATACTTTCGCCCCGGTGGCTAAGATGTCCACTGTTCGTACATTCTTAGCAGTGGCGGCTGTTCGTGGCTGGGAGTTACACCAGATGGATGTACACAATGCATTTCTTCATGGTGATTTGCCGGAAGAAGTCTATATGAAGCCTCCTCCTGGGTTTGAACATGGTAAGGAAGGAAAGGTTTGCCGATTACGGAAGTCATTATATGGTTTGAAGCAGGCCCCTCGTTGCTGGTTTGCTAAGCTTGCCTCATCATTGCGAGCTTACGGTTTCACGAGCTCTTGCTCAGATTACTCTCTTTTCTCCTTTGTGAGGAGTGGTGTTCGGCTGCATGTGCTGGTCTACGTAGATGATTTGATTATTTCTAGTAACAATTCCGCTGCTTTATGCGCTTTTAAACATTATTTGAGTTCTTGTTTCCACATGAAGGATCTTGGAGTACTCAAGTACTTTTTGGGTATTGAGGTGGCTCGCTGCTCTAAAGGGATTTACTTGTGTCAGCGCAAATATGCCTTAGATATTATTGCTGAATGTGGTTTGTTGGGAGGTAAGCCGGCGGGTTTTCCCATGGAAACTAATCATAAATTGGGTGAGTCCACGACGCCTCTTCTTCCGGATGGTGAGCCGTACAGACGGCTGGTGGGGCGTCTACTTTATTTAGCTTATACGAGACCTGATCTTGCTTATAGTGTCCACATACTGTCTCAGTTTTTGCAGTGTCCACGGCAGGCTCACTGGGATGCTGCTTTACGAGTGGTAAGATATTTGAAGAATTCCCCAGGTCAGGGAATTTTGCTGCGTTCTGATTCTGACTTGACATTATCTGGCTGGTGTGATTCCGATTGGGCGAGTTGCCCTTTGACTCGTCGATCTCTTACAGGGTGGTTGGTGTTTCTTGGTGGTTCCCCAATCTCCTGGAAAACTAAAAAGCAGAAAACAGTTTCTCTTTCTTCTGCAGAGGCTGAATATAGATCCTTGACGGCAGTTACTTGTGAGATCATATGGGCGAAAGGGTTGCTACAAGTACTTGGTGTTTCTTCTGATGATCCTATACATGTGCATTGTGATAGCCAATCAGCTTTGCATTTGGCACATAATCCGGTTTTTCATGAGAGGACTAAGCATATTGAGGTTGATTGCCATTTTGTTCGCGATGCTATTACTGACAAGATTATTACTGCTTCTCACGTCTCAACTACCTTTCAGTTGGCTGATTTCTTTACCAAGGCTCTTGGGAAACAACGTTTTGAATTTCTTTTGCGCAAGTTGGGCATTTGTGATCTGCATGCTCCAACTTGAGGGGGGATGTTAGATAATATTGTATATATTAGTATATTTATGTATTAATTACACTAGTAACAATATATTAGTTATTATATTTATATGGGCATGATGCCCTAAGCCCATTAGGTTATTTAGCATGCTCTAGCCTTATTAGGTTATTTAGCCTCCATATTGTACTCTATAAATATTGTATCATTGTGAATAATATAATAGAGGAACAGTTTATTTCTACAACATTTTATCACAAAAATTGTTTAATGTCACCCCTAAAGAAACTGTTGAATTGGGATTCGAAACTATAAAAAAGGATGTGTCTTCGAAAACCTTTGGTTTTATTACCCAACCTGCGATTTTGGGTTAGATTTCTTTGAAGTTCTGAGTATATGAACTTTACCAAAAACAACATTTGTTAGGTACACATTAAGGAAAAACAAAATAAAAGATACACTAACAAGTAAAAACATTCACTATATAGTACGAAACTAGTTTCCATACGTGGTTAGAAAATCAATCACTATAACTCAAATTATACAATTGCTAATGATATGTATGCTTCCACGACATATGTATCACAAGATATGATACACTTTAAATTTGTATCCCAACCAAATTAGACATTCGTGTAAGAAAGAAGAAAAAAGGCAATTGTGAGCACTAAATTGGCATAAATGAAAAATTAAAGTGGGAACAAAATGTAAAATGGTTATGAATTAGCCTCACTACTTGTCTAGTGTCTACATTAATGGTGCGTTTGGATTGGGGTGAATCTAGGTGAGGGGAAACATTTAAAATTAACCTAGGTTAGGGGAATGTAGGGGAATATAGGTGAATCTAGGTGAAACTATTATAATTTCTGTTTGGATACCATTACCCTTCAATAGGTGAAACAATATAATTAATAACTTGAAAAATAATATATTGACATTTATATCATTCTCTTTAATATTATGTACAAGATCCCATTTTTGTTTGCAAATTATTATTAGAATGGAAACATTAGCAAAACATAAATATTTTTAACAATAAAAATAACAATTTTTCGTGTAACTGAGACTCCATGTAAGAATTAGTATAACTCAAGTGGTTAGGTTCGCATGGCATTTATACTACCTCAACTTAACAATGTGATGAAAAGAGACCACCTTTCGAAAATGGAAAACATAATAAGGATAAGGGCAAATGGATTCTGACATCACTCATGTGGTAGGGTTCGCATGGTTTTTGTATTACCTCAATGTCAAGCAAGAGTGAAAGACAGAAGAAGTAGTACAAAATACAAAAATGAAAATAGTTACGCAATACAATAATGCAAAGAGGCGGCAATTTATATATAATAACGAGTGAGGTGAATTTTTTTTGGAGGAAATTGTGTGAACAACGAGAGTGTATATTTTTTTGGAGGCAAATAATATTGATGGAGGGAAATATTATTGGTGGGTATTTTAGTCTGATATAATACTTAATAAAAATTAATCTATTAACCTAGCATTACCCACCGATTTGGGGGTGAATGATTTGAGGGTGAATGAGCATAAATATGTTAACCTACATTAACCTAGATTCACCTACATTA
This sequence comes from Echium plantagineum, assembly GCA_003412495.2. NCBI lineage: Eukaryota > Viridiplantae > Streptophyta > Magnoliopsida > Boraginales > Boraginaceae > Echium > Echium plantagineum. Next base: position 21,553,715 of record CM016566.1, on the reverse strand, counting down.
ACCTTAAAAATTTATTTATTTTGGTTCCAAACAGGGTGAATGATAAATTTCACCTAGATTCACTTAGGTTCACCCCAATCCAAACAGACCATAATGGTATTGGTCTTGTAAATCTTTGTATATGCCTTTTATAATATCCCTTCCATTGTCTCTACCTATCAATATAGGTGATTATTTAGAATTCAAATCTTTTATATAAAAATTTCAAATATCTAGCCGATGGCTCAACCGTTTGTGGCATTTGACCCAAACTTTTGTAGAAAATTTTGGGTTCAAGTTTCCTTAGAGACAATTATCTCATATTTCATTCTAATTGAATATTTCTTTTATCAATGCAACTTTAATCATTACATGGAAATTTTAAAAAAATTTCTAACATCGTTGTTTATTCTTATTTTTATTGGTTAATAATTTTTCTCTCATAAGAAGTACTTTATACGTTCTTTTTCAGTTGTATTTTTAGACATTTGCACATAGATTAAGGAAAATAAAAGTAATGATAATAATAAAAATTATTATGAGAATAATATTAATCAAAAATAATAACAATACTAATCAAAATAATAATAATAATAATAAGATTAACAATAATAATCATAATAATAACAATAATAATGAGAATATAATAATAATAATAAAATAATTGTAACAAAAAATAATAATTAAATCAATAATAATAATAATAGTTAAAGTAATTTATAATAATGATGAGGATGATAATAATAATGACAGAAGAATAGCAATAATAATAATAAGATTAGTAATAATGTTATTAACAAAATAATATAATAATATTGAGAATAATAAAATTTTAGTAATAATAATAAGAATAGTGATGAGAATAATAATAATATGACAATAATAATATTGTCAATAAGAATAAAAATGATAACATGAACAATAACAATAATAATGAGAACAATAATAATATTATTAATAAAATAAAAATAAAATTATAGTAATCTTAATAATAATAAGAATAAGAATATGAAGAATGAAATTAATAATAATGATAATAACAAATATAAAAAGAAAAATGAAATAACAATAAATATTAACAAGAACCATGATTATAATTTTATTTGATTTGAATAAGAATGTATGAATTTGGAAGAATTACAGAATGAGAAATCTGTAAAATTACAATTCATAACTTCTAATTTGGTTAAGAGGAAAAAATTAAGTAGTAAATTTTGAGTTAATATTTAGTTAAAGATTTCATTCAGGTCTGATTTTATTCAGTACTTGACTTTTTTCGTTAACAAACATATTTAATGAAATAGGTACTGAATTAATTAAGTTGAAGTACTTAATCATTTTAACAAACAACCCTAATGTTCAACTACTTATAAATTTAATGAGCTAATCGAATAGCCCGGTGGAAAAGACTCTTGCTAGTGACCAAAAGGTCATGAGTTCGAGACTTACCTCATCGCTAATGTACAAAAAAAAAGCTACTTATAAATTTAACAAACAGGCCTAACTGAAGGCACATCCATCGTTTTAAAACCGACCTGAGCACGAGACCTCTGATAGACAGGGGAAAAACTAGACAGGGTTGGGACCGGCCCTTTCGGTTTTTTGATAGCGTTATATTTAGTGTATCTATAATATAATATAAAAAGTGTAAGTAAATCAAATGAAATTGTAGGTTAGTTGGTTCGACATTCCTTTGAAAGGTGGTGGTCTTGGGTTCAAGTACCATAAAACTTATTTAACATAGATTTAAATTTCGTTGATACTACTTTTAAAAAAGTTTATCCCTCATATTTTATATATATATATATATATATATATATATATATATATATATATATATTTTCCCCCTTTATTTTTCATCTGATTTCACTTTATTAATAAAGGTGGCTAGATTCAACTTCCTTACCAAATAAGTATCCAAATTTATAAATGACATGAATTGATTTGATAAGAAAAATATAAATTTTTATTACGATTAAAATTAATTTAGTAATGAAAAAAGTAAAGTACTACATCTATATAGTATTTAATTCCTCATTATAAATGTGTAGTATTTTGATTGTGGACGTTAAAATCAATTGCATAGTAATTTGGTACTGATTTAGGAGTATTATATATGGCGGGTCCTAATTAGCAGTATATTTGGGCCGCCCCTTTTGTCGCTTCTTTCGTCTCCCTCCCCCCTCCCCCCTCCCCAACCCCCACCCCACCCCCCCCTCCCTCTAGCAAATCCATATTTATATATTTTCTCCATTTCTTTGAATATTTAAGCACCTCCTCAAACTTCTCTCTTCACATATATATGCTTTTATATCTCTCTGGTTCTTGATCTTCAACCTTTGGTTTGTATACTGTATTTTCTTGAGCAAGAGAAGCTTGAAACTTCAAAAGGGTAGGCTAATTTGAGGTTAAAGCTTTGATCTTTGAGTTCATGGAAGAGCTATGAGCTGTAAAAAGCTGATCCTTTTGAAGATAAAGTCCCTTTTACTCGCTCTTTGAAAATTTGCTTCTTGAATTTTGGTCATGGCTGGTGGTAATGAAATCAACGCTAACGAGTGTAAGGTACTGTGATTTTCTGTACTTTTGTGTTTCTTTTTCTGTTTTTATTTATTTATTTCGAGAACATCGAATTGGTCTAATGGTAAGGAATTTGAGGGAGTTAGCGTTTTTGGGTTCGATTCTCACCATGAAAGGGACTAGGAAATCTTTCTATTATTTATTTTTATAAAACGATAGATTTACCAACATGGGTTTTTGTTAGTTTATGTTGACTTTGAGCTTTTTGTTGTAGATGTTTTTGGTTGTAGGCTTTAGAAGTTGATCTTTTGCTTAAATATTGAATCTTTGCCTCTAATTGTAGTGTTTGACAAGTGTTGATAGTCTTGTGGCCTTGTTTTTTGTTTGCTCTGATTGGTTGACTTGTTTTATGGTGTTCTGCAATTAGAAACTTCTGTAAAAAAACTAAAAACTATTCTCTGCTTGTAAATTTTTGTATTATGGGGTTTTTACTTTGGAGCTTTGCCCATTTGCAGTTCAATTTTACTTTCTTTTTCTAGTAGACATGCCTTTTTGTTGTACACAAATTTTGCCTTTATTGTTGATAACCTTAAGTGGAATTAATGTCTACACTTGTAGATTATACATCAAATCAGTATTTTCATATTTCTGTCATCCTTTTTGTTGCTAGTGATTGATGAAATTTTAATCCATGTGCTTGTTGATGTCTTTTCACAGAGGGTGGTTCCTTTAAACACATGGATCCTCATATCTAATTTCAAGCTCACATACAATATGCTTCGTCACTCTGATGGTACCTTTAACCGAGACTTAGCCGAATATATTGATCGAAAAGTTGCAGCAAACAGGTTTCCAGTGGATGGTGTTTACTCTTTTGATGTATTTGATAAGGCCACAAGCATTCTTAGCAGGATTTATCGCCCTGCGCCTGAAGATGAATCTAGGTGGGGAGTAATTGAGCTTGATAAGCCCTTGAGCACAACTGAGATTGTTCCTGTTGTTATCTATTACCATGGGGGAAGCTTTGCTCATTCTTCAGCTAATAGTGCAATATATGATACATTTTGCCGCCGTATTGTGAAAATATGCAAGGCAGTGGTAGTATCAGTAGATTACCGACGATCACCAGAATACCGCTACCCTTGTGCATATGATGATGGATTTGCAGCTCTCAAGTGGGTTCATTCAAGATCCTGGCTTCGCAGTGGTAATGATTCCAAGGTCTATGTATATTTGGCTGGTGATAGTTCTGGTGGGAATATTGCTCATCATGTTGCTGTCAAGGCGGTTGAGTCTGGTGTGGAAGTATTGGGGAATATTCTTCTGCATCCGATGTTTGGTGGGCAACAGAGAATGGAGTCGGAGAAGAAATTGGATGGTAAATACTTTGTGACAGTTCAAGATAGGGATTGGTACTGGAGAGCATATCTTCCAGATGGAGAAGATAGAGACCATCCGGCCTGTAATATCTTTGGTCCGAGGGGTAGAAGCCTCGAGGAGTTAAGGTTTCCCAAAAGCCTTGTTGTTGTGGCTGGTTTAGACCTTGTTCAGGATTGGCAATTAGCATATGCCGAAGGGCTTAGGAAATCTGGACACGAAGTCAATGTCCTTTATCTTAAAGAGGCGACAATCGGTTTCTATTTCCTCCCAAACAATGACCATTTCCGATGCCTGATGGATCAGATTACAACATTCATCCATCCCGAGTCCTGACTGTAGATAACGTTGATTCCACGCATCTATGCATAACAAGAAGCTTGGAATCTCACTTGGGTTATTTTATTCTCCCCCCTGTTTAGTAGCAGTGCGTTGTATGATCGTGTAGAG
>CM016566.1:21351499-21549292 GCA_003412495.2 Echium plantagineum | reverse complement strand
TCAATTGTTCAATTTTATAGTTCTAATAATTGGCAATTTACTATTTGAATGTATTTTTTATATTTTTGTAATATACGTGCAAATGCTAAAATGACAAGTAAAAATGAATGGAGAAAACATATCATCAAAAATCGTAATATAAAGAAGTGGGGAGACATTTTGAAAACTACCCCTCCCCTCTTTAAATTTTTTTTTTGCCCCTGTTACTCTAAAAAATATACGAGTACCGTCTCCCAAAATGACTATTTTACCCTTTTATTAAAATTCTTTGATTTGCCCTGGAAGACTAGCCTTGAAGTATGAAGGTAGGAAATTAATATCCAATAATTGCAAAGAAATATGGGTTAATGGCATGAAAGATCACTCAAAGATACTAATATTTCCTAGTCGATCACCCTATTATTAAATGGACCACCTTCGATCACTGAACTGCATTTTTTTGGGCAAACTTGGTCACTGGGCCGTTTTGAAAGATTTTGGGTGCATTTTGTAAGTTTTTAGCAAGGGTAATTTTGTCCGTTCATATTTATAGACATTTAATCCTCCTTTTTTAAACTTTTTTCTAATTTTTTATTTAAATTTTTTTTAAATTTTTTTAGTTTTTTTCTAAACTTTTTTTTATTTTTTTTATTTTTCTTTTTATTTTTTTTTAATTTTTTTTTGATTTTTTTTAATTTTTAAAAATTAAAATTTAAAAAAATAATAATAAAAAAACCAAAAAAAATTTTAAAAAAAATTAAAAAAAATTTAAAAAAAAACTGAAAAAAAAAATTAAAAAAAATTAAAAAATAGTTAAAAAAAAATTAAAAAAATGTTTAAAAAACGATGATTAAATCTCTATAAATATGAATGGACAAAATTACCCTTGCTAAAAACTTACAAAATGCACCCAAAATCTTTCAAAACGGCCCAGTGACCAAGTTTGCCCAAAAAAATGCAGTTCAGTGATCGAAGGTGGTCCATTTAATAATAGGGTGATCGACTAGGAAATATTAGTATCTTTGAGTGATCTTTCATGCCATTAAGCCAAGAAATATTGCATTAAAATTAGTGGTTGATTTCTCCACTTGCAAAAAGGTATTGTACTTTTAGTGGTCAAAGACGTAAGCTGGCCTACTAGTGTTGTTGTACTAGCAATTGCATATTTGGTAAACATCAACAATACTGAAAGGTAGTTTGATTCTTCTGACGTATTAATGACGAAATAGCCCTTAATGAGATGTGACTGTAAGGTTTCTGGAGGGAGATTATTGGAGGGTACTATTGCCAGAACAGTTGATAGGGACATTGTATTATGGGATACCACCGTCTCTGTTTCCACTCCAGAGTCTTGTCCTTTTTATGTCATAACCTCTTTGTATTCTTCTTCTACCCAAAAAACTAAATACTCCCTATTTTTTCATCTAAACCTTATAAATCTTTACTTTTGGAATATGCAAAATTATTATAACATGTATGTGGTGTAATATTTAGATGAATTTATGACTATGATGCAATAGAATATGTATTTATTGTGGGAAATAAGTTCAGTCGAGTCGGGTACTAATGTACCCCACTCTACTCTTAAGATAATGAAGTTGGTATTAACGAGTCGGGTAATTTAGTGAGCATAGTTTTAGTATTTTACTCGATTTCATATGATAATGAGTCGGGTGTAATTATCCGGCGCTACTTCTCTATTGCCCGGTTCGTTAAGGCAAAATGAAAAAAAAAAATCTTATTTTTAATAAAAAGGAATACATTGCTATATTTGGTACATTAATAAATTACATAAACTTTAATTATTGGAAATATTGATAATAAAGTTTAGAAAACTTAATTATAGATAATTTAACACATATATATTAAATTAATTAACTAATTTATTTGGTAGTTTGTTAAAGGATTGGGTAAATATCGAATTAGTCGGGTATTCTAAACGAGCACAACCTTAGACTCTTATCCTACTCTTAAACTAGCAAGCGATATATCGAATCGAATATTCAATACGAGCGGGTAACGAATTATCCAACTTATTGACAGCCCTGTATACCATCAAACATAAATATAGGACACCTCCTGCCTCCCCTCCCCCTCCCCCTCGTCTTTCTAATCTCTGCGCTAATACTGACAAATGAAAGTTGAAAATTGGTAATAAGAAATGATAGTGAGTAATTAGTGAGGTGAGCTGTAATACACGTAAAGGTGATAAGTAAATGGAGGGGGGGAAATCAAGATTTGATAAATATAAGTACATACTAATACTATAGTATTAATTGAATTATGGAATGATGTGATTAAATTATTAAGCCCACGCATGGTTCTCCGGGAATCTCTCTTCCCCCTCGAGTGGGATGGCTTGGACTTTCCTCTAATAATCTTACCATTTAATTATCTATTTATCACATTTCCATCACTCCCCATGCTATCTCTCTGCAACATCAATTATCTATCAAATGGGACGTTAAAGCCCGTGATACAGATCAATAGTAAAGAGTTTAGGGTGAGTAGCATCACATCTTACCTATTTTACAGCGCAAAGTTTGGGTTTATAAAATTTTCATTAATTAGGCTTGAATCACAACCATATAAGAAGAAAGATCACACTTTATAACTCAAATAGACACCATCTTACAACTAATTAGTGCCCTAGTTTATTAAGTACTGAACTATCTCATTATTTCCAAGATGAGAATTTTACATGTGATAATTTGGACTCGTTTGGAACAATCTTAACATAATTTCCTCATTTTTTCAAAAATAGTGGTCGAGGTTTGAACTCGACCTCCTCACCTCTACCCTTACAAGTGAATATCTATCCGCTATATCACGTTATATATAATTCTGTTTGACACACTCATAAAGAAACAGAGAATTAGTTATGCATGTATAGATGGGAAACCAACAAGAAAAGATGCAGGCGTACAAATTGCCTGCTATTGTCTCACAACCAATATTAATTTTACATGATGATAATAATAGTAATACTACAAATAGGAATGGTCTCTGGAGCCGCTGCTTCATACAGTAGCAACATAATCAATCATAATATAAATTTGTTGAGGCTCAATTATTTGTACTTGATCAAAAAATTAACTGGAACCTAACTTTTTTTCTCTGATGGATGATGATTATATAATTATAGAAACGTAATAATTAATGGCAATACAAGAACAAGAATAAATCGTGTAAGAGCAAAAAACAAAAAAGTCTACCTATATCAAATTAAAGATGAAGAGTAGAAAATCTGAAATTTTAACCAATCATTTCAGATAATTAACATAATTAAATTTGATTTAAGTATAATTTGGTGTGGCATGTAAAATCTAACAGGTCATATATTAGAATGGAGATAATGTTTTTTTGCCGTTTGTAGCTAATATTACAATAATTTTCAACTAATTCACCTTCAATTCGAAGATTTAACATCATGAATGAAGAATGCTAGTTTAACTGCTAGATCGATCGAAGATTTAACATCATGGGAGGAGATAAAGTCAGGACTTGGATTGTTTTTGAGCCTTCCTACGAGCTCTCCTTTCTCTAGAGCTAAGAGATGACTTGAATCCTTCACCGTCGAGCTCGTCTGCTTCGTCTAAATCTCTAAAAGATTTGTCTCTAAGTTCAGCAAAGCTCACTACATAGAATGTAATACCAGCAGCAGCAAGAACACCTGCTATAGGAAGTGCCATTTGCTGAAGAACACCATCCATTGCTTTAATTTCACCAGACAATATGAATATATGATGATTGGTGTTTTTGGATGCTCTGCAGATCTCTCTTATCTTGCCTTTTAATCCTCTAGCCTGTTTTTTAGTCAATTCTTATTCACTATGCTTTTGTCCTATTTGGATTTTGTCCATCTTTTAAGATTTCGTGGATGATTCTAGACCTCTACAATTTCGGAGGATAATTAATTATTTTTATTTTTATTGAAGCTCCATGTTCTAGTAATTAAGTAATATTCCATTAAATATAGTGTAGATTGCTATAAACCTCTTGTAAAAGTAAATGACACAAATGTGGCCAACTGGGAGTGTCTATAGCTGTTTAATTTTAAATAATTATCCTGTATAACATAAATAAAGACGAAAAAACTTCTTGTTATAACCAGCTGGATGAATTTATGGTTTTTGGTCTTAGGAATCCAATTAATTATCTCGTACCCCGCTCCCAGGATTTACTTATTTTCATTTTATATAAACTATAAAGTATCCTAAATATACGGAGTATGAACTAAGAAAAAAGAATGCACAGAAGAGATTGATAGTAATGGTGTACTTATTACTCATGAGTTTAGAGACTATAATTATAACCATCTTAGTTACTTCTCCAAGGACTCGACGCAAAAAGAAATAATTTTGTTCTTGGTAGATTAACAGTTGCATTTAGCTAAAAACCTCGCCCGAACTCCAGTCCGGCTCAAGACAGTTCAAATTTTTGACAGGGCTTCGACCTGAATTTGAAGTCCCTGTCCAGACTCCTTCACTTAGAAGGCTCAATCTAGTTGCATACCTAATCTTTGAACTTTGAAGGGCATGATTTTGCTATTAGGATTCAGCAAGAAGCAATGTCTCGAGGTTGGAGTCTTGAGGACACTGGGTTTTTCGACAATGCTATATTATTGAACCACAAATTATTCTAGGTGTATGAAAGAAATTCTTGGAGCACCTTTAAATGAAAGCAAATGCATTGTTTCAAATAAACATAGTGATGTTGCTCATATATCATTACAAGGGGAACTTTTTATTGAACATAATCTCACTTATTTGATCGAATGAATGTCCATGAATAACCTCTGTTAGAAAACATACCGAGTTAGAACTGCAAGGCTGTGAGTTTACTTCAAAGATTGAAGCTGTGAAACATTTGTATAAGCTCTGGTTAAAAAGAGGGGGTTGAGAGTTAAGGGATCAAAGAGATGTTGAGACGATTACTGAATTACCTTTCTACATGTCAGTTTTCAATTAGTAGATCATTTTCCAAGTGTTAAGCCAGCAGCAAATTTCTGAATCATACGAATGTGTCAACCGTGAAGGAATAGACAACTAAAAATCGTCCTGCTATAATGGAAAAACAGACATATTTGACAAACTAAAAGTGAAAGGATATCTTCTCATCATAAAGAGGATGGTTGAGCATCAGAAGCTTATTGTTGTTTATAATAGCTCGAACAAGTAAATCTTTTGCCTCATCATGTTTCTTCCGCAACATGTTGCTAATCTGCAAGATAATACTTTGTTAAGTACTTGTAAGTGTAAAACTAAAGCATAGTTATATGAGATTATGCTGGCAAATATGTTCTGTCTAGAACAAGATCGTATGATGTTCCATTATAAGCTAGAAGACCAAGAGAGGGAGAGAAGGTGGAGGGGGGGTGGGGGAGATTTACATGGACACCATCAACATAGATAGCTAAGGAAACTACAACTTATTGGCACCAGCAACATAACAGAGATAACTATTGTGAACTATACCTTGTGTAAACATAAGTGTCATAGCCTAAGGGAAGCAAAATAACCTGTGATCCCAAACCCAACATTTGATTTTTTAAAACATAACAAGTTAGAATGATGTTTGACCTTGATCTACAATTTAACGAGGCCGAAGTTATTCAACTGGAACAGGGAATCAAATAAACTATAGTCGTATCGTACTGCTCCGTATAATAGAAGTGACAATTGATTAAGAAACTCAGTGACATGGATATTAGTATAAGACCATGGCCTGCGAGCTCAAAAGCTCAGTGTAACTGCTTATGTTTGATGCTTCATCTTCCTTTCTCGGCCCAAATGTTTTCAAAAGATTTAGTACTTCCGACTTAGATGAAAAGATTAAAGACATTCTTGATCCATCTCATTTGATTCGGATCCTTTCCCTAATTCCCATAATTATGTCTTGTTTAGGTTTTGTTAGCATTCAATGCTACCTCTAATGAATATCTTAAACTTTAGGAAAGTCAAAACCTATCAACTATATCAATAATCGAGTGAGAATAAATCAGACTTACATCTTCTAGCTCCTTAGAACAAGCCTCAGCCTTCTCAATGAACTTGTCATTATTCAACGAATAAGTAGATCCAAGGTTCGGGATGTTCAATTCTGGAAGACTTTGAATTGGAGAACGGTGAAGGTTCTTGATGATGCCTTTAACATTATGTTTAGCCAGGTTTTGACCTTCCTATTAACATAGAACCAAGTTACTTAAGCATACACAGGCAGCTTAACAACCTCATGTGAATCATATAAGTTTACCTCTTTGTTAATACTTATTCCTGAAGTTTCCAATAGCCTTCTGCAGATTCTGACAAGGGATATATACATGGAACATGGAAGAAGTAAATCAAAATGTAATGTCTATAAAAGTATAAGACACTTCTAACAAATAAGACCTGGTTTCAGTGGATGAATCTGAATGACGTTTTGGATGGTTAACCAGCATCTCAACAAAATTAGGGGCCTGTAACCATGTTACTCTTACAAGAATAATTATGTGTAGTTGGAATGTATGATCAATGATATCTTATAAGATATCTTCATGTTGTAGTGAAGTAGAAGCCTGACCTCTGGAGTCTTCCTCTTCAAAGATTCAATTGTTTGTTGTCTGGGGGCTGCACGTGAAGAATTCTTTGATGGCGTGTTCCCAATCAATCTTTTGTTAGAGACCATGCTCCCTACTGATTTATCTTCTTTCTGATTCACCATCGAATCAACAGGTCGCGATGTCCTAAATAAGAGATGAGTGGACATTACATGTAGTCGTAGACATAAATAGCCCAAAGAGAAAGAATAACCCACATTGAAATCTTGACAGCCAAACCTAACCGTAATTAAGAGATAAATGAATTGCTTGAGCTACCTTCTATTTTCGATGCCACTAAGATGAGTCAATTTCAGATCTGTTTTAGTGGTGGCAATCTTCTCTGGTACAAAGGTAGTATTTTTCGTTAGTGGAATTACATTAGGAAGTGAAGGCTTGGCATTTGGGAAGGTAGTAGAAGTAGATTTTTCAGCTTGCTGAGCTATGGCTGAACTCAGGAGTAAAGGCTTTGCAGATGCGGAAGTAGTTGAAGTAGATCTTTCAACTTGTTGAACTATGGTGGAAGTCAGGAGTAAAGGCTTTGCAGATGCAGAATTTGTTGAAGTAGATCTTTCAGCTTGCTGAACTATGGTGGTAGTCGGAAGTAAAGGCTTTGCAGATGCAGAAGCCGTTGAAGTAGATCTTTCAGCATGTTGAGATATGCCTGAAGAAAAGGGCTGAGAGCTGCAAGACAGAGCAGTAATGGATTTTATATTGGCTGCTGAATTTCCTACAATACCAAATGTAATTGAACTCTCTTGTGAGGTAGGCTACCTTGACTTTGATTCAGCTGTAAGACTTGGTTTTATGTTTGGAAGAGAGTTTCTCCCAAATGTGGTGAGCTTAGGAGCACCTATGGTTGATTTCTGCGGCTCAGAAGCAGGTTTACTTGATCCAGTGAAGTACTTCGACCTGGTAATAAGTGCTTCATTAGTTGGAATAGCAGAGTCCTTTGCTCTGCAACAAATGGTGAAGATGCTTCATCATTCAAGTGTTTCAGAAATATGCCAATTTCGTATCAATTATATATCTAAAAACTTTCGATATTCATACTGAGCTTAATATCAAAAAGTTCATCCTGAGTTGCAAGCATTTTAATTTCTAAACACCTGTTGCTCTAACCTCCATTCCTTAATTCATGACTATAGACAAACTAACCTGCTTGTTGAAGGCATAGGGAACTGTTTGGTGGGGTCCTCATTGATTTGACCTCTAAGAAGCATTTGGCTGGACATAGTTTCGTCGGAAGGATGTTTTGTATCTGAGTTACACTGAACCTGTTCAAGGCATTCCATGTTATTATTAACATCATGACCTTCTTTCAGATCTTGTGGCTCTGGATTTGCAATTTGCGGAGATGATTTCATAAGCACCACTTCTCCATTTCTACAACCTGAATCAGCTGTAACATTCTCTTTACAACCTTGTTCTTCACCTGAAACATTCTTTGAATCCAAAATGTCTTTGTCTTGCAATAATCCAATATGTTCGCTTGAGTCAGCTCCAGAAATAGAATGGACCGAGTGCTCTAGAAAAGAATTGGAGAAGCCTATTTCCTGAGTAAATTCTCCTCCATGGCTTGTCTTGTCAGTTTTACAGTCTGTTTTCTTAACCGCAGATATTAGTGTCTTGTTATTGATTGTTTCCGTCGGTAGCTTTGTCTTGCTATTATCATTTGGAGACAATAGAGATACATTGTCAGTTGTGGAATTAGGATCCACACCAACATGCTGCGTATTGCTATTTGAAGCTCTCGAAAGACTTGACACAGTTGCAACATTCTCTGCAGTTGGAGTTTTCAATATACCGTCGTCACATTCTATAGACATTGTAGAGACCTTTTCTTTTGGGGACCCATGATCTCTAGCACAAGATGCTACTGCAACATTTTCAGCAGCCATATTTTCCGAAGGACCATTTTCCTTTTCTGTTGACTGATGAGGGGCGTCCTCCTTAGTTAAATCAGAATATATGTCACCATGTGGCATAGTGGTGTTCAAAGAGCTCATATTGCCTGACACTGTTGTTTTCTCAGATAATCCAACTTCCACACGAAGTATCTCTTCCGTCAGTTGGATTCTAGCACCTTGGTGTTCTTCTCTTTTTGCAGAATCATTTTTATCTTCACCCGCCACTTTTGACTTATTTTTCTTCACAGGTGAGTTAAAATTGAAACTATCCATTCTGAAATCAGTAAAACAAAGCAAAGGGCACCAGGCGCAACTCAAATTTTTGGGATGGTGCAAGTATGATGAAGTATATAATAATCTCAATGAATTTTTTAGAACATAAACGAATGCTCCAAAGGGCCTTGAAATTTATATACACTTACTCCATAAAGTCGAAAGAGAAGTCAAAACCATCTGCTTTCCCTTTATTATTTTCTTTGCCAGATGCATCCTTCAGTTTCTCTTTATGTTTCCCATCTCTTTTCATTGAAGAAGAACCATCAATATCTGGCATGTCTATGTTAAAAGATGATAGCTTTCCAAAGCCACTGTCGAGATTGAAGTCTATATCCCTGAGAAGGAAAAAGGAAAATTAACCAATAACACTATTACCAGATTCGTGGCACTGCAGGAAAATCATTTCAGCCAAAATTGTAATAGAAGTTTCCTATTTAAGCCAGAAAGTTCGTCATGAGACAACTTTCAGATTGAAAAAAATTAGAATAGTTGAGGTTCAACAATCTAAATCTGAGATACTGCAAAAGTGTCTCAGTATGTACATTTTGTCGAAGGCAAATGTTTTTTTCTTGCTCCTAACCGGAGATCCGAAGTCAATATCCATTAGATTAGCTTCTCCCCCAGATTTTGGCTTCCATGAGTTGAGAAAGTCGTTCTTGAGGTCAAAGTCTACCACAGGCACAAAGAAAAAAGAATGTTATGCTTCTTGTGAAGAAGAGCTAGATTCTTCTTTATATGGATTGAAAATATGAAGACAAAAATCCACTTATCCAAGTATACAGAAAAAGCATGTCATCCATGTGGAGTATGAATTGATAATCCATCAGTTTCATATTTTTCCGTATCCTAATGAGGATGTTTTCATAAGCTTTTCTTGAAGCCTTTGTTTGTCTGACAAAGTATAGCTAAGAGCTCCAGCTTTCTTTACACATGATAACTTACAAGGTCTTGAAATAAGCTAAACCAAACACCCTCAGTTTCTACATAATCCATGTTTGTGTCATTATCAAGCTTTCAATCTCTCCGTCAACCAATTTTATATAGTATGTAAGGAAGGATGTCTTTATACGTGGTTGCAGTTTTAATTCTGGCGAGGGCAAATAATGGTGAGTCAACACAAACAGATTTGAGAGAATACCTAACAATGAACTACTGTCTCCTGAATTAGTCGATGAAGTAACTCCATTTTCTTGTGATTCTCCCATTTGTAAAAATAGCCCCTGTGATCTTTTGCTTCAGTCTGCATTCAATAAAGAGAAATGAGATAAGGGTCTCTTTTAGAAGTCATTACTTGTTGTTCAACAAAACCGTAACTTCCAAGATTCAGGACACTGCACAGACATATCATCAACATCAACATGTGCAAATGCATCTGAAGAGGATCCTCCTAAACGTGGCAAGGGAGGTCGGATAGTATGAAGCCTTACCCTTAGGATAACATGGAGGCTATCTCCAAATTGACATCTAGAGTGATGTACAAACATACACGACTGTGTAGAAAATGTTGAGAGAAAAATGATCATTTACACAGGTCTCAATTTCATTATTATCTATCGAAGAGCTCAGTAGTTCCAAAAAAGATATATATAGAAAGTTGTATTTACTATAATACAATGCAGTAAACAACATATGAAGGTCTATGTACATACATTACAATAGTAGTACTAGACTAACTAGAGATCATCCCACCAAATTACGATGAAGGGCCACCCAAGAGGTACTCCGATCTAGTAGTTAAAATCAGCTTGCGAGAATGACAACAGCATGTGAATCTATAAACTAATAGACCTATTCGAATTACATCGGTACGAAAGATACACAGCACAACCATAATAAGTTTATAATGCTGTAAATCACGACACTAATAAAAACAAATAAAAGCATACGAAATTTGCATATCAAATTGAACGGAATCAAGATTTATCAGCTACATCACAAGCCTATCTGACTATCAAACACTCCTACGATCACCTTACTTTCTATCAATTCTACATCAATAAAATCAACAATCGAATCACGAAATCTGATAGATGTTACTCAACCGATCGAGATATTAACCGCATCATTATATAGCGAACGGTTTTATAGTAAATCACAAACGAAATTTAGCAGTAACGCAAAAATTCTGTTCATTGACGGAAGCAAAATGAATTAATTTCATAGATGTGCAAAATTCCCGAAATTTAACCTATAATTCGAATAAATATTAATCTGATTCAATCAAAATAGTGATGAATACGATCGATTTAGGGCATACCTAAAGAGTTTAGTTCATCAGGTGTGTGTGTGAGAGAGAGAATGAGAAAGGTACCTTGATTTGGCGGTTCGTTGGAGATGTGAAATGGAAATATGAAAATTGGCGCAAATCTGTTAGCTGGCCTAAGTTTAAATACCATGGACGAGTGTGATCGCGTTTCTACAAATCGACTTGAATTTGGGTCAATTAAGTTTTATTGGTTAAGCGAACTCAATCGATTATAGCATCGATTTGTTATATTAATGGAGTTGGATTCATGATTTGTAATTGATTTTAAAAAAATGTAATATCGACTCATTAACCGTATCATATCGATGAGCGATAAACCAACCTAAAGCGACTAATAAATTTATTTGTACCAAAATGAAATCGATTGGACTCTTAATTAGTTTGTCTTAACTCGAAAAAAAACTCAATCTATTAACACCTCCGCACAATTAATTAGTATGAACTTGTAACTAATTTTTAGTAATTAATTCGTACCAACATGTAATTGTGTACTTGTTATAATTAATTTTCAGTATTTCTACTTAAATCTTTTCTAAATATCATTATTGTATTTCATCACCAGTTTGGACGCTAGAGATAGAGTAGAGAAGAGAAAAGGAAGAGGCTTATTTAAGTGATCTTCATCAAACTCTTATCATGAATCAATGTATGTCCTTTATTATTATCGATCATAATGTATATAATTTAGAGTGTAAAGATCCTAATATAATAGTTTTATGCTTACATGTCACATTTTGACTTTTCATGGTCAACAAAACAATAATTGAAACATAAATATCTCTTATTTTACATGCGAAAAAATTATAAAAATTTGATATTTCAAAAATATATATCGAGACGAATCTAATAAGATCCCACAAGACTGTATTATTTCTTATCGTTTGATGAAAATTTATGATCAAATTTTATAATGTTTGACCATCAAAAGTCAAAATGTGACAATCTTTTAGGGACGGAGGGAGTATTTGACAGTTCCACTTGCTTAGTTGTTTTGGCTGATGAATGTATCATTGGTAATATCTCCATAGATGAGTTCAGAAGGGATTGGGTTAAAGGCACGTTTGATCATATGTTTGCCGTCGCGTCACCTCTTGATCATACATATTTCATTTTGTCCCATTTGGTCACACATCTTTATAAAAGTGGTATTCGTTGCTACGGCCATCAAAATTTAAGTTACATTTGAAAATTTTATAATATGTGACGTTTATGAGAATGTCTTACAAGTTGGACAAATTTGCAATGTCACATGTTTTACATTTCAAAATTTAATTAACATTTTGCCGACAATAGTAACTAATACAACTTTTGTAAGGATGTGTGATCAAATAAAACAAAATGAAACATGTGTGATCAAAACGTGATGCGACAGCAAACATATATGATCAAATGTGTCTCTGATCCAAAGGAATTTATGCACCCCGAGGATTCCAAATATTATAAGATCTTTCTTAGCGATGTTAAAATTCCAAGTTTGGTTGATTTGAATGGGGATGAATATAATCACGTGTATTTTGGAGTAAATACTACATCATCAGATGAAGCCTCAAATGTCTACTCAGTGGTTTATCCTAAATATAATCACGTGTAAGAGATAGTGTTAGTTTATTTAATATATATTCGGTATTATTTTATGATTATAAATATTAAACCTTAGAACAATACAATTATTGGTACTCCAGTTTATTATAGCAGATAAAGTGTAGAGACCGTTGGATTCATTAAATCAGCTTATTATATTGTGGATTTGTGGCCCTTACGCTCCCTGACCGTTGTTAAAGTTCGAAAACCCCATCATTTCACAAATGCTACTAAAATCATCACTATTTCACAAAGTTGTGTATTATTAAACTTTCTAATTCACTGATTTTATTTCATTATTATTATTATTATATTTTTTATTCTTTTGACATATTTAGATAATATATATATATATATTTTAAAGTCGAAGATCTCGAAAATAGAGATGTAGGAGTATTAACTCGTTCTTTCGTATACTTGAGGAGTTCATTGAGGGAAGAGGTTGGGATAAACTTCAAAACAATTTTTAAGGTGATGAAAATGAGCACAATTGAAATACGGACTGGGTTACACAATCATTAATGACAATTATATAATCTCATTATTACCTTTTAGACATACACTAGTTATGTGCATATAAATATATAATTATTTAATTAAAATTCTTTTCAAATTTTTAATGTATAGCCTTGTTACACTGAAAATTAATAAACATTAATGAGTCATATAACTTCGAACTCGTCCCCATCGTATATTTAGCTATTAGTGACTCTACTTATCATTTTTACTTTGTAGATGAAATTTCTACCTAACAATTACTTAATAAAAATCATTTATCGTCAGTTATTTGTATTAAAAAAGTAAGAACTTAAGTTAAAATGTATTCGACGTTGACAAAAACCTATGAGCATTTACATTAGATTCCTTATAAGTTTTCTTTTAAATCAACTCTTTATATCACTTTATTAAATTTAGAAACTATTTTTAAATTTTACAGATAATCAGCCAAGTTCCTTATTTATACTCCTCAAATCAACTTTTTTTATATTTTTTTAGTGTGGATGCTCTTGCACTTTGTCCAGGTATAATTACTCATTACTCGTAAGTGGTTGATTGGTTAGTTAAATTAAATATTTATTATTATAATTCTTAAATTTGGTTTAACAAAACAATTACAACAATAAAAAATAGTAGTGAAAAAAAATATTATAAATGTAAAATGATAATTGATTATGACAATATTATTGGATAATTTGATTTGAGTAGAACAAGTAAGCAAAATGTACATTGCAAATGTAAAATTACAATTTATCATGCTAGAATGACAACTATTTTTTAACAAAATATTTAAGCTAAAATGACAACTAAAAAACCCGATGGAGTATGTATAATACATTTATTGTACTCCTTCAATCCAAAATAATTGACATTTGAATTTTTTGATATTGAACTTTGACTATCAATGACTAATTATTACTAATTCTAAAACATATAAACATAGTTCGATTTATCTTTTAAAGGATAATATATATATTTTTAACAGTTTACCTATATATAATTGTGGAGTGGAAAATTAGAAGTTTTATTTGAAACACATGTGATGCCCCTTTAATGTAGGAGAACTTTATTTTTATAATTTATTTATTTTATTTTACTTTAAAAATATTTTATACAATATCTACCCATTAATATCATAAAAAATATTGAAATTCTTTTTTAAGTGACTTTGCAAACTTCTTATGCTATTGGGTGCCTTAAATTTAAGTCTAAGTAAGATGAAAAAATAATACTTCCTTAGTTTTTTTTACTTGTCGTTTTAGTTAAAAAAATTATTTTTATCTATTTGTCGTTGTACATTTTCAAGACACTTTTTAGTTGAGTTTTCCTATTATGACATTGTCATTAAATGAGCATGAATTATATATTTGTCTTGAAATTTGAGAAACTATTGTTTATTCTTATAAGAAATGAGGGTATACAAGTAAAAACTATGAAATCCTTAATTATTGTGTCAAAGTCTAAAATGAAAATTAAAAAAATGGAGGGAATATGATATAGAAATGTTATACTCCATTTAATAACTAATCACAAATCATATATTATAAATATAATAAATGAATCAAAGAGATATGATTGTGTAGAAACATCTAGTATAGTTAATAATTAATTGAAGAGGTCAAACATTTATTTTAATATGTAAAAAATATAATTATTTTAAATTTAAGGTAGGATGTGTTTTCGTTATTCATTTATGTGTTAGTAAATTAGAGATATAGATAATACCAAATGTCTTAGTTCATAAATTCATACATAATACCCAACCTCAAAATGTGTTAAAGTATAGATGTTACTAACTACTCCCTCCGTCCCAATTTAATTGACGTTTTGGGAATTCGTGTCAAACTTTGACTATAAATTACTTTATATTCATTAGTCCAAAAAATATAAAATTGATATAATTGAATTCGTTTTTCAAAATACTTTCATAATATTATTTTTTTGTAATTTTATATAATGTAAATATAAAGTAATTGATGATTGAAGTTGTGTTTCGAAAAGCGTGAAGTCAAGTATTTTGGAACGGAGGGAGTATTAAACATCTAGAATATATATGAGATAAATTATTTCCAATAAGTTTATGCGTAAATCCTCTTGATTGAACATTTGATCAAATGTCATTAGACTATTAAATCGACGGACTCTTATATGTGTTGTGTTAGACAATCGTACATAAAATGGGATGGGTCAGTGACTCATTGTCATCCAAAAGGGTTACGAGATGAGATATACTCCATTTAATTCACTTTAACTAATATTATCTTCAATTCAATATAATTATCGCTTGATTTTTATTAAATTGAATTTTAACAATCAATTACTAATTATTACTTATTTTCATAAATAAAAAATTTACATAGTTGGACTCATCGATTAAATTATTATCACAATATTAAATTTCATAATCTTTTTACTAATATAATTAAAGAATAACGGAATGTCAAAGATTTACATCGATACATGAGAAAGACAGTTTATTTTATATTGGAGGGAGTATTTTGATTTATTTCTATTAAAGTTCGATCAATCTTTTTAATCATATTATTTTTAATAAAATAACATCACAAAATATTAGTAAAGGAAAAGTCAATGTTACCATATTTATGTTTAATGTAAACAAATATTAAAAACAATTAATGTCTAACGTATACTGATATATAATATTATTTTTAATTAAATGTAAACAAATATTTAAACAATATTAATTTATCAATTATCATCAACATCAAAAATGTTATTGATAAGTCAAATCTCCAAATTAGTTAAGATAAAACACATTTTTTTTATTGTTAATTACTAAAATTGAATACGTTAAAGAGTTTCATAAGTACACGTGGCAAAGACTAATTGGATGTGAACGAAGTAAGACAAATATGAGATTCAGGAGTTGTTTCTTTTGTTTAAATACTCCCCACAGTCCTTTCTCCCTCCTCTTATCCCAGTCCCAGAGAGAGAGACCGAGAGAGATCAGAGAGAGAGAGAGAGAGAGAGAGAGAGAGAGAGAGAGAGAGAGATGATAATGGAGGAGAAGAAGACAACACCACATCGTTGGTGGTTCGACAGCCATAACAACACAACCACAAAACGTTCTACATGGTTGCAATCAACCCTCTCTGGTATGTCCCAAAATGTTTGTCCATTTTTTAGTCATTCTATATGCTAATAAGTGCATTTGCATAAATTAAGACCTTTCGAATGAATTGATAAGTTCACGGCTACACGTCGTATACCGATTGGTTTTATGACGTAACCACGATTCTTAACGATTTTAATTGCTAAATATGCAGTTTCTGTTCTGAATTTATGAATAAGTATCTTGTAGGATTTGATGTCACTGTTAGTTGACTTGAATTTGAAAAATTGATTTTGACCGTTAGTTATTGGAGAGAGTTGTCTCATTTTGGATTTGAATGTATGTGTTGGATGGTTTCAAATTAAAGTCATGATGAATCAGAATCGTATCTTGATTTAGGCCAAGTATTGGATGAATCTTGAAGATTTTAAGAAGAAATGATACGATATTATTAATATGAGTCATTATTATTTCCGTCTTAGTTACTTGAATGGGTGATAGGAAGACTCATTAATTATGTACATTTGCTCTTGCTTTTGTAAAAGATACACTTTTTATTGTGATTAAGAAATTAAAATATAGTGATGTCATTCTTCAAAATATGATTAGGCTCTCAAAAGTCGTTTGGATACGGGAGGATCTATGTGAGACTACAATTTAAAGATTAACCTAGGTCAGTTAATCTAGGTGAATGTGATAAAAAGTTGTTTGAATACTCTTTAATGTTTTGGGGTAAATTGACGAGAAATTATGTGAAATATAATAAATCATCATTCACCTACATTAGAGCATTTGCAACAAATTACTCAAAAAAATCACTTAAAATCGACTTCTTAAACCACTTTTTTATTTTTAGGGTGTTAATTTAAATTTTGGTACAAAACCTTGGGTACAAATGTAGTAACTGTGATGTAATGAAATCGAGTACAAATGTTTTATGATTTTATTTATTTCTTATAGAGTGCATAGTATCATATTTGGGTTTTATCAAAGTACAGATTTACAGAAGCAGTTTTGGTATCAAATATTAAATATCATCATTAATCACCTAAATCATTAATTGAACAACCCAAATCTAACAAATAATCTTTTTGGTTTTAATATTTGTCATCATAATCTAAAAGAAATTATCTTAAATACTTGATACTTTACATTTTCAGTTCCCTTTTAGTATGATTTTTCCTATTGTGTACCACTTAAAAAATATTGCAAGTCAACTACTCCATATATATATTTATCTACTCAATTACCTAGATTTATTTATTCATTTTTATCCTTTATAGATAGGTAAAAATTCATAGTTAAATTTTGGAAGCAGTTCATTAATCGTTAGTAGAATTTAAATGTTGTTGATGGCTGCTGATTAAAAATTAAAGGTCCTCAGAATGTGTCCAATTTAAATCTTGTATTAAAAAAAATTGTACATCCACTTTTCATCTTTTGGCAGAACTGGAGGGGAAAACAGAAGCCATGCTGAAAGTAATCGAGACAGATGCAGATTCCTTTCGTCAGCGTGCAGATATGTATTACAAGAAGCGCCCGGAGCTCATTAACATGGTTGAGGATTTCTATCGAGCCCATCGCTCTTTGGCAGAGCAATATGATCTGGTCAAGGTAGATGCTGGGAACCGCCTAGTCTCGCCCTGGAAAACCAATGCGTTATCAGACACGAAATTTCACTTTGAGAGGTCGAGCGTGTCAGAAAAATCATATGACAGCTATTCTGATGCATATGAACTCGAGGAGTCCTATGAGTCTGAGGTTGATGATCCTGACCATGAAGAAGAAAAGGAGGAAGTAGTAGTTCAGCTTCAACCCGAAATGCAAAGATTTGATGTATCCAGTATTGTTGTCGATGTATCCAGTACTGTTGTTGATGATGAAGTGACGAAGTTGAAGGAAGAAATCGAGAGACTCAAATTGGAAAACAGAATTCAAAGGGAGCAACTAGAAGAGAAGGATGAAGAGAAAAGAGAGGTAATCAGGCAGCTTAGTCTTGCAATGGATATGCTTAGGGAAGAAAATGTTAAGCTGAGGGAAATTTCACAGAAAACGACTACTCCAAAGAAGCAGAAGCAGAAGCCGATGGCGTTTAACAAACCGAAGGAGGGATTTTGGAAGAAACTATTCAATGGATTTGAAGGACCTCAACCACCTATAGAACTTAAAAATTACAATAAAGCGTAAATCATTTAAGTAGATATATTTCGAAGTGGGGAAAATTGATGTTCGAAATTTCATGTTTGTTTAGAAGTGGTGATTGTACTCATTATAGGCTCAATGTCGGTAGCCATTCTTTGTATTGCTTATCTCTTCATTCTTGTTTATTTTCTTTAGTTCCAAAATGGTCTTTACAGTAGACAGTTGTATGTATACATGTATTTGAAGAAGGTTTATCAGTGAAGTCAATGAGATGTTTTTTCTTTCTTAAATCAGATTCATCCAACATTTGTTGGTGTTTAAAGTTATGATAAATGGCAACTTCCATATTCGATCACCACCTCTGATAAGTGCTTGAATGAACCTAGTACTTGAAAGACACCAGACGGAGGTCTATAGTTTAACACGGTTGTTTTTGCTCCTGGTTTTTTCACTCTACGTAGTATTATGACTGTATTTGCTTGAATAAGATAAGTTTGTATATTGACCAGATAGGAGCAATGGAAGTGGGCTAAGATCACAGGCTTCGCCAATTGCTGGAAAATTAGTTGTATTGGTTGGAGTGGGTGGATCTGGACGAGCAACTGCAATCGAAGCCAAAACTAGAGCAAGGATTGCCATTTTTAACCGTAACTTTGGTAGGCTAACTACAGAGACTTTTATTTCATCTCTTATACTTCTCCGCATTTTTCCCTGAGCCACATTGATCATTATTGTTTCACTGGAAGAGAGAGCAAAGGCTCTTGCGATGGCAGTATCCGGACAAGCCTTCGCAGACGAGTGTCTGGAATTCTGCCGGACTCTTGAGCGTTATATGTGAAGAAAGTAGGCGCAATGTTGCCCGATTCTTGAGCGTTGCATAGTCTAGCAGAAGAAAGACATGTTCACACTGCACAATTTATGGTAGAAAGTTACGATCCTATTAAGATTTCTGTAGAGGACTATCATGTGAAAAGTTTAAGTTAATTTATGATTAATTATTGTAGTCCACATGTGTGAATGGTTAATATAGACAATAATGTTATGATCATAATGCTATTATGCTACCAAGGCAAGACTAGGAGAGCTTAAATCGTTACCTCAAAATAACTATATTTTGTGTGAATTACATCAAAATATAATAAGTCATCCTTCCCAAATTATTTGGCATGTTTTGATTTTCATGTCGTCGAGACACGACTTAAAACATAAATATGTGGATTTCTATACTCGCAAAAATTATAAAAGTTTGATATTTCAAAAATATACATTGAAACGAACCTAACATGTCATATGACTATATTATTTCTTATAGGCTCATAGAAATTCATGGTCAAAATTTTCAAAGTTTAACTCCCAAAATAGAAAGTATACAAATAAATTGGGGTGGAGGAAATATTCAAATTGAAGTTTTTGATATCAATCCTCAACTCCAAATCTGTATATCTGTGGGCATTTGGTCTAGTGGTATGATTCTCGCTTTGGGTGCGAGAGGTCCCGAGTTCGATTCTCAGAATGCCCCCTTTTTTAATCAAAGTAATATTCCTTTTAAAATAATTTCAACTGGTTGAAGTTTGCATCTCCTGTTTTCATATAGTCTCCAAGTTCTCATATTTCCTAGATTTTCCATCTTTAGACTAACAATTCATTCTTCATTTTGTTTTTTGATGAAGATGAGTTACATAATCTTTGAAGTTAAATACTTCTTGTTTACATCACATTCCCAAATAATTATAAATCAAATATTGTTATAGTCAATTGGGTTAAGTGGGGCATGTAATACAAGTACCAACTTTCCATTCTAAATTTGAAGAAAAATAAAAACATTTATATAAATGAATAAACGCGATTAAGATTATACTAGTATTTTGAAGATTAAGTGTGCATATGACATTATCATATATAGAAGTTATACTTGGAAAATTAATTTTAAATATAAAGAAAAATGAATTGAAAAAAGTAATAAAGCTAATTTTAATCAAATATTTATAGTAAACAAGAAAGAAACCATTTGAGTAAATTTAAGCATTCCTTCTTCTACGTATAAGTTTCAATTCTCACATATACTAAGTTAATTGTAAGATAACAAGTTATATATACGGAAACATCATTGAACTTATCTATACCTACCTATATAATTTCTAAATGTGTAAATGTAGATTGTTATTTTTTTCTTTAAATTTTTTGTGAAGACCAAATTACCCTTCTACATTAAGGTAATTACAATACACATACTCCCTCCATTCTAATTTCTTTGTCCTATTTTTCACAAAATGCAATTTTCATATAACTAATTGCATAGAACCTATTAATGAAAATTTATAAGTAATCATAATTGAAAAAAATAGTAAGGATTGAAAAATAGAATAATTTCACTGGCGATGATAAAAAGTATAACTAATTGCATAGAACCTATTAATAAAATTAATTAAATTGTATGATTACAAAGTACTTATTAAATATTAAATTTCACTGGAGATGATAAATTATGAGAGCTACAAAATAAAATTTATCTTAAAAAAATACTATAATAGTTCATCGCTAATTTACAAAAAAAAACTATAATAGTTAAAAATAAAAATTTACTACTAATGATAGTTGAGAATATACTCATATAGAGTTGAAAAATAATACTCCCTCCGTTTCTTTTTATTTGATTGTTTAGAGCTTTTTTTTTTGTTTCAAAATACTTGATTGTTTACAATTTCAATGCAACTTTTTACAATTACAATGCATCTTTTTACAACTCCAATGCACATTTTTACAATTCCAATGCACTTTTTTACAATCCCAATGGAATTTTTCACAATCTCTTAATAAAGTACTTTTTCTCCAAACAATCAAATAAAAAGAAACGGAGGGAGTATAACTGAAACTAATTACACTAAAAAATTATTAAAATAAATTATTACAAACAACCTACTAATTATAAAATTTCATCATCAATAAGAGATAAGATAATTTTCTTGCACCTATTAATTATAAAAAGTAGTTGCACTAATTTTTAGATATCCATCACTTATAGAAACAAATATAATTATCAATAGAAGATATTGCTTTTCTAATTTCATTAATGACATCACTTATAGAAACAAATATAGTTGTCAACGGAAGATGTTCTTTTTATTGTTGTTACTTTATTAATGATTCATTAAAATTGTAATTTAATTTAATTGCATTGATAGAATATCTTTTGATATTAAAAAGCAATTGCACTAATTTTTAGATATCCATCACTTATAGAAACAAATATAATTATCAATAGAAGATATTGCTTTTCTAATTTCATTAATGACATCATTTATAGAAACAAATATAATTGTCAACGGAATATGTTCTTTTTATTGTTGTTACTTTATTAATGATTCATTAAAATTGTAATTTAACTTAATTGCATTGATAGAATATCTTTTAATATTAAAAAGTAATTGCACTAATTTTTAGATATCCATCACTTATAGAAACAAATATAATTATCAATAGAAGATATTGCTTTTCTAATTTCATTAATGACATCACTTATAGAAACAAATATAATTGTCAACGGAAGATGTTCTTTTTATTGTTGTTACTTCATTAAGGATTCATTAAAATTGTAATTTAATTTAATTGCATTGATAGAATATCTTTTGATATAATTTTGTTGTAATTTTCATCAAATACACATCTATAAATTAATGGTTACGCCTCATTCCACAATCATCTAAACCACAATTTATACTATTATTTCAATTTTGGCCAAATACATCTCCTCAAATCACTTTATTTCATGGCTCTGAAATCATATCTCGGATGTATTATCTTTGCACTTCTTATTGCCACCCTAGGTATATTATTTATGAATTTATTCGCAAAATATTGAAGTATTGATCTGCTAGTTAATAGATTTAAACATTATTTTACTCTTTATTTCAAAAAATATTGCTTAATTTTAACAAAACTGATTTTTTTTTTTGAATAATTTGAATTTAGGCGGTGTTTTGTATTTCATATAATAAGTTCTAGAATTCCAACCTTTCTTAATGCCATTAATTATTTTTATATGATAAAGCAAATTTATAAGTCATTTAAATTTACAAAAGAATATTAATTTTGTTTATTAAAAATTCTCGAAGGATATTTCGAGACGTACGAAGTAGTTTCAAATGATATGAACAACCTGTTGAGAATCTAATTTCTTTGTTTATATTGTTTATTTTCAGCTTCCGCCAAAACGAAAACTGATTGTCTAGCAGTATGTGACAAAGATATACCATTTTCTAAATGTAACCAATTCTGCAAAAGCCGCTCATATGATTCGGGAGAATGCGCTGGTCCTCTCTTGTATTGTTGTTGCACTAAAAATGTATCTGCCTCCGATAATGTCATGACTTAATTACAATTTTGAATAAATCTACTTTTATTTGATGAATACATATATCTTCATTAATATATTTGATCTATTGTTAATGTTATAGTTTGCTTCAAAATGGTATCATAATGTTTAGTGAAATTGGTTACTACTTTATTATTTTGTTATGGAGAAAATAGAAAACCTGGTGATGAAAAATACATCAAAATCTTAAATGATATAATAAAAGAAAAATATACCTTAAACAATAATTTAAAAAAAGAGAAGGTGCATACTGTATAAAATTGGTCATTCCATCAATTTAAAGCCATCAATCGAGTTTTCTCTCCCATTTTTCCCGTGGGCATTTTTGTATTTCAATTAAACATGTGCCTTTAGTCTCAACTACTACTATCATACCGATGGAGACGAACCGAACCTAATTGAATTTTTTTTTTCCGAACCTAATTGAATTTGAATGAATATAACTGAATATTCACTTTTTTAACTATATGCACTCGGCATGTTTTATATAGTTAATCTGATTCGTATTTAATATTCGTTAGATTACTTAGCATACAAATATTCAATTCGAATTGATATCTATTCGAATTCATTATTTGCATTGGAAATACTAGTATTCGGATTTGTATTTGGATTGTAACTCAAAAAGATATTGCATTAATATTTGAGCTACACCACTTTAATCAACTACGGAGTATTGTCTACAGACAATATATTCACTCTTCAAAACAATTAACACCAGTACGCAATATTGGTGAGATTGTAAGTGTCTTTATTAATAGTTAAAGTTCACACTCCATTTCAAATTGCACTTAATTACAAAACCAAAAGTCATACATGTATATAGAGTTAATCGAATAGGCTAGTGGAAAAGGCTCTTGCTAGTAACTAAAGGGTCTGGGTTCGAAACTCACATCATCGCTAATTTACAAAAGAAAAAAAAAAGATGTCATAAATGTATATAACAATTCAAAGTGAGAACAATAATTGATAAAAATAAGTAAAAATTATATTAATAAACCAAATTAAGAATACTACTTATGAATGTAAATCGAAAAAACGAGAGAATAATAGTTTTATCTTCGGGAGAGGATATGAAGGGGTGGGGGGTCAAACACCTATCGTTCTTATTAAGTTAAACAGATATTTATATTTCTTTAGCAAATTGGCATTAAAGGGTGATAATGACTAAACTACCCCTTATAAGCTTAGAGAGATTCTTCTTTTTTCCATATTTATTATAATTTCGATTTTTTTCTAGTAAAAAGAGTTCAGTTTTGATAGTTATTTTAGCTAAAAGTTTCGGTTTTGATAAAAAAAAATTGGTTTTCGTAGTTTTTTGGCAAACAAAGGTTCGTTTTTTGTAGTTTCTTTGACAAAAAAGCTCGATTTTGATAGTTGTTTTGCAAAAAGTTTTGATTTTCGTAGTTGTTTCGCAAAAAGGTCCTATTTTGATAATCGTTTTGGCAAAAAATGTTCGATTTTGGTAGTTGTTTTGTCTAAAAGTTTTGATTTTGGTAAAAGATTCGATTTTCGTAAAAACTCTCAAAATTGAACACTTATGCCAAAACTATCAAAATCAACTATTTTATTCTCACAGTTACTTTACTTCAGTAGGGTGTAGTGGGACGATGTATTTTTTTGATCGAAAATATATTATAGTCTAATCAAATGAGAGTCAAATGGAGAAAATATGTATAAATATACTCCTATGCGAAAATTGAAGCTAAGGTTTTTTAGAAAGAGGCTCACGACCGGTACCAATAAGCTAAAAACCTTGGGTCATTAGTCCACATTCATTAAATTAAATTGGCAATGTTTTAGAAATTCATCACTTATAGAAACAAATGTGATTGTAATATAAGGCGTTATTATAACTTATTTTATGTCATTGATGATTCATTAACATTGTAATTTAATTAATAGAATACGTTATTATT
Organism: Echium plantagineum; assembly: GCA_003412495.2. Taxonomy (NCBI): domain Eukaryota; kingdom Viridiplantae; phylum Streptophyta; class Magnoliopsida; order Boraginales; family Boraginaceae; genus Echium; species Echium plantagineum. Next base: position 21,524,696 of record CM016566.1, on the reverse strand, counting down.
ACTTTTTTTATTTCACTGATAATTCATTAACATTATAGTTTAATTGCATTGATACAAATGTGACTGTAATATAAGGCGTTATCTATCTATACTATAATGTGGGAAGAGTTTATTTGGTAAAGCCTAAGAAATTAACTAGGCTATCCATGTGGCACAATTAAATTTTGACATGTGTCCATTTTTAAATTTGAAAATAACTACCATTTCATCCATTTTATATAAATATATATGTTTAGTCATGTTTTTATAAATAACTCTTTATATTGTCCAACATATCTTAATTATATATATGTTTTATTTATTTATGCAGATATATTTAATAATATTTTTATAAGTAAGTATTTATTTTGTATTAATTGTTCAATATTTTAAAAATAATAGTAACAATTTTATATCATATGCAATTATCTTTTTGTTTTATGCTTTTGTAACAATGAATTATAATTTCAACTATTGAAAAATTATTACGAAAAAATAAAATTATTGCACAGGCGAGATTGTGTTCAAACCACTAGTTATTACTCCCCCCGTCCCTAAAAGATTGTCACATTTTGACTTTTGATGGTCAACAAAACACGATTTAAAATATAAATATCTATTATTCTACATGCGACAAAATTATAATAAGTTAATATTTCATAAATATATATTGAGACGAATCTAACAAGGTATCACAAGACTATATTATTTCTAATCGTTTAATAGAAATTCATGATCAAATTTTGTAATGTTTGACTAACAAAAGTCAAAATGTGACAATCTTTTAGGGACGGAGGGAGTACTTATTTTATGTCATTGATGATTCATTAAGATTGTACTTTAATTAATAGAAGACGTTACTATTACTTTTTTTTATTTCACTTATAATTCATTAACATTGTAGTTTAATTGCATTGATAGAATATCTTTTGATATAATTTTGTTGTAATTTCATCAAATACACATCTATAAATTAATGGTTACGTCTCATTTGACAATCATCTAAACCACAATTTATAATATTATCTTAATTTTAACGAAAGACATTTTCTCAACTTGTTTTATTTCATGGCTCTTAAATCATGTATCAGATGTATAATCTTTGCACTTTTTATTGTCATCGCAGGTACATTATTTTTTACCTTATTCCCAATATATTTAAGTATTCATCTGCTAGTTAATAGATTTAAACACTGTTGTACACTTCATTTCAAAAATATTACTCCCTCGTCCCTAAATGATTGGTACATTTTGACTTCATGATCAACAAAACACAATTTTAAACGTAAATATCTCTTATTTTACATACGAAAATATTATAAAAAGTTGATATTTCAAAAATATATATTGAGACGAATCTAATAAGATCCCACATGACTATATTATTTCTTATCGTTTAATGAGAATTGTTCATCAAAGTTTTTAAAATTTGACTACAAAAGTCAAAATGTATCAATCATTTAGGGACGGAGGTAGTATTTAGTTTTAAGAAAATTGACCTTTTTCTGTTTTGAACAATTCGAATTTAGGTAGAATTTTATATTTAATATAATATTTGTTAAAAGACCATATAAAATTCTAGTATTCCAACCTTTCCTAATATCACATAATCATTTTTATATAATAAATCAATTTTATAAGTCATTTAAATTTACAAAAAAAGATTAAATTTGGTTATTGAAAAATAAAGGCGAACAATCTTTTCGAGACATTCAGAGTAGTGTCAAATTGAAAGTCTAATTTCCTTGTTTATATTGTTTACTTTCAGCTTCTGCCAGAGCGAAAATTGATTGTCTAGGATTATGTGAGCCAGGTGTATCATTTGCTAAATGTAATGAATTCTGCAAAACCCGCTCATATGATTCGGGAGTATGTGCTGGTCCTGAATTATATTGTTGCTGCTCTAAAGAAGTATCTGCCCGAACATGAATCAATTACAATTTTAAATGAATCTACTTTTATTTGATGACATACATAAAATATTTGATCTAGTTACAATGGTTTAAAAATCAAAGTATTGTTCAAATGATATATGGAGAATTGAAATTGTTATTGATTACGCTTTGAAACTCATAATTTTGTGTTAAGAAATCAATAATTTAATAAAAGACTAGTACTTTATTACGAATAAGATAAGGAAAGATGGTGAAAATCACATTAAAATCTTAAACAATATGATAAAAGAAAATATAATAACTTTAGCTTAAGCAATATTTTAAAAAATGGATGGAGTTATAATGTATAAAATTGGCCATCGATTTAAAACCACTTCTCTCTCTCTCTCTCTCTCTCTCTCTCTCTCTCTCTCTCTCTCAATTTTCCTAATTTTCCGTGGGCATTTTTGTCTTTCACTTAAAATGTGTGCCATTAGTCTCAATTACTTGTATATGGGCACGAACCGAATCGAATTCGAATAAATGTAATCGAATATTGATTTTATTGACTATATGAATATTAACAAAAGTTTGTATTCGTACAATAATTAATAAAAATAAGTATAAATTATACTAATAAACCAAACTAATGAGTCTAATCAAACTACAGTTGAGCAAAATTAGTTCGATTAAATCAAATTGAATTGAGACTAGGTAAATTAAACTGAATGTCGAATCTAGGTAACTAGCCGATAAAGCAAATTTGAATTCGATTTAACGGATCAATTGATATTTATTAGGTAGAACCTTTTTTGGTATAAACCACATAACTAAATGAGGGCTTTGCAAAACAAATTATACCTAATTTTGATTCTTGATAATGAATCGTAATCAGCTTGAGTTTCAAATCTGAACAAATTTCGATATCCGCATAAAAACTAGTTCACTGATAAGTTCAATTACTACTCTAAAAAATGTTCCAATAAGCTTGCAAAACAAATTATACTTAATCTTGATTTTTAATAATGAATCATAATCGGTTTTCGGTTCAAACCCGAACAAATTTCGATATTCGCTCAAAAACCAGTTAACTGATAAGTTCAATAACTGTTCCAAAAAATGTTCCAATTGCAAATACTGGTGAAGGAAATAGAAAACAAAATATTGCAAATAAGCGCTATGCAAAACAAATTATACCTAATCCCGATTCTTGATAATGAATCATAATTAGTTTGAGTTTCAAATCCGAACAAATTTCGATATCCGCTCAAACACCAGTTAACGATAAGTTCAATTACTGCTCCAAAAAATATTCCAATTACAACAGAAAACAAAATGTTGCAAACAAAGGGGCATTCCGAGAATTGAACTCGGGACCTCTCGCACCCTAAGCGAGAATCATACCACTAGACCAAATGCCCGTTATGTCGTTATGGTAATAAACTTATTATATTAAACTTCTATTTTCGTTCTTCGTTACAAAAGAAAACCATAACAAAAATTTAGATGAGTCTTTTCTTCTTGAACTCTTTATCCCCATTTTTTTTTTCTCTTCAGACAGCTTCAGTTTAAGGTATGTTCTCAAATATAATTCAAATTACTTTTTGTATTTTATGTCATTTTTTATTAGATTATATTAGTTGATATCCACAAATTGGTTCGAAGATCTGTTAGTTAATTTGAACCTAATTTAACACACAAAAATTAGGATTTATGATCGAGTTTATTAATTCATAACAATTTGAACCTAATTTGATGCGAAAGAAATATCTTAACCCAATATCATGCGAAAGAAATTAGCTTTTTAGTATTTTCTCATATTTTCAGGTTTAAGTGAATGGTCAAATAAATAAAATCTGCATTTTGATTGGAAACTTAATTATTTGGATGGTAATTGATATGTTAATTGTAAACTAGATTAAAACTACAAGCGTTCACTAGATATTCTATGTCATATTAAAATATAATTGAGTTCAAAATTTAAAAGTCCAATCTTCAGTATTTAGAACTTGACAGTATCTTAGGAACGGAGCGAGTATTGAACCGTATGTGTAAATATTAGGACAGTCAATTATTTTCTTAATCTGGTTTTGTTACTGACGTGACCTGAATTGTTAAGGAGGTGTTTTCTGAAATTCTAATTGATGGATCTTACTAGATTTTACGTGATCGCATTTGATGAATGTTGCGTTGAAATCTTAGTTATTTTCACAGAGAACACGTGAGGCTTAATTAGAGGACGGTTGTGGAACTGATGGAAGAAATTAAAAAGGGCAGTGAAGCAACGTTGAGAAGGCTTAAACTCAGACAACGCAAGAGAGCAATAAAAAATGCTCATAAGGAGATTGTTGAGAAGGATTCGAGTTCTAATTTATGGAAAAAAGCTGAAGACGAAAGAAAAGATGATCAGAATAATGTTGAGAAGGCTTCAAGTTCCGGTACGGTGAATACAACCAAGAGTGCTGAAACAACTCCAGTTCAAGTCGGTAAACAAAATAAGAGGAAAACATATGGAAAAGACAAAACAGAAAGTAAAGATGGTAAAAAAGATATTGAGAATTTTCCAGATTCTGATAAGGGGAAGAAACGGGAAAAAATAACTACAGACAAGCATAGAGATGGGAACAAGAAAGATAAGAGGCCCAAGATGGAACTTCGTGGAGATGTGAGTAAGAAGGATAACGGGCATCAGAACGTACTTGATGGAGACATGAAAGGAAAAGAAGTGATGCCAGATAATGAACTTGGTGGAGTAATTTTTATGTGCAATTCGAAAACCAAACCAGACTGTTTCCGTTATAGTGTATTAGGTGTCTCGCTTGGCAAGAAAGAACTAGTTTTGAGCATCAAGCCTGGTCTAAAGCTCTTCCTTTATGACTTCGACCAAAAGCTAATGTATGGTGTGTACAAGGCCTCCGCTCCTGGTGGCATAAAGCTCGAACCAACAGCCTTTGGTGGTGGTTTTCCCGCTCAGGTCTTTCTCCTTAGTTCTGAGCTTTTGCTTATCAATAGATTTTGTCAAAAAAAAGTTTTAACTTGTTTTGGTTGATTGTTGGAAACAGGTTCGATTTTCTGTTGAAAAGGATTGCCCTCCACTCCCTGAGAATGTATTTAAGAAGGCAATGAAAGACAGTTATAATGAGAGGACCCGCAAGTTTCAGACTGAGTTGACTTTAAAGCAAGTAAGAAATCTGCTTACGACAGTTACTTGTCCATCTTATAACAACTCTATTTATATTATGATCTTTGATATAATGCCCATCTAAAGATTACTACGTCCTGTTGTTCAGGCGAACCATCTTGCTCGACTCTTTAGTGCTTCTACTTGGATGCGTTTAGATGGAAAACCTTCTCATCAAAATGTTGGTCCCAAGCAAACTGTCCGATCATCACCTGTAAACTCATCTAATGGGGAAATTGTGAGAAAGCAAGTGTCTGATGAAGCCAGGGGAAGACTACCACCTTCACCATATGAGAGGCAGCATCATTTCTCGGAGCACCTTGTTTCACGTCAGGATATACTGCCCTATCGTCCTGTCTCACATCCGGAAGTGGTTCCCCACCATCCCGATCATCGTATACACGTTGAAAGTGACTACACAAATTATGCCCTTCAGCGGCCAGAATTTCCTAAACCAATGGATCCTGGTAATGCTTTGGAAGGCCAGAATAAAGAAACATTGAATCCATACGATGACAGCACCACCTCACTGGTTAACCGGTATCTATCCATGCCCATGCTGGCTGGAACTGATGCAGGTTCTTATTCTGTGGCGAGGAGAGACACATTTGAAAGTTTCCCAAACTACCCTAGTGTTACAGGTGGTCACCCAGAGCGTGTTATAGGTGATACAGGCATGCATATAGTAGGCAGTACAGGGGCACAACATTTGTTGTATGACCCTCGAGCCCCTCCGCCGACAATACCAGATTATGACCGAAGGTACCACCAATTGAGACAACACCCAGGCGTGGCCCCTCCAAGCGTTACATCTCGCTATTCTTTTGCAGGACCATCTTCATTACATAGATAAAGAGTTCATTTTGCAGCTTCTTTATTGCATGAACTCTGAACATTATGTTCGATTTCTGTATGATAATTTTGCATTTTTATTGTTATAAACGTGCTTTTTGTGGTAATAAGCTACCAAGCACATATGTTGTTGTTATATAGTTTGTTTCCCTTATGAATGATCTGTAACTCGAGGTAATTTTTCAAATCAGTTATGTTCTTATTGCAAGTTAAATGAACAAATGATCTTATCAATTTATCTGTTAACAGATAGTTACATTTGACTATTTATGTCGGATAGAAGACTTAGTGTTGCAGGAAGAGCAAAGAATAAGAATAGCACATAACTGAATGTACTTTTGATGTGTATAGCCAAATACTCCAAAAGTTTTAAATAGTAGCAATGAACTGAACTCCAACACTTTAGTTCTTCGATCAAGATCACCCGTGGCGATGTTCACCTTCTGCCTTTAGGCTTTAGTTACTCCGTTTTTAAAACACGAAACAACATGGTGCATATATGTAGACAGCATCGTATATGAACTTTTTTTAAAACTAATCCATGGTCAGGACTCAGGAAGATATCATTTCAAATGACACTACAGTGAGAATAGTTGCATTTCAGCTTGAGGTTCTACAAAACATGAGAAAGGATGAAAACATCAATGCAAACTGAAGTCCTACAAGTATTATCTTCTATATTTCCTCATGCAGGAATCATCGTTACACACTCTGACAAATCCACCCTTGCCCGTGAAAAGATGGTTTCAGGGTCACCCTAAGGTAGAGCATAAGAGTTGGACTAGTGACTGGCGTCTGAACCTTGTGCATTGACTGCAGTCGTAGTAGAACTATCATTGCTCCCGGTACTTGGTGCAGCTACATGACCTGAATACATGGGAGGGGGGAACATTTGTGGGGCACCACTAGTTGGAGGCATCCCACTGGGAGGGCCACTATTCGACATAGGCATTCCAGGGGCACCTTCAGGTCTTTGAAGACCATTCATTTGCCCAGGCATAGGAGCACCAGGTGGAGCAACCATTTGAGGCATTGGTGGACCAGAACCATAACCTGGAAACGTAAAACACATAAAATACTAGTTAAAAGAGCAATTACAAGATCAAGGAAAGGAAAGACATAGTTTCTCTAATAAAACAGAGAACTACAGGTTAAAGATGTAGAAAATGTCTTCTAAAACAGAGTACTATACGTTAAACATGTAAAATATCTTCTAAAACAGAGCATTATAAGTTAAAGAAGTAGAAAATGTAATTATAATTTTCGAACTCAAAGAACCGACCAAAGGGATGAAGCACAGCCATGGCACATGGGGGTTGAGATACCTTGTCAACAACCTTTTGTTAATTCAAGGAAAACTTTACAGAAAGAACCAACAGAAGGGACAGCAGCCATGGGCGTTGAGAAGTTAGCAACCTTCAATAAACATTAAGAAACTCTTTTACAAGATTAATTCATTTGGAAACTATGTGTATTTTTATATAAGTAACAAATTACTGGTGGCTATTTGATTACCACTTTTGGCATCCTCCAGACAAGAATATTGGAGAGCCTTGAAGTGAAGCCTTGGCTCAAATGATAAACATTGTTACCAAATGACCTAAGAGCCTTAATGCAATGGTTAATATTGTTGATGAATGACCTCAGGCTAGCTCCGTAATGCAATAATAAATATTGCTGAATGACCTAAGGCTAGGCTCCTTAATGCAATGGTGAATATTGTAGTTGAATGATATAAGGCTAGGCTCCTTAATGAAATGGTAAATTTTGTTGCTGAATGACCTATGCTGGGCTCATATCATGGTAGTATCACCTAGTTTTTAAAAGGTAAGATTTCATATAATAATCAAAGATCACCCTGTCCGTATAGAAGAAGTTTAAACAAGTCAGGCCTTTCTTTTCTGAAGTGGATGACCATATTATCATGAAGTCATTTCCTAGTAACAGAGGCTGTTCGATCCTTCATTATGAACACATCCTAAATAATTGCTAAAATTAACATATTCTTTTAAATGTCAGTTCTTTTAGAAGCATGTACCCATATCTGAAGAATTGCATATGCACAAACAATAATGTCTGACATATTGAGACAAACTACTTACCTAGTTACAGCACCCAGGAAACAAGAAATAGCCACTCAAACATATGACCCTTAACTATATCTTGTTCATTTGACTCTTCTCTTTTTCTCTTATGTACTCAATACCGATTATGGTATCAAATTTGACAATATATTGTTAACAATTACATAAATGGTGCATAACTACTTTAAGCGACAAAGTTGTAAAGAGAGTAACAACAAATTGACATATCGACAATTCTAATAACTTCTAAGAATCAACTTAAGAGAATCCTAAAAACAAACGAAAAATGGAAATCTGTTGCCCACAATTCCCCTCAAGACAGCTTTTTTCTCCATTTATAGGTTAGTTTTGTTTTGGGATTTCTTAATGTTACATTTTCCTCGGCTATGGCCTTAACTATTTTAATTTGGTAGATCCTTCAAGGCAAATCCAATCTCCTTCTATTGGAATAAGGTATGTGAGCTCTAATTTCTGCCATAGTTTATCATTTGTCCTAAGGAGGGGGCAAATTGTGCTCATTTTTCTTAGTTTTTGATGGGCTGAAAGAGAATTCCGACACACCAACCATCTAGCCTATTAAAAGAAACACCAATAACCATGTTGCAAAATGGTACTCTAACCGTAATCATAGAGGGGCACATGGTGAGTTGAATCTATGGTACCTGGAGGCCCAGGCAATGGTCTGGGCAAGAGTGGAGGTCGCATTCCAGGTAACATTTGCATACCAGGAGGTAGCTGCGCACCCCCTGGAAATTGCATTGGTGCATGCATCATAGGCATGCCAGGTCTCATAGGAGCATAGGGAGGAGGGGGCCTCAAACCAGTGCTGAGATGTTCTTTGACCTTTTGATCAATCAAACTCTGGTTCAATTGTGCCTCGTATTGTTGATAGTAAGTCCGTACATTTGCCTGTTCCACATAATAATGTAATCGATGAGTTGACATTGTAATTTAACAAGAAAATGGAATGAAAGTGCACTGCTTTCAAAAAACAAGAATTGAACTACTGACTGGGTCTAGGGTGATGCAAATTATAATACCTTGTGTTTATAACCAGCATTATGCTGCTTCCTGACTGACGGCTGTAAGGGAAAGCAAACGTTGAAATCAATATTGTTATTACAAGCAAACTTGAAACCACACCTCAAAACATGGACAAGTTAAGTAAAATTCTAGAGACTAATAATAAGAATCCGTTAATTCAATTAATAATAATAAGCCCTAGCTCACATTCAAGGGAAGCATACAAAAATATGAAAAGACTAAAGATTATTCATCAGTTTAAAAGCTATCCATCACTCTTTCCCACAATAATCTTGATATGAATTGTGCAATTAAAATTGAATTGGACCATCCACATGGAGCAATGCAACTAAAGTGTCTCATTGCAAAGCGGGGTAGGGGGTGTCGGGTGTAAGCAACCTTATCCCTGTGATAGCACGAGGTCTGTTTCCGAATTAACACTACAGTGAAATCCAAACACTATCTACCAATTCATAATGGATAAAAGTGTATGTAGAGTAATGATCCATTTTGACTTACTCCATTACACCAAGGAGCTGGAGGAATATGAAGTACTATTCGCTTATAAAGCATGGAAAAACTCAATAGAAATATAACTCTACAAATTTAAATAAAAAAATCAACATATGTATATTCATCTATGCTGGAACATCAATATCACGAAACATCCAACTGTAATTTAAAGCAGACGGTCTAGCAACTTACAGAATCATGTGTTAAGTAAGTGTCGCAGTAATCGCAGTAATACCTGAAAATTGAAATGAACAAATATAATAATAAATCCTAATTGCGAGAACAAGAAGATTCAATGAACAAACTTGATTAAAAATAACTACATAATCCCTAAAAGATTTCCTAATTTGACTTTCAATGGTCAAAATTAACAAACTTTATAATCTTCATAGGCATAACTTAGATCGGAATAAAAATTATCATATTAACATTAAATTACATTGACAAAACTATTTATTAATAAATTTTTCACCATGCATTTGTACAAGGTACCAAAACATTCTTTCAGTCCGACATTTAAAAAGTCAACTATTAAAATTCACAATTAGACAAAATTGAGTAAATAAAAACTTACCGAGGCATTATTTGTGTTGAAGCTAAGAGGTGAACTTGTAACCACTAACGATTCTCTGATTGTTGAAGGTCCAATTGTTATTTTGAAATGAGAATTGCAGAAAAATATATGAAATCCAAAAGACGAGAAAGAAGGTTCTGGTTAGGGTTTTGCTTCGATTCAAGGCAAAATGTTGAGGAGTTATTTGTGGTCGAGTTTTAGCTCAACTTGATTGTTTGTGAAATGGAAGGCTCGGGCCGCCTTGGTACCTTGTTCGCCAAATCAATCCAAAATTGAATCGAGATTCAAGCTAGCTTACTAATTGAGACCCCATCCGAACCTGAAATATAATTCATTTTAATTTAAATAAAATATGATCTATTAAATAAAAATTAATAAATTAAATATTTTTTCATAACATAAAATAAGATTTATTAATTTCAAGTATCATATATAGATGCAATATTTATGGGGGGGATTATTAGTTGGTTGCTATTTTTTATATCAAATAATAATAGTTAATTAAGTTCAAGGAGTTGGTTTATTGAACGAGCTCGTCAAGTTAAGTTGTTTAAAAGCATCTTAAAGGCTCAACTCATTTATGCTACTCGTTCAAATGAGCATTAAGTATAACTTGATTGGTACACAACTCAGTATACTTTTTAAGCTCAAAATTATGATGAAAAGTCATGTTAGTTGTGACCCATTATTTGATAGGCATATCTCACTAGTAAAATAATTACAAAATTTCTACTAAATTCCGGTAGGATAGATTTTGTAACCAACTCAAAACATTCAACGAATCCTACATTCTTGGTCAGACACACTCAACCATCTGATTCAAGTTCTAGACCAAGCTAACCCCTAATATGTTGGTCTTATTTGAAGAAGATGATTGTCGGGGGAATCATTGACAACTTTTTACATAGACCTATTTGAGAGTGTACTAGTATTAAGTCCGGTATTAACTATGAGTTAAGTTATTATATTAAACAAAAGTAAACAAATTGTATTGAGTACATAGTTAGTAATTACAATTCGGCTAATTTAGTAGCTAAGGTTTTTCAATAATAGACAATCATTCGCGAACAAAAGGTCGGTGTATCCTTAGTCAAATTAGTCGCAACCAGCTCCTTTCAACCTTTATAAACAACCTCAGAATAAGTTTCAGACAACTCCCCGTCAAGCATAGAATAGTGCATAATATGTAGCTGGTCTTTTAATTCTGTTGAGTTTTCTGCTTTAATTGACTAAGTCATTCAATCACCTAGAAGCTATAATATTGTTGATATATTTCTTCCCCAAATCTCCATCTGGCTAGAAATTTTGTAAAATACCATAGTCAACGCACACTATTCGCCAAAAATCATGAATTGTTTTTGTAACGCCCCGCCCTCCGAAACGGGTAGGAACGATATTTGATTTGATGGACTGGCCTCACAAACCACCACGGGTCTCTTCAGCACGTTTTGTCCTCACTCACGTGCTCACCGGGACACTTCCCAGTGGGTCACCCATCCTAGAATTACCCCAGGTCAAGCACGCTTAACTTTTAGGAGTTCTTCTGAGTTGGGCTACCGAAAATAAGATGCATCTTGATGATATAAGTAGTACCAATCAAATCATATCAAACATATCACATCACCCACTTTGGGCCGGGTATTACAGTTTTTATTATGAGAATACAACTTTTCACGCAAAATGATTGGTTTACCCTTTAATGTAAAATTGGTAGCATTACACAAGTTAATATCCCTCTACCAATCTTTCATGAGAAGTAACTGATTATCATAGCACCAAGCCCCACCCCCGAGTTTGGACCACCTGTAACACTTTTGTGCGACACTTTCTGTTATACTTCTATTAATTTAGTTGTTTCTCCCCCAAAAATGGGAAAAAATATTAAGTATGCCCCCCTCTAGCCCATGATACCCTAATCTCTTTGTTGTTCCATGCATGATTTATAGTGATTGTGAAACTTTGAAGACTGATAAATCCTTCTCTTAGCGAATGTACCCTAGCAAACGCACTCGTTTCATATTCAATAATGCCCTAAAAAATTCCTTCGTTCAGAAGAATAGCTTGGCTCTTCTCCTCTGTCAGTTTGCATTGACGCGAACCTTAATGACCTCATCGTTCATTACGAGCAAGACAAAACAAAAGAAGGAGATAGTAAAAAGAGTATTATGTAACTCTTGTATAAAAAAATTTGTGTATTGATAACAGTTGTTGGCTTGAATGATTTTTATATCAGTGGTCAGGCTTGTTAGTTGGACTTGGATGGGCAAATCATTAAAGCCCTTATGATGAAAAAGTAGATAACCTTTTAGTATTCACTTGTTAACTGATTTTCTGTTCACTCAAGTATTTGCTAAATGTGGTCTTGCTCTCACTAAAAAGAAAGCACATAAAATTTATGTTTAGGATTTCAGGATTAATGGCGTCTTCCTTTTCTGGAGAACACTTTTGTCAGATTTTAGATCGGATTGTTTTATGTTCTCAGACTTTCAGACTTTTGTAATAGGACTACAAACCTTTATATTTTATATCTGAACAATTATGAGTTTTGTTATAGGTATTATGGAGGAAATATCGTTCTCCCACTATAGCTATGTTCTTCTATCTATATAAAAAAAGAATAATTAATGATTACCTTGTACTCCAGGGGAGTATAGGGCCCATTAGTGTGACGGTTTCACACTTTTATAAATACCGATAACAGAAATTACTAAGTTATAGACTCTTATGGATAGGTGTTAACTAGTAAACAATTAGAATGATATAAGAGACAAATTGTGTAAAACGAGATTTGATTCCAGAAATCATCTTTGAAATTTACCAATTAGTTAGAATATACTTCTTCTATTCATTTTACTTGCCGTCTTAGTATAGTTTTTTTTTTGTTTAACCAACCAATGATATAATCCAAGGCTTCTAGCCTAGTGGCATTGGGTCTGAGCCTTTTTTCAAGAAGTCTCGGGTTCGATTCTCCTAGAGGAGTATATTTAAACTTATTAATTAAATGTGTTAATAAAAGAATTTAATGAATTAAAAATGTTTTTGTGAATTATCATGAAGATAAAGTTAAAGATTAACAACACTTCATCTCAAAAAAATCAAAAAACATCAATGACATATTCATTAATTACACATAAAACAAGAACTCTTTTAGTATCTCCTCAATTTCAGTTAATGCCCTTCTTATCTTCTAGCAACACCACAATAAATAAGAAGCTGATTATTTATTATTTAACTAATAAAAATAAATTATTAAAAATTGATTCAATTAAGTATCTGTTATTTAAAAAATGATTCATAAAATTTAACATACGATTCATGTGTTGCATTTAAATATAAATGTTAAATTTAACATACGAAAACCCCCTATCATTTTTTATATTCAAAATCAAACATAATTAATCTCTATCCACAGTTTTAGAGAAACTCCCTCTTCTCGCGAAATCTGCACACACAATTCATATACATTTCACTCTACTTCTTTTACTAAATAATTCGAGCTTCTTACTGCAAGTCGTCAACTACTCCAATTGCAACTACTCATTGCCGGAGAACACTATACCCATATTAAAATGTTATTTTTATGTGAAATTACCATTTTATCCCTAAATAAAACTTCCTTAATCACTACACACGAACAACGAATAAAATGATAATTTCACTCTTTAAGAAACATTATTTAGACACTGTTTTGGTATATATAACAACTCAGCTCATTAACACTGATGTCACGTGTTAGATTACTGATTATATATAGAAATATTTTATATTAGTAATATTGCACTCCCTTTAATCAGAAATGATAAGCTTATTTGACTTAAAACTTAATTGTCTCTAATTATACAAGTATATAAATAATAAAAATTGATATTTTAAAAAATATACTCCATATTGAAATGAATTTAACAAGATTTTATATTACTATATTACTATGTGTTAGTCCTTCCGTTTCAAAATGTTTGATTATCAAACTTTTTATTTATTTTTTGTAGTATTTGATTGTGAGAACAATTATCTATTATCTTATATAGGTACACTATTAATCGATGCTTAATAAATACTACTTCAAAACTGAAAAAATGGCTTTTAAAAGTTTCAAGATATATGAAAACAATGATTTCATATATAAACCAAAACAAAATACATCATTTGTTCCCTTAGCATCTTTAGTTGTATAAGAAAAACTCAAACAAAAAACAATTACATATATTTAAATGAGGGCATTGTAGTGATAGTGAGAATATTTTAATGTATTCTTAAAAATAATTTTTTTTTAATTAAAAAGAGTAAAATAATTTGACAAGATGATCAGACTTCCAATATTTTGAAACGGAAATATAGCTAATGAAAATCCATAATGAAAAATTTCAAACTTTAACAAAAAAAATAATAATTAAACGGCCATGTCATCATATAGGGATGAAAGAAGTATATCCATTCGACTATTTGTTAGTATAAATACTGATTATTGGGACTAACATTTGTAGCGACTGATTATATAGTATGGTGATTATAGGGAGTACTATATATTAATGTTACACTATTTTCAATTAGTGATTATATAATACTGTATAATATATTTATAGTTTGTGATTTTGGTGAATAATTGGGAAGTGGAGGTGTGATTGGTGCAAAAATGGCGGAGAAAGAGAGGAAGTCTGGGAGGAGGAATAAAGAAGAGAGCGTGAAGCTGTTCGTCGGACAAGTGCCTAAGCAGATGTCGGAACCTCAGCTTCTTGCTTTTTTCAAAAACTTTGCTTTCGTTGACGAGGTCAACGTTATTAAAGCCAAAACCACGGGAGCTTCGAGAGGTTGCCAAATTATTTTGTGATTTGTTTTTCATTTTTAAAGCTATTGACTTCGATGTTTTTTTGAAAAATTGTTGCATCTTAAATGCTTTTGAAATTGATTGATGTTTTAGTTTTTGCGAGTTTGGGGATAATTTTTTGTGTTTTTTTATCAATTATTGCGTCTTTGAGTTTATAGAAGTTGATGTTTTTGACAATTTGATGTACTACATTGTGTTAGTTGAGTTGTTAATTGAGGGGTTTGATGAGAGGTTTGTGTTTCAAGAACTGATTTTTAATTAATTTTATTTTGGACAAAATAATGAATTCCAAATGTATCGTAAATTATTAAATCTTCGAATGTAACGAAATAGTTACTTTTGATGAAGTACATTGTGTTAGTTGAGTTGTTAATTGAGGTTTTTGATAAGGGATTTGGATTTCAGGAAATCCTGATTTTTAAGTCTTTTTCAATTTAATTTTGACAAATTATTGAATCTTCATATGTATCAAAATTGATATTTATTTATATACATTGTGTTTGTTGAGGTTTTTGTCGTGAGATTTGTGTTTCGGTAAACAATAATTTAAATTGACTTTGGTTTATGTTTGGCAAATTATTACTTCCTAAAAGATATGCAAATTGGTTTTTTTTTTATTTAGTACGTTATGTTTGTTGATTTGTTAATTGAGGTTTTTTATGTGTGATTTGTGTTTCAGTGAACTCTAACTTTTTGTGGTATAATGTAGGATGTTGTTTTGTGATATGTCCATCGGAGAAAGAAGCTGACAAGGTGGTCGATGCGTTTCACAATAAGATGATTTTGCCTGGGGTTAGTCTTCTTTTGGAACCTTCTAACTACTGTTAATTGGACAATGTAACTAGATTGAACTTGGACCACGATTTATTAATCAACTTCGTTAAAGTTATGAGTAGAGTGTCCTTGTATATGAATGATATGTGAAACACCAGATAAAGTTTTGGATTATTTTTGTAAAACTACTTTCTCTTTGTTTGCGAAGTGCGAGTATGAGTAGCTATAGAAGGGTGATCTGGTGATGATGAGACAAAGCGATGTCAAAGCATCATTGGGGATTTAAGTAATAACTTATACCGTTTTTTATTATCTGAAGGAGCATATTGCGGAGTAGTGAACTTATATCCTTCTGTATGAAAGATATACAGCGAGATTTGTTTTCAAACATATGTGAAGTTGATCATTTTTACTTATTAGAGGTGTTATTGGGAACGTATATATTGTCCGAGGGGGAAATGAGAAGATAATAAGTTCATTTAGATAAGTTATTTGAAGAGTCGCGGTTTGAGAAATAATTTGGTGTAAAAAACAGTGATGGGTTGAAACCAGGGTAGTACGAGAAAATTAAACAATTGATTTTATAGTCAGGGGAGGGTTTTGAAGAAAGGTCTAAGAGCTAAACTTGCAGGGAACTCTGACAAGGAAAAAACAGGTCTTGACGTCATGGCACATAGATCTATTAAGGGAAAATTTGTAGGTCCTTAAGTCCATAAAATTCTCTTCGAATCATCTTATGTGGCTCAGGCTAAACCATCTTTACTTGGATGTAATGGAATAAATAAAAAAACTCTTGACACTACCTATATGTCATATATATTGCGCAGTCGTAGATTATCGCTGTATTTCATATTGGGTAAATGTGGAAACAGCCTCTTTGTTACTACAGGGGCAAGGCTGCGTACAACACTCAGCCCCCACCCATTAGGCGGGAGCCTCCGTATATGCATTGGGACGTGGTATTGAGTGTCCTCGTGAGTGTTATTCCCCCTACGACCTTTGTCATATTAGATGTTCAACTTTATATGGTATTGAACTAGTGTTGCAGTGTTCCTATTTCATTGAAGATTGAACATCAGTTTTTTTTTTTGTAATCCTCTCTGTTGAAAATCTAGTCCATCTCGAATTCCTTTAGATGTTGGTTATTCATACTCGTCTATCTATATTGAACTGGCTCTCCAGAGGCAAAATAGTTTAGGTAAAGGGAGATCCCATGACAAAATTCTCCTCCAAATGACATCAGTTTTATTCTCTCTTACTGATGTCAAGCTTAATTTCGTTTGTTTGGAATCCAGGCATCTAGACCTTTGCAAGTGAAGTATGCAGATGGCGAAATAGAACGGCTAGGTATTGAATAAAATTTGTTTTCATGTCGCCTTTCATTATTTAATTTGACATTTATAAATGTTTGTTGTACAAGACTTAGAACTGATAGTACCATTTTTTCCTTCGTTTTCTTATTATAAGTTCCACCTTTTGATTTTATATCGTTCAACTAGTAATATTTTTTCTTGCATTATAAATTTAGAACACAAATTATTTGTTGGCATGATCCCAAAGGATGCCTCCAAGTCTGAAGTCTCCGAGTTATTTTCCCAGTATGGTACCATCACAGATCTGCTGATCCTTGGAGGTTCTCAGAAAACAAGCAAGAGTATGCGTGGTATTTCTGTATTGGTTGTTCACAATGTGGTTACTTCAATAATGTGAACTTACTTCATTATAATGACGTTTGTGATCATAGGATGTGCGTTTTTGAAATATGAGACCAAGGAACAAGCAGTTGCTGCCATAAATTCTCTGAGTAAAAAACATAAGATGGAGGTTTGTCTTCATTTATGTTCATTATTTATGTTAAGCTTGAATAATGGTTCATCAGTGCTTGATGTGTTTCGTTTTTAAACCTAGTGCTAGCACGAATTTCTACGTTGCTTTATACTTTATACATCATATAATGTAACCTAAAATCAACTTCTTAAATACTCATTGGCTTGAGCCACACATTTGTTTTGTTATATTCATCTGCTAGATTTATTAATCTTCTTAGGGTAGTATCCGAGTCTTATTTATTGCTTTTTTTCTTCTCATTTTTTAACTTAATACTCCGTAATTGGGAGGGGATCTCTTGTTTCCTAAATAAATAATTATATACATTATTGAGTATCACTCCAGCATAAGTCTCGCTGTAAGAAAGAGTTTCATAAATCAATTGTTTTAGTATTTTTTTTATGTAACTAAGAGCCTTTCTGATAAATCTGAAGTCTGACTATACTTTACTAGACACTGAGAACCTGAAAACTAACTGAATCTGCATCTAAGAATGGAAAATATTAGATTGTTTGATAGTAAAGATCGACTAAAACTTAAAATAATCACATTGACAATTTTGTCCTGACATTAGAAGCATTATTAGTATAGCCGTTTGTACACAGTCCAGCCTGTACGAATTCATTTATTATATTTATAATATATGTTTTTTTTAAATTAATTTTTACATAAATATATTATGGTAAAACATTATTTGTGAATTTCAAAAATACATATGCATGGTAGAATCACTGAATAAATATGTAATTTTATGTAACTATTTAACTCGCAGTAACTAAGCTTTAGATAACTTAATGAATAAATATTAAAAGATTTTTTTGCAAGTCATTTTTAGAAAAATGAAAAATAAATTTCTTTGATAATATTGATGGGTAATTATGTACAAAATATTCATAAAATTTAAATAATACAATTATATTCATATGTATATTTCCTACAAATATATTGAGATGCTTCATTCCTACAAATATGGAGATCATGGGGCTTCATTTGTAATAACTAATTCACCCCTTGGTGGATTATATATAGGATAGATAACATTATTCAAGTTTGTTATATAATTCAACTGGACAAAGCCAGAGATGAGAAATATACTCAGGTTGCATTTCTTTGCACACCATTCATTCATCTTTTTACTAGCCATTTAAGCAAGTCCGAAAAGCAACAATTATATGTGAAAGTGAAACAGAGAAATGCTGAGATAGCAATATAGCATATACACCAATCAACCAATTTTATGACTGAACAGCTCTGTTCTTTTCTCGTCGTTCTCTTTTTTCTACAACTCTTATGTTTCGCCCTGTTGCACTTGAATGTCACTAGTTGAGTAGAGAGCAACTTCTATAGATTTGAGTTCAAACTGACAGGTGGTTTGCAACACCAAATTGAGCGCGTAGACTAAGTTATGTTTTCTGGTCAGTTTCTGTGCCAAGTTCAATGCAGGCATTTGTTAACTATACATATAAGCATTCTATGAAGTTTATGATTGATTTTAATCACTACAGTTTTTCAACATTAGGGTTCAACTGCCCCGTTGATTGTCAAGTGGGCTGATACAGAAAAAGAAAGGCAAGCTCGGAGGGCTCAGAAATCTCTTTCCCAGGCGTCTGATGTGCGAAAGGCTGATTCTCGACCTCCCTCTTTATATGGAACTTTAGTAATGGGCTACATGGCGCCTTATAATGGATATGGTTATCAGGTATGTTCATATATTTACAATCAGAATTATGCATGAGGTGAAAGCTACTCTTTTAAGCTTTTTGATAGTCTAATACTTTCACCTTATCTTCTTAGACACCTGGGGCTTATGGACTCATGCAGTACGGCCTAAATCCAGTGCAGACACAACATGCTTTACACAATCTGATTCCACCTGTAAATCAGAGTAACGCTGTGAGTGGAGTTCAGCCTAATATGTCGCATGGAAGAGGTCCAGGAAATATTCAAGTAACTGCTGGGGCTTATATGCAATCAGCTTCTCAGGCCATACCTGGTGTTCAGTATCTCGTGCCTTACCCCATAGGAATCATTAATAAAAGACCATTGCATGGGTCCCCTGGGTCTGTTCGTGATATCTCTGCTGATACAGCTGTAGCATCTTCAAGAGTCAAAAAGGGTTTAGGGGGTCATCTTGAAGGTTGGACACCACATATTGTTTAATATTAATCTCACTATGTATTTTCAACCATTGATTATTGGTATGGATTTTGGATACAGGGCCACCTGGTGCTAATCTATTCATTTACGACATTCCTCAAGAATTCGGAGATCAAGAGCTTGCAAATGCCTTCCGGCCATATGGTAGGATCGTAAGTGCAAAGGTCTACGTTGACAAAGATACTGGAGTTAGCCAACGTTTTGGTACGACGCTATGAGCTTCTTGACATGCTTCCTTCCAAATTATAATATATCAATGTATTTTCTCTTAATAATCCATTTGCAGGATTTGTAAGTTATTACTCCCCGAAAGCTGCAAAAACTGCAATAGATATGATGAATGGCTGCAAATTAGGTGATAAGAAGTTGAGTGTCAAACATAAAAGAGAGAAAGGAAACAGAACAAATCATAGTGACTGCGATAGTGGGGGAAGATAGAGAATTTGTTATCACATGGCGGCACGCAAGCTGCAGACGAGGGAGTTTTTGCCCCTCCTTTGCTTGTAATTGCCTTGTGGCTAAATTTCAAAGAAACCCATAGTCCTTGATTGTTTATGCTTCAATCTTGTAATTGTGTAACATGGGTATCCTTGAAACTGATCAATTTGTAATTCTTCTCCATTGGAGACATGGTCAAATTTCTCATTGTTAGTTAGAATGTCCTTTAATATTTTGCTTTCTCCATTCAGTTTTTCTTAGTTAAAATGCCCTTTCACTTTTCAGAAAATTGAAGCTCTTGATTAAGAATTTTATATGCCTATAGTTTGACAAAATAAAGAATAATGTTACAAACTAATAAAAGAATGTTGGTGAGGGGATAGGTGGTAGCTTGAACTTTCGTAGGTCGCCTTCTTTGAAAACAACATTTTTTGTTCAGTACTGACTTCAATTCATTTTAGTTGATATTTTCGTTTTCTGACTTGATCGTTATCATTTGCGGAAAGAAATCGTGATTTAATTGCCATTGTGGTGGAAACTGCCCGGTTTAGCATTAGAGTAGCTTTCAAAAGTATATAGTGGCCCTCATAAGTAAACTCCAAATGGTGCTTTATTATTCATCATCAATTTATGCAGACCCTTTTTTAATTCCACACTTTTAAGAAGGTCTCCATCTCTTCTAGAAGGCTAGGACAACTCATCTATGTTGGAAAAATAATTTCCTTTGCTTCTAGAACCATAGCCATATTTGAATGTTTCTTATAGTAAACCCCATCATGATTTTCATGCAGTTTTCTTGACTAGTAGTTGATATAAATAATACTCCTATTAGTCTATGATTTTTATGAAATTTTCACAACACCATTTATATAAATTTTTTATCTAGTCAGTTGTCACTATATATTTGTAAGAACTCTTTTTGAAATTTGTGATGAAGTTGAAGAATTTTCTTAGCAAAATGGATGACAAGAGCAGAGTTGATGTCTCATCTTTCTTGCTCTTTGAAGCTACAGGTGACAATTCTGAGGTTTTAGATTCTTCAACAAATACCAAATTCACCAAGTTTAGCACTGAGGATGAATTTGATGCGATGTCATGCAGCTACGACGAGTCAGATAGAATGATCATTCATGATATCGACGATGACTCTTGTGTCGATTTTCTTAGTCAAGATTTAGGATTTGAAGGAAAGGGTGATGATGATCATCTTCATTATGTGAAATGTGGGAGAGAAGAGGAAGATGAGGGTGTCGTTGATCAAGATTTGAAGCCAAACAATGTTTCTGACAAACTGATGCAGACCAACATTGTGGCTGATAAAGCACCAGAATCGAATATTGGCTGTGTAGAATCATGCATAGAGTTGATTAGAAGGAGGGAACAGGATCAGCTGTTCTGGAAGTCCTGTTTGGAATCATGATTAGTTTCCCCGAGTATAAACTGAACCAAGCATTACCTTACTAGGTGAGGCCAGATGTATGAATACGACATCTCCACTCAACCATGTGTTGGCTCATCCCTTCTATTAAGCCCAAGAGTTCTACGTCGTTCGATCAGTTTCTCACTTTCTCTAGTTTGTAAAGATATACTTTTGACTTCTGTTCTCATTCTACCTGGTGCTTAAAAAATTGTTGTTTTTTTAACTTCTGGAAATTCTTCATATGAATACAACATTTTCACTATTTGGCTGCACCATCCAACATGTTTCAATTGTTTTATATGATAATATTTCAGTTAAAGAGCAATTTCAGCTGAAAATCTTTAAGGTCACTATTGAAACCATAAACATGTTCGAAAAACCCAAAAAAAAGTGAGCAATAAGCAGAATAGTAAAAGTTGTTAACATGCTCAACACTCACCAACATATAAGAGACAACCAATGTCAATATCCTATCTTTTCCTACCTGCTTTCACAAGAAACTTCACTCGTTAACCGAGAGGTAACTAAAAAAGATAAATCATAAGTTAGAACTCAGGAGAGAGACAATGTTGAACGAGTAATTCAGCTTCTGGCTGAACATCGAGTAAGAATCACATGTTCGATAATTTAAACAAACAACTACTGTTGTCTAAGCTCATAGCCTAAAATATCACACCAATTTACAGTTACAGACTTGCTTCAGCCACAAATCAACAGACCCATAACAACGCTAATCAGGTTGAACAATGCAGTGGACACGACAGATCTTCCACACTCGTAACCATATCTTCATTATTGGTGCTTTTGCATTCTATGGGAGCATATGTTCCATCAACATCGACTGCTGTTGTGGCTGAACGGTCCTCTGCCAACTCTTCAATTGTGTTGGCCTCATTTTTCACGACAGTGTGTACCACAGTTATTCCACACTCGACCATATCTTCATCATTGGTGCTTTTGCATTCAATGAGGGCACATGTTCCATCAGCATCTACTGCTGTTGTGGCTGAATGTTCCTCCCCCGACTCTTCAATTGTGTTGGCAACATTTTTCAAGACAGTGTGTACCACAGTTCTTCCACACTCGACCATATTCTCATCATTGGTTCTTTCGCAGTCTAAAAGCACATGTGTTCCATCAGCATCTACTGCTGTTGTGGCTGAATGTTCCTCCCCCGACTCTTCAATTGTGTTGGCAACATTTTTCAAGACAGTGTGTACCACAGTTCTTCCACACTCGACCATATCTTCATCATTGGTTCTTTCGCAGTCTAAAAGCACATGTGTTCTATCAGCATCTACTGCTGTAGTGGCTGACTGCTCCCCCAACGACTCTTCAATTGCAGTGCTCCCATTTTTGCTGGTATCCAATGTCATGGAGGAACCACCCTTGAACGTAGATGGCCCTTCATCATTTGAGTATTCCCATTCTATAAGTTCATGTGTTATGTCAGGATCTACTTCTATAGTGGCAACACATTCCTCACCTGACTCTTCCGGGTTACCCCCATTTTTGCTTTCAACTAATGTCAAGGAGAAACCACCCATGGAAGTAGATCCACTTTGTGGACTTGCACCATAATTACTGAAAATACCCTCTAGCTTTTTCCGAAAATCATTTTTAGCTTTTTCATTATCATCTAATTGTTTCAGATAATTTTCTTCTTCACTGTCACTCAATGAACGGAGTTCATCCTTGTTAACGGTGTTGTTAGAAGAATAAGGACTTTGCACCTCATCATCAGATGCC
The DNA here is from genome assembly GCA_003412495.2 of Echium plantagineum. Lineage (NCBI taxonomy): Eukaryota > Viridiplantae > Streptophyta > Magnoliopsida > Boraginales > Boraginaceae > Echium > Echium plantagineum. The sequence continues at coordinate 21,501,426 of CM016566.1, read as the reverse complement.
GGTCCTGCTGACTCGCAGCTGGTATCCATCTCTTGCTGACTGTCACTTCCTTCATCTGTCTGCATGTTAGAAGACCGCGATGACATTGGTGAATACTCTCCTGCTGAAGAAGTCTCTTCACGCTCTCGTAAAGTTTTGAGGATCAAAGTCTTTAGTAAGTTCATCACTTGGACAGCATGCATAAGAGCTGTCAATGGATCAGACATCTAAACACACGAGAACAAAAGCTTTTGTTAGAAGTTAGAACATGGATAATGATCACACTTCCTACTTATAGCGTCCTAGTGACGTGTACATGACAAGTCTCCAATTAATTTACCTGAGTCATGTTAGGGGCAAAGACCATTGCTATATTTCTGGCATTCATCTTGTTAGAGTCCTCGTGCTCAACTACATCAGCCATAAGATTAATAGCCCAGTTGAGTAATGCAGTCTCTGTTGGTTTCAACTGTTCCACAAGCTCAACGAATTCCTGCTCCTCATTACAATTAAGAACCTGCTCAGGAGAAAGTCCATCAAGTACACCTGCAGGGAGCTCTCGGAACCAGGCCTTAATCAAACCAGCCAAACAATGAACATCAATGTTATCCGGCACAATGCCCCTATTTAGCTGGTTCCTCACATGCTCCTCTTGTCCATTCTCGGGGTTAATTCGAAAAATACCTTCAGCCTAAAAGTAAGTCAAGGAGGTAAGCAAATAAACATCTAAGATTGGAACTGATCAGTGCACACATAAGAGTTGTAAACACGGTAAATACCTCTAAACCATTTTGTTTGTATAGACGCTCCTGCATTAAAAGCAAAATTGTTGGGACACTATTGCCACTTTTGTCGAAACAACACTGCATTGATTCTGCCGATACACCAAACACACTGATACTGCAAAATACAACAGTCCGGATCATGCTTTTCGAAAATGTATCAAGATACAACCTTCCATATTACAATCATGTTCAACATTACATTGACATCAATAAGAAAGTTCATTAAGCATGTTATTACTGTCCCTCTCCGTAGTCTATACCTAATTACCATGTACCAATAATTGATTTCTTTCGAAAATAAACTGCCACTCCTTGAAGAATATCAAATGCAGCAACTGGACCATCGAGCTAAATCCATTTTGATTCTTGTCACCACTAAGACACTAATATTAATATTTCTACTTTTAGTTGAAGGCTTATACATACTTTTCAACAATACTTAAGCTAATTAATAAACACTTAAATCAAATGAACATGAAAGTTAAAAACTGAACTTCTTATCAACTAGTCAACACAAAAAGCTCACCTTTTCAACATTTTATGAGCCTCTAGATCTAAATAAATGGTAAACATAAAGATATTAACATATCAAACATCACAAATTTTTTTTTAAATTTTAATCTAAAACATAAAATTGAAAATACCATCATCCGCATTTCGATTCTTGAATTCAACCATTAAGTAAAAAACACAAACCTAGCACTGGGGGCTCTACAAAGAACTTCAACTTCAAACTCAACAGGAAGTCCCAAGAAGCCTTGAAACCTATCAAAAGTGACATGAGCAATGTGTTGAACATTTGTAGGCCACCCAATTTCCATCTTCTTAACTGCACTTATCACCTCTTCTTCATTTTCCACTCTGCAAGCCACCATTGCTTTCCTCAAAGCTGAAAAACAAAAATCCAATAATGAAAGCTGCTGACTTTCCTCCTCCTCTTCATTTTCTATACCCTTTGAGCTCCTCACACTCCCACCACCTCCACAACTTCCTCCTCTTGTTACCAGCATCATCCTGATATCAGGGCGGAACAAGAATAAAATCTTAGGATAGGCCGAATATAGAATATTTACTTATAAATTAAAGTTTAATTTTGTAAATACATAATTTCAACTTCGAAACGAACAGATTATATAAAATTTCAAGAAAACGCGAGTGATGTCACAAGCCGGGAACCTGAAATATTTGTCTCTCTATCAATAGTTGTTGAATTTAGGTAGTTGAGATTTTGAAGGAAGTGTAGAGAAGGAAAGGATGTGATTGGATGAGGTTTGTAATAAATGGATGTGGTTGCATTCAAATCAAGAATGTAGTTTTTGAACTCTCATGTAATTACTGTAGTTGCTTTTTTCAAACGGTATTGTCGTTCAAATGTTGTGTTTTTAATTTTTAAATTCTTTTTGTCTTCACTTTTGCTTTATTGTTATTTGTTTGAATTTTTTGTGTTACATCGAAAAATTGATTTAACTATAAGACCACATTTGCATTGAACCCAAAAGAATTAATCTCTATTGAATCACGTCAATCACATTGATGGTCACCCTACTTGTAACATTGAACATGCATTGTATTTATTAGGAGTGCACACGGTATGGGCGGTTTTGTGCGATTTTCAAATCGATCTTAAATTGGCGATTTTTAAAAAGTAAAAACTAAAATCGACATTTTCAATCTCTAAATCATGTGATTTGATTTGGGTGGTTTTACGGTTCGGTTTGGGCAGTTTGAGACGTTTAAATTATTAACTATACAACATACAAATATAGTTATTACGTCACTAATTCAAATAAAAACATGACTTGTTTAGTGATAAATGAAAGTCACAAATATTATTTAATTCTTATATCACATCACGTAATTATAAAAATGACTTTAAAAGTTTAACGTGGAGAATCAAACTCAAAAATAAAATAAATAAGACAAAACATAAAAGTTGGATTACAACAAGCACGCGGACACATAAACAAAAACATTAATTTTCTCGCAGTCCATTATTTTGATGCATCTCTATGAAAACTATATGATCAAAAGAGTAAATAGTATAGGCTAGTGGAAAAGGCTATTGTTAATGATGGCACAATGGATCTTTACTCGATGATATATGTCAAACTATCATTCTTGATCCTGGTGAGCCACTACCATTCCAATTTCAAGTCTGAGTGTAGAGATAAATATATACTTCCGTCCCATTTGTTAAGATTTTTTTACCTCAAAATATAAATTCTTAAACGAAACTAATAACTATTTTGACTAATTTGTGAATTATGCAGGGAAGAAAAATATAACTTACTTCATACTTCCTCCAATTCAAATTAAACATCGTTTGGGAAAAAGCACAACATTTAAAAAGGCTATGAACCTTACACTTATGTAATTCAATCAAGACTTAAAATTTTTACTTTAAAATATTTTAAAAAAAGAACAACAAAGTACATTAGTTAGCTTGGGAAAAGAAAGCTACCATTAATACTTCCGTGAGATAACATTATAGGTGTTGGCATAAATGGAAGAATAATGTTTCATTAACATGGAATTTTACCAAACGACATATATTACACAATTCATATAAATTTAAGACGACTTGTAAAATGAATTGGAGAGAGTATGACATAATTTCAAATTTACACAAAACTAACACATCATTATCCCAATCTCACTCTTTTTTACTCCCTCCGTCCCTAAAAGATTGTCATATTTTGACTTTTGTGGTCAATTACAACAAAATTTGATCACGAATTCTCACTAAACGAAAAGAAATAATATAGTCTTGTGGGACCTCGTTAGATTCGTCTCAATATATATTTTTGAAATATCAACTTATTATAATTGTTTTGCATTTAGAATAAGAGATATTTGTATTTTAAATCATGTTTTATTGACCATCAAAAGTCAAATGTGACAATCATTTAGGGACGGAGGGAGTAAATGAATAGGCCACACCTGAGTCGGACTAGAGGTGTCAACCCGGCCGGGCCTATTGGGAAGTCCGTGGGTTGGTCATGTTAGTCCGGCCCATTGTGTAGTCCGGGATCCATTATAGAGTGGGGCAAATAGCGGACCAGCTTTTTGTCCCAAGATCCAGCCCAGTTCGAGCACCCAAAGAAGTCCGGGGCAAATAGTAAAAGTCTACTTATCATTATAAATTATTTCATGAAATGATTGCTATTAACTAAAGTATCGTTACATGTGTTGAACTCTAATTAGTACGTGGTAGAATTTGTTTCTTCTATGGATATTGAAACAAAAAAAGATTGTAAATATAAGATCATTTATTAATTTTTATGGTTGATTTGTTTGCGATTGATGGACTTCTCGAATTTTTTTTAATCATTTTTAGTACTTCTAGATGTTTTTATGCCTTTTTTTTAATGAAATTGAAGTAAATATAATTATTTTTAAATATGTTTTCTATGACTATGAGTATGTATTGTATGGTGGTAATATATTTCAATTGCTTTGTAGAGATTGATATTTGATCATGTGAATTGCTTTGTAGAGATTGTAAGCTTGGTTTCATGTTCATTTTCTGCTGATAGAACGTGGCCACGTTAAAACCAACGTCCCCACGTTGATTCTACATTAACGTGGGCATGTTGTTTTCAACGTCGGCACGTTGTTAGGGGGCCTGAGGGGCCTCGAACCGTGCCAGGACCGAATTTCAAGTGGGCTCGAACCGGTCCCGGGCCTGGGGCTCAATACCTAAGCCCCTGTCCGCCCCACCACTAAACGGACCAGGGGCCGTTTGTGGGCCTAGTGGGTCGGGCTCGAACTGGACTAATGGGCCGGGCCCTCGGGCAGTCTGTTAGCCACCCCTAGATGCTACCATCCAAGTCTCAAACGGTCCTTTGCTAGGCTTAACGTGCCCCACCAAATTCTAATGGGTACCATGAGGCCGCTAAGGCCCTTTTAAAAGGGGGACTCGAGATGGACAGGGGCCTAAGGCCTAGGTTTCCTTAGTGACCCGGTCCAGTAAATTAGTTGTGCTCATCTTATATTTGAGGGGCTCGACCAGTCCAAATTACACGTCTAAGTCGGACTAGTGTAAGAATCGTCATACCTTGGCTCATTTATCTCCACTTGCTAGTAACTGTTACTCATAGATTGCGCACTGAGTAAACTTTGAGCTGACGCAAAAGCTTGCGAATCACGTCAGCCCGGATTTACAATAAACAAGTCACGTGTGATAGGCTCCATAAAAAGAATGTGCGCAAGGAGAATTAAATTCATGAGCGCTTACATACAAACTCACCAACTCGGCCACTCTTATAAAGTTATATGGGTACCTCTACTCGTGCTGATACTAGTTAAGTAGTCATATAATTTCTTTATGGTGACTTGACTCGCTTAAGTTGTTAGGGTCAAGCAGATCCATATACAATTTCAATCAAATTAAGCTATAAATGCCGGTATATATATGAATCTAAATATGACTGTTTCAAGTGAGTCCAAGTCTCCAAGATAAATCTCCTACTTACAATATAGCTCCTCAACTAGAATCACTTATCATCAAGTCGGGTTCGTCTATTCACATACCTAAATTCATGAGCTTATTCTTTATGCAATTTTCAAGCCTCGGTATAAAATGTGTTAAAAAACTATCTTTATTTTGTCTTTGATGCATAATGAGTGATGACATGATTGTATTCTTACCTTACATCATCATACATTCACTAATCAATTCTTGCATCAAAATTATTACTATTGAGAACCTATTCACTTTGCTTAATAACACCTGGTATGTAATTTGTCTTCGTTTGATAGTGTTTTATGCTAAATAATTGTCCTCCCAATGGCATATTTCCATTACTTGGGGGTAGTTTTTTCTACATTTCATATATACTAACATCAACAGATATTCTTTTGTCCAAAACTCCAATTTACATTCATACTTAATTTGTTTATCCATGTCCAAAACTAAAATGGTGTAATTTATGGCACGGAGAAAATCCATTTCTTCTACATTATCTATATATGAATCTGATTGTATATATAAGTACTCATCATTTTTTGTCATTTTTAAGAGGGTGGGACTATGCTCGTCAATATAATATCACACGTATATATATAATCCGGTCCATTTCCACTTCATATATGAGTTTTACACACAACCGTCCATATATATTGATGTACCCCAGAAAATACAGATTGAACCCAGCTCGTTTGACCTATATTTCGGACCCGATTCCGATATACATCCTAGTCAATTTATAGATTTTTGGAATATATACACGGAGAGCTTTACACCAATATCAAGACCAAGCTAAATGGATAAATAATGAATAAGATATGAGCTCTCAAAGATGATAGTTCGAGGTGGGTGAACTACCCAAATGATATAAGGTAAAAGGCATATTTAGCATATGCACTTATCCCACATCACTCAACACACCCATGTAGATCATCCCCTTCATCCTATAAAAAGACATCTTTTATGAGGTATGAGCTTCAATCTAATTTCTACTTTTACAAGCCTATCAAACATTATTATACTAATTTTGGGAGTCGGAGTGTAATCGGGGGTGCGCCCCTCCTTTGTTTTGCAAGTTTTCTTTGGACTGAGCAAGCTCTGAAGGAAGAAGGCTCGATTGGATAACCATAAAATTAATATCAAATCATATATAATACTCCGTTCGTTTCATAATATTTGATTGTTTAATTAAAAAATACTTTATTAGGGTTAATAAAATTTACTATTATACCTTATTGAATACTATAAAAATAAGAACTAACTTCTAAAGCTAGGGTAAAAAACGAAGCATGTATATTGAACTTTATCAACCATCAATTATTATAAAAAAGTTAATTTTTTCTAAATAATCAAGTAATATAAAACGTAAGAAAATATATTGTATAATCTTGAAATCAATTGGGATTACCACTATTAATAATAAGACAAAAACATGTTGATCTATCTCCAAATGTAATAAAAGTATGACGTACTTATCCATTATAAATGCCTTGTGGCTGCTTCCTTTAGCTACCACTTGTCTTCTATTTTGTAAATATGATTCACAAAGTTGACACAAAGCACATTCTTCTTCGAAAAGGAAAAGCCAATGTATATAGCCCCATTTTCAAGGAGAAAATTAGGTATATATGCGTTTATATATTTATGTTGGTTTCATATGTAACATACGTTTGTGGACGAACACGACTACTTGTGATGACTCATATATATCATCATCTCAATCCCACCCAAAAAAGCTAATAACAAAAGATAAATTTATATATGTTTATCCTATTGATCGAAGGATTTATATAAAATATATCTCCAAGAGTCAAGAATGAATTATTGTTGGGAACTTGGCGTATGTATAAGTGTTGTGCAGCCATTGGTGAGTCTGATTTGAATGTTTATAAGAAATCTTTTACTTTTTCAGTAAAAAAATAAAAAGGGATAAAAACGGAAAATCTAACAGGATTTTTCGTTATCCTCTCTATCAACAAATTCAACAAAAATGCAAGAACTAATTTACATATGAGTTGAATATTTTTTTTAATTCTAATACATTAAAGAAGAAATGTGCAATTTTGATGAAAAAATAAGATAATAAATGTTAAAAGAAAATATAATTGTATCAAACTTTTTTCTGTAGTAGTAGGAAAAAATTGCGTGAAAAAATCATGGAAGAGTGGACCTCACACACGTGTTTTGAGAGTGAGAAATGAAATTGTAAAATAACTATAATAACCAGTGTTATCATGGTGATAACTATATGGTGTTATCACCTAAATATAACCCATATGTTCCGACCCTTTTCTTTAATGATCATTTAATTTTAAATAAAATTGAAGGAAAATTTGAATTCATCTCACAAACATAAATTTTCATCCGTTTTTTCATACTAGATATGGTAAAATAGTACCATGGAAGAAAGTTTTATTTTAAGAAAAATGGTAAAATGGTACCTTGGAAAGAAGGTTCTATTTTAAGAAAATGATCTTTAGATTAAGGGACGGAGGGAGAGAGGGAGTCAATTCTTGTGTGTTAACTACATCGGTGTTAACTTTGTGTTAACTAAATTTGAATCATTGAATGAATCTATCAAAAACAGATCTAAGATTTAAAATTTGCAAACAGATTAATCCAATGATTCAGATTTAGTTAACACAAAAATTAACACCAATTTAGTTAACACACAAATAAAAAGTGAATGATTGAAATCTATATTGTATATACAAATTTACAACAATAATACAGATGAACCCACTTTATATCTGCAATGCAGGTTTCTAGACTAGATTTCTTTAAATTTTCTAGGTCATTTAATTATAACTTTTAACTTTAACTATTTTATTATATATTTATTTAATGGCGTTTGGTTTATTATAGTTTATTAGAAAAAAGAATCCAAAATAAAATCGTTTTATACATAATTTAAAAAGCCAAGATCAAAATCGGATCAAAAATTTTAAAAAATTATCATAACGGTTCGATTTCAATTGATTTTTGGACAGTTTGGATTGGACCATTCCGCAGAAGCTAAAGAGTGTAGTTTTTTTCTTTTGTTAACTAGCGATGAGTTAAGTTTTGAACCCAGGACCTTCTGATCACTATCAAGAGCCTTTTCTATCAGATTATTCGATTATCTCCAAAGAGTGTAAATTTTAGTTACGTTTATTCAAAGCCAAGTAACATAGGTGGAGTTATAATTAAGCTTTAATAACATTTTGCAAACAAATCTAATTACTATAAAATCCCAATAATTTTATGGTTGAATTACTTGTATGTATAGGAATAACTTACTATAAAATGACTTCGTTTTAATTGTTTGCCAATAAACATAACTAAACAACTACGTTATCTCTCATCATACATCAGGACTATGTGCGATCGGATTGATTTTTTTCACAAAAGAAAATCGAAATCGGTTCGAAAATCGAAAAAACTAATTTCGATTAAAATCGTCAGTTTTGGACCAGTTCACTAGAATGCTCAGAAATGTGAAATTTATAATGGAGGGTTATTTATTTTCGATTTTCACGCCAAACCTCAAATATGTCTGAATCCACATGAAGACTTCATACTATACGTTACTACAGTACAATTATAAAAGATGAATCCGTGAGTGTTGATAATGGGAGGTGATAAGGATGGGTAAATATGAGGGGATGCACCACTGAAGATAATTATTTTAAATCATACTAATAATGTTGTCTACATTCGTTGCATAAACTAGTTGTTTCAAAACAAGTAGCCATTACATTACATATTCAAAAAGCAAAAGATAAGGCCCTAATAATCCAACATCAAACAAAAATATTGGTCTACAACTCTACGTCATGCAAATTTCGAAAAAATGACCAAAGATTGTCGTCTAATGACGGCAATTGCAAGATAAATGCGAAATACTGCTTCTGATAAATTTTAATTTTATATGGTCAAATTTTAAAAACTTTGGTCAATAATTCTCATTAATTAATAAAAAATAATATAGTTATATGATATCTTGTTAGATTCGTTTCAATATATATTTTTGAACTGTTAGATCTTATATTGTAATACCCGGCCCAAAGTGGGCGATGTGATATGTTTGATATGATTTGATTGGTACTACTCATACCATCAAGATGCATCTTCTTTACGGAAGCCCAACTCATAAGAACTCCAAAGTTAAGGGTGCTCGACCTTGGACTACTCCCTCTATTGTCAATTGGTTTTAGAGTGGAACCTCCTAGACTCTTATCATGAACTATCAACTTTTTATAATTTTTTCATATGTTGAATAGGAGATATTTATATTTGAAATCGTGTTTTGTTAACCATGAAAAGTCAAAATGTACCAATCATTTAAGAACGGAGAGAGTAATATATTATACCCACGATCAATTCATATATTTCTATGACCAATTGCAAAAAATTTGAGATGAAATCCTCAATTTTTTCTTATATAAATTAGCTATGAAAATATTATATCTAATAACACATTCTTAAATTACTACCTAGACTATTATAATAAATTCCAACTAATAGATGAATAAATAAAGATATTAGATACCTTATTATTAATATATCTTTTAGGGTTTAATCATCCTTAATTTACTTAGTCCAAACAAATATTCAATATATAATATAGCCCACATATAATGACCCAATCTATTGTATAGTTCTCATATTTTTCATAAAAATGAAATCTAGTATAAATGTTCATTGTGGTAATTGAGTTTAGGTAAAAGTACTCGACTGAATTTAGAAAGATACCATGTCAGGTAGAACCCTACTCAAAACTCGATAAAGATGGATCGGATAACAAGCCACGTTACCCTCGGTTTCAAGGCTCAACACACGGACCAGGTTCCATAATATGTTTGCCACTTACCTCGATAATACTGGGTAATTATTCGGCTTACTAAAGCTTAAACCTTGTCGGGTGACCCGGTACCTGCTCGTACCCATCTCGTCTACAACACTTACTTGAACATAGCTCAACTGGTATATAGCTATAGTTTTAAGAACCTGCAGATTTGCCACTCACGCAGCTTGGGTTCGACTCCTCTAAGGAGTGAACCTAGGGATGGAAATGGGTTCGACTCCTCTTTAGGAGTGAACTTAGGGATGTAAATGGGTACGATTCGGTAGGGTAGGGTTTTTGCTATACCCACTCACCAACCATAACATTAAAAGTATAACCCAAAACCTGACCCAATGAACATTAGGCTCCAAATAAACAATTTCGTCTTCTCTGATTGTTGCTTTTATGAACTTTCGCTTTCTAGATGTGACTCTAATCTATGTAATGCCTAAAGTTTTCATCCTGGATGTGACTTTGATCCCCGAACTTATCTTGAAATGCGTTGAAATATCACATAGTCGGGCCTGAAAATAGGCAAAACGCCTGAAAATCTCACGGAGTTGGTGCTGAAACACTACAAAGACAGCCCCGAAAGAAGAAGAAGTATGTTTTATTATGCTCCTCTGTGAAAATCAAATCCACAACCTCTTGAAAAAAAGGCTCAGATCTAATACCACTAAGCTAGAGGCTTTGATAGTTCATAAGTCATTTTAATCCATGAGTTGTCTTTACCACTTCAATTCATTTCCGACTTCAATAAATTCCCCTCGACTATTGCATTATTTCATTTATTTTTTCATTTTTATATGTAAAGTTCATTTGACATTTCATGATTATCCAGATACAAATAAAAATTATATAAAATTGATATAAAAATATATATTGAGACGAATTTAACAAGATGTAAAATGACTAATTAAAATTCATGGTCAAAATTGAAATGATTCTTACATTACAGAGGGAGTATATGTTTCATAGTGCAAACGACCACAATAATTGCCCAAGTTATTATACAATATTTCTTGTACATCACCTATATCTGAAAACGTCTTTGCCCATCATCTATATTTGAAAATATTTCAGTTTATCACCTATTCTGTCAATCTATCGTTAATAATATCTATCGAAGGGCACACAACCTGTCAATAAGGTTATTTTGATCATTTTATTTGATATATTTTACAGTTAAAAAATTAAATTAAAAATGTGAAATAACCCACTCCCAATTTCAAATCTGACATAACCTACCACTAATACACACTTAACAAAAAAAATAACCCTATAAAATCAAGTATGACATATTTGAAAATATAAATGATTGATAAGGACGTTTTGAAATATATGTGATTGATTGAAAACCTATTGTGGGCACGCATATGGTGCCAACATCCTTACTTGCCAACCATACCAACTATATTTGAGCACATATGTACTCTAAATAAAAAAGTTGAAGTACATATATACTTTAGATAAATAAGTTTGTATGTACATATACTCAAGATAAATATCGTTGAGTACAAATAAACTCTAAAATTGATAAGAATATATATTTATATTCAGAGTATATATGTACTCTACATAAATATATTTGAGTACATATATACTGAGTTGGCACAATTGACACCTGAGCAAACTGACACGGCTAAGTATAAATATAATTGAGAAAGTTTTATTTAGGGGCAACACTATTTAGAGCATTCGCAGTAGATGCCTCAAATCACTCCCTATTCTATTTATAGATTAAAAAATTTGTAAAAATAATGAAAATACACAAATTGCAGATTCCTTATTTTTATAAAATTCTCAAAAAATATTTCCCACCAAACCTGGCCAATCCTATTTTTGTACTATCCTCAAATATGTACTTTCACATGAAATATTATATCCTTCCATTTTATTTTTATAAATATATTGATTATATAAATTTGTTTCATATTGGAGCTAAAAATTTATACTGAAGCTTAAAAATATAATTATTTCAAATTTTATAATTTTCATCTTTCTATTAAAATAATTTGAGTTTGTCTTCGACATTTAAATAATTGGAGTTACCTTTAACTTGGAGCTAAACATATAAAAAAGATTAATTTGAGGAGTATAAATAAGGCATCTGATCTTTTTATAAAATGCTAAAAGTAAAACCTAAATTTAATAAAATATTACGAAAAATTAATTTTAAAAAAATTTTATGAAAAATTTATTGCGAATGCTCTTAGGCGTGTATGGTATGTATTTCCCTATTCTGACGTAATGACATGGGGCAACTTAATGCTAGACAATTAGTTTATTGGCAGTTTGGGACGTGTAGAAAGTGCATTCCCTAAAATAAAACAACTATAATTGTCGAGAGAAATATTGCAATTGAGCTTTACTATTTTTTAGGGGTAAATAGTTACATGAATAGTATAATTTCGGTCGACTTTACTTTAATGATTAAAGTGGTGGTAGGAGGTAATTTGTTATGTTCAACAGTTTCAAGGATAATTTGTTTACTTGTGATATTTTATGAGGTATGATAAATATATGATCAAATTCATATTTGATCCGAACACTACTATTGAATTTGAATTCGATTTTATACTATTTATTATTATTTATATTTGTGTTTTTCTTGTCAAATATATCATAACCACTAAACCAAATTAGTTGGTTATATTCATGTTTGGATAAATACATATGTGTACCGGACTAATCGACTCTCATCTATTCCAAAATATTCAAATTGGAATATCTAATTACAAAATTCGTCGAGCTCTACCATTTAAAAGGTATTCAGTTTATTTAGTCGTACTAATTAGCAGGAACGAAATCAATATTGGTAGAGGCATGCATACTTTTAGATTCTTGATAATTAAAGATATATCATATAAATTTTACATGAATTAGTATTATGTGTTGTAGAAGAATTAACAAAAACATTAATTTTTGAACATATTAAATTGTGTCTTCTCTATTTAATTTTCTTAAATTTTGTCCATATAAATTTTATTGTGATTTCGTTCTTATCAATAGGCAAAGTTAATTGCGAAGTTGCTTCTATGGAAAGACTGCATCTGGTGCGTAACTGTCATAGCCTCGTAGGCTCTTAGTGATTGGATTTTATATCGTAAAGTAATACTTAAACCAAAGGTATTTTTCTGAGGATGCGTTTGACCCAAATGGCACAAGAAGCCAAATATGGTTCCTAGTTGTTGACCTAATGCAGAAAAGGCCAAATTAATAGTGGGACCCCATACCATTCATTATCTTTAAAAAGTAATCAATACCAATACACCAAATGGTGGGATCGATGAATAATAATAAAGAGTAATTCATATTCCATTATATTAACAGTAATTTCTTTGATTTTATATTACTAAGAGTTGTGAAGAAGATTACAATTTACAAGTAGAAAGAACAAGCATAAAAAGTCAAATGAAGAAAAAGACTATGGAGGTGGAAATATCACGGCAATAAAGTAAGTGTATGTGTGTGGCACATGGTTAACCACCTCCATACAAAGAATTAAAGAAATGTTTGCCAAGGGGAAATATTAGGCTTATTTTCATTTGGCCCTAAACTATCACGTAAGTTTTAAATTGAAATCTGATACTATCATAAGTCTCAAATTACTTCTTATACTACGTTTTGTCTCATTTTGCCCCCTCAAATGCCAATTTTAGATTGACTTTTGTTTTAAAAGAAGGGCAAATTCGGATTATCACATATATCACATAACTAATGATAGTATCAGAGTCCAATTTGAAACTTACGTGACAGTTCAGGGTCCAAAATAAAAATAAGTCTGGGATTCATTTTTAATTTAATAAGTTTTGTTATTTGTGAATTGTGCCCAAAAGTTTAATATATGTGCTATTTCGATTTCGCCCTTATTTTAAAACAAAATTAGGTCATATTTGGCGTTTTAAGGGGTAAAATGAGACAAACCATAGTATAAGGTCCAATATAAGGCTTAGGATAGTATTAGGGTCCAATTTGAAATTTTCATCATAATTCAGAGTCCAAAATAAAAATAAACCGAAATATTATGAGAAATTTGACAGATTACATGGTCAAAGCCACATATTTGCTAAAAAATAAGAAAATATTTTTATTTGAAAAATATCATATTTTATTCGCAAAATGACTTAATTACTCATGAACACCTTTATCTCACTTAAATCTACCTTTCACATCCTTCTCTCAATTTTTTCTCTCCAACTCCAAAAATTTGTTTCCATCTAAAGCACTCATCTTTCTATCTTGAATACTTTCACGAAATCTTCAAAGTCTTTGACTTAATATCTTCAATTTTAGAAAAGTTTGAGTATGATTTGTTTTTTGTACTTTAAAGTTGTTTTTTACAAAATTTTAAACCTTTTCAATTTAATTGAGTTAAAATTTCGTTTTTCATTTAGTTGAGTTAAACTCATCTTTTTAATTAGTTATATATTATACTTTATGTCTATTACGCTTTTGTTATTTGAATGTTTTTGAACAAAACTTTGAATTTTTCAAAGATTTTTGGGGTATATGACCAAGTTTGCACACTAAAAATTGTAGATCTATATATAAAGTTTACTTTTTGGTACTTTAACGTTATTTTTGTAATATAAGTTTGAATATTTTAAAGTTGAACAAAAGACTTTGCGTTGAAATAATGTTGGAACTATGAATTTATGTTCAACGTGTGTTACTTGTATGTAATTTGAATATTTGACGTTGTTTTGTAATAAAAGTTGGAATCATGGGGGCACTATGCTGATATAATCTGATTTTGTGGTAATTACTATAACATTATATAATCAAGTATAATCGATTATAACATTGTATACTAAAGTATAATCAAGTATAGCACTTCCAGATGCGAATGTTCATTGCAGCAGCAGTAAAGAAGACGAAGCTGTTTATTTGGAGCTTAGACTCCCATCAGCTTAGTTTAGAAATGTAATGTATTTTCTATCGCATGACTATTTGTAACTTCTTTCGTTTGAATGAAAAAGTATATCACTTTATAATAGAATATGTCATCTATGTATAGTTACAACTCATATAATATGTTTAATGTTGGATATAATGTTGATATAGTTGAGTTTGATATGATACAAACCATTATAATTACTTATAATCCAATGTAACACGTTTTAATTGAATTAGATGATTTCAATTTTGGTTTAATGATTTTAGGCTGAAGAATAAGAGGGTTCAAGTTTTAAAATAGCGCGAGTGATGATTTCAATTTTTGGTTTAATGGTGTGTTTGGATTGAGATGAATCTAGGAGACTATAAATATATAAAATTAACTTATGGTCCGTTTGGATTGGGGTAAACCTAGGTGAATTTAAGTGAAATTAATCATTCACTTTGTTTGGAACCAAAATAAATAAAAATCAAAGTTAATGTAGGTGAATCTAGGTTAATACATTCACCCGATTCCCCCTCAAATCATTCACCCCAAATCGGTGGATAATACTAGGTTAACAAATTAATAGTCTTTTTTATTATTATTTTAGACTAAAAGACCCACTAAAATTATTTTCCTCTATCAAAATTATCTCTCTTCAAAAAACACGCTTCTATTTAATAAAAGCTCAAAACAAAAATACACACAACACCACCATGCATGGTTGCCGTAATTTTTTTTTCACATCAATTTTTTTCTTTAGTTATGTTTCCAATTTGGCATTTGTAGAAATTTTCTATTAAGTTCACTTTAGCACTGCTCACAAGTCACAATCGAATATGTATTTGAATTACACATCTATTCTTCTTAATTTGTAATGAATAACGTGTTACTGCTTGTTCCACAATTATTAATAATTGTGATAAGTATCGTTCATTATTAAAGTGTACTATTTTAGTGGTGGACAGTTTGGTATATATGTTGTTTATTAATATGTTATTTGTGCATTGATAAATTATTGAACATATTTATATTTGTTTTGCTAAAGATTATTTATATGTTTCTTATATTTATTATTGTTGAATATGTCTATGTTTTGCTAATGTTTTTATTCTAATCACATCTAACTTGCAAACAAAACACCAATTTATACAGAAATTATAATAGTTTTATGTAAAAGTAAGAGGAAGGATATAAATGTCATTCAATCTTCTTATAATTGTAATCTAATATTTTTATATATGGTTTCACCTAGTGAAGGGTAATGACATCCAAACAAAAATTATAATAGTTTCACCTACGTTCATCTACATTCCCCTAACCTAGGTTAATGAGGTAATGTCTCGCCTCAGAAACCGGGTCGAAACGTTATTAGATTTGATGGACTGGCATCACAAACCACCACAGGTCTCTCCAGCACGTTTTGTCCTCACTCACGTGCTCACTGAGAAACTTCCCAGTGGGTCACCCATCTCAGAATTACCCCAAGTCAAGCATGCTTAACTTTAGAGTTCTTATGAGTTGGGCTACCGAAAAGAAGATGCATCTTGGTGGTATTAATAATACCAACCAAATCACATCAAACGTATCACATCGCCCACTTTGGGCCAGGTATTACAAATGATAATAGTTTACCCTCACCTAGATTCACCCCAATCCAAACGTACCATTAAAGTAGGGGAACACAGGTGAACATAGGTGAAACTATTATAATGGTTGGTTTTATACCATTACCTTTCACTAGGTGAATAATATAATTAATAAATTGAAAAATATTATTTTAAAATTATACCCTCCGTCATAAATTAGTGATGGAAGTATGGATATAATAATATGACAAATAATTAGTACGAAAATTCATAATTAATAACCATTAGAGTATGTGCTAACTAATAGACACTTAGAGTAAGACAAGAGATAAATTGTCTCCAACAAAATTTGAATACATAACCTTCTAGTTGCAAGTATGTTAAATGCCACTAAACTATTAAATCATGTGTGGGAAAAATATAATTTTGGATGATATTGTTAAGATGCACATCCTACATCGACAGTCGTGTCCTCCCGGGTCAATATATAAGATATTGGACTACTCTCTCTATTGCCAATCGGTTTTAGAGTGAAACCATAAACTCTTAACATGGTATCATGAGCCAACCCTGAGTATGAGGCACCTGTAACTCTGTCGATGTTGTTCCTGCAAATAATGCCGACGGTCGCATTACAAGTGAGGGGAGTGTTAAGATGTATATCCTCATTAATCTTGAACTATTTCTTCTATTGTCAATTGATTTAGAGTGAAACTATGTAGACTCTTAACCAATATGATTTGATCCGAGCCTCGTGGGGGAGATTGAATATCCAAGGAGGACCAGATGTCATTGATTAAGTGGCAATCATGGAAATATGACACCGGCTTTCATTTGAAAAGAAGAGGGGAAGGTAGGAGGATTAATAATTTTATTGTAGTGTTGCAAGAAGGTTTCTTGGTAGAAAATTTATTATGCAGGAGTTTCGAAAGTAACCATGTTATTTCTATTTGTATGCCTCATGATTTAGCTAATTTTATGTGTTATTCTTTTCTTTTTTCGTGGATATTATTCTCTCTGTTTAATTATTTTGTATAGACTGGGCCCGGGATATCGAACACACACGGCACTGGCCCATCACGCTTGGCGGGCTTAATACGCGAGATTCACGGAACTCATCTCCTATAAATACATGAACAAACACGTTTTATTAACTTTTTTGTTCATTAATCATAAAAAATGTATATTGTACAATTTAAATTATATTTTATTCTTCAGTTGGTACATTTTAGGTAATAAGTATCATTTTTTCAAAAAAAAATTCATTAATATCAATCATCTCAGCTTATTTTTCCTTTTTAAATAATTTATACCAACTTGTTTAACATGTTTTGGTACAAAAATTAAATCGATATATAATATCATTTTGGTACATTTGTTTTAATATTTTACGTTGTATCATCTTAAAATGATATATTTTAGTAATGTGTACCATCTCCAAACTAAAAATTACGGTATATACTAATTAATTAACATTAATGAACGGTATTATTAATGAACCGTAGCCATTCTCCTCTGACTAACTAGATCGTCGGGAGTGTATGTGATTGAACCCGGGCCACTCTATGTGAATGATGAGACAAAAGACCACCACGTCGAGGGTAGGAGTCTCTCGGCAACAAACCAGGACGGAACACAATGAGCACAACTATGAAGGTGCGTCGAGGCACAGGCATTCTCAAAACCTGAAGAAAAGACCCATGACTCCAATAAAGAAAACAGGGGATCCGGCTCACAACCGAATTGATCCTCCCACAGGAGATTCGGCTGACTAAATTTATTTTGAACATTTTCTACATCAAATTAAGTTAAACATTTTATCATAAAAATTGTTTAATGTCACCCCTAAAGAAACTGTTGAATTGGGATTCGAAACTATAAAAAAGGATGTGTCTTCGAAAACCTTTGGTTTTATTACCCAACCTGCGATTTTGGGTTAGATTTCTTTGAAGTTCTGAGTATATGAACTTTACCAAAAACAACATTTGTTAGGTACACATTAAGGAAAAATAAAATAAAAGATACACTAACAAGTAAAAACATTCACTATATAGTACGAAACTAGTTTCCATACGTGGTTAGAAAATCAATCACTATAACTCAAATTATACAATTGCTAATGATATGTATGCTTCCACGACATATGTATCACAAGATATGTTACAATTTAAATTTGTATCCAACCAAATTAGACATTCGTGTAAGAAAGAAGAAAAAAGGCAATTGTGAGCACTAAATTGGCATAAATGAAAAATTAAAGTGGGAACAAAATGTAAAATGGTTATGAATTAGCCTCACTACTTGTCTAGTGTCTACATTAATGGTATTGGTCTTGTAAATCTTTGTATATGCCTTTTATAATATCCCTTCCATAGTCTCTACCTATCAATATAGGTGATTATTTAGAATTCGAATCTTTTATATAAAAATTTCAAATATCTAGCCGATGGCTCAACCGCTTGTGGCATTTGACCCAAACTTTTGTAGAAAATTTTGGGTTCAAGTTTCCTTAGAGATAATTATCTCATATTTCATTCTAATTGAATATTTCTTTTATCAATGCAACTTTAATCATTACATGGAAGTTTTAAGAAAATTTCTAACATTGTTGTTTATTCTTATTTTTTTATTGGTTAATAATTTTTCTCTCATAAGAAGTACTTCATACGTTCTTTTTCAGTTGTATTTTCAGGCATTTGCACATAGATTAAAGAAAATAAAAAATAATCAAAAAGTACATTGAAAGTGTAAAAATCATAAAAGTAATGATAATAATAAAAATAATAATGAGAATAATATTAATCAAAATAATAACAATACTAATCAAAATAATAATAATAATAAGATTAACAATAATAATCATAATAATGATAATAATAATAATAATGAGAATATAATAATAATAATAACAATAGTAACAAAAATAATAGTTAAATTAACAATAATAATAACAATAGTAACAAAAATATTAGTTAAATTAATAATAATAATAATAGTTAAAGTAATTCATAATAAGGATGAGGATGATAATAATAATGACAGAAGAATAGCAATAATAATAATAAGATTAGTAATAATGTTATTAACAAAAATAAAATAATAATATTGAGAATAATAAAATTTTAGTAATAATAATAAGAATAATGATGAGCATAATAATAATATGACAATAATAATACTATCAATAAGAATAAAAATGATAATATGAACAATAACAATAATAATGAGAACAATAATAATAATATTAATAAAATAAAAATAAAAATTATAGTAATCTTAAGAATAGAATATGAAGAATGAAATTAATAATAATAATAATAATAATAATAACAAATATAAAAAGAAAAATGAAATAACAATAAATATTAACAAGAACCATGATTATAATTTTATTTGATTTGAATAAGAATGTATGAATTTGGAAGAATCACAGAATGAGAACTCTGTAAAATTGCAGTTCATAACTTCTAATTTGGTTAAGAGGAAAAAATTGAAGTAGTAAATTTTGACTTAATATTTTGTTAAGGATTTCATTCAGGTCTGATTTTATTTAGTACTTGACTTTTTTCGCTAACAAACAGCCTTAATGAAATAGGTACTGAAGGCACAACTGAAGGCCTAACTGAAGACACATCCATTGTTTTAAAACCGACCTGAGCACGGGACCTCTGATAGACAGGGGAAAAACTAGATGGGGTTGGGATCGGACCCTTCGATTTTTCAATAGCGTTATATATAGTGTATCTAAAATATAATATAAAATGTGTAAGTAAATCAAATGAAATTGTAGGTTAGTTGGTTGGATATTCCTTTGGAAGGTGATGGTCTTGGGTTCAAGTACCACAAAACTTGTTTAAGCCTTTGTTTTTAACATAGTTTAAAATTTTATTGATACTATTTTTTAAAAAAAATTTCCCTCATATTTTATATATATATATATATATATATATTTTCCCCCTTTATTTTTCATCTGGTTTATCCTCTATTAATAGAGGTGGGTAGATTCAACTTCCTTACAAAAATAACTATCCAAAATTTATAAATGACATTAATTGGTTTGATAAGAAAAATATAAATATTTATTACGATTAAAATTAATTTAGTAATGAAAAAAGTAAAGTACTACATCTATATAGTATTTAATTCCTCATTATAAATGTGTAGTATTTTGATTGTGGACGTTAAAATCAATTGCATAGTAATTTGGTACGGATTTAGGAGTATTATATATGGCGGGTCCTAATTAGCAGTATATTTGGGCCGCCCCTTTTGTCGCTTCTTTCGTCTCCCTCCCCACCCCCCACCCCCCCTCCCCCCTCCCTCTAGCAAATCCATATTTATATATTTTCTCCATTTCTTTGAATATTTAAGCACCTCCTCAAACTTCTCTCTTCACATATATATGCTTTTATATCTCTCTGCTTCTTGATCTTCAACCTTTGGTTTGTATACTGTATTTTCTTGAGCAAGAGAAGCTTGAAACTTCAAAAGGGTAGGCTAATTTGAGGTTAAAGCTTTGATCTTTGAGTTCATGGAAGAGCTATGAGCAGTAAAAAGCTGATCCTTTTGAAGATAAAGTCCCTTTTACTCGCTCTTTGAAAATTTGCTTCTTGAATTTTGGTCATGGCTGGTGGTAATGAAATCAACGCTAACGAGTGTAAGGTACTGTGATTTTCTGTACTTTTGTGTTTCTTTTTCTGTTTTTTTTATTTCAAGAACATCGAATTGGTCTAATGGTAAGGAATTTGAGGGAGTTAGCGTTTTTGGGTTCGATTCTCACCATGAAAGAGGACTAGGAAATCTTTCTATTATTTATTTTTATAAAACGATAGATTTACCAACATGGGTTTTTGTTAGTTTATGTTGACTTTGAGCTTTTTGTTGTAGATGTTTTTGGTTGTAGGCTTTAGAAGTTGATATTTTGCTTAAATATTGAATCTTTGCCTCTAATTGTAGTGTTTGACAAGTGTTGATAGTCTTGTGGCCTTGTTTTTTGTTTGCTCTGATTGGTTGACTTGTTTTATGGTGTTCTGCAATTAGAAACTTCTGTAAAAAAACTAAAAACTATTATCTGCTTGTAAATTTTGTATTATGGGGTTTTTACTTTGGAGCTTTGCCTATTTGCAGCTCAATTTTACTTTCTTTTTCTAGTAGACATTCCTTTTTGTTGTACACAAATTTTGCCTTTATTGTTGATAACCTTAAGTGGAATTAATGTTTACACTTGTAGATTATACATCAAATCAGTATTTTCATATTTCTGTCAACCTTTTTGTTGCTAGTGATTGATGAAATTCTAATCCATGTGCTTGTTGATGTCTTTTCACAGAGGGTGGTTCCTTTAAACACATGGATCCTCATATCTAATTTCAAGCTCACATATAATATGCTTCGTCACTCTGATGGTACCTTTAACCGAGACTTAGCCGAATATATTGATCGAAAAGTTGCAGCAAACAGGTTTCCAGTGGATGGTGTTTACTCTTTTGATGTATTTGATAAGGCCACAAGCATTCTTAGCAGGATTTATCGCCCTGCGCCTGAAGATGAATCTAAGTGGGGAATGATTGAGCTTGATAAGCCCTTGAGCACAACTGAGATTGTTCCTGTTGTTATCTATTACCATGGGGGAAGCTTTGCTCATTCTTCAGCTAATAGTGCAATATATGATACATTTTGCCGCCGTATTGTGAAAATATGCAAGGCAGTGGTAGTATCAGTCGATTACCGACGATCACCAGAATACCGCTACCCTTGTGCATATGATGATGGATTTGCAGCTCTCAAGTGGGTTCATTCAAGATCCTGGCTTCGCAGTGGTAATGATTCCAAGGTCTATGTATATTTGGCTGGTGATAGTTCTGGTGGGAATATTGCTCATCATGTTGCTGTCAAGGCGGTTGAGTCTGGTGTGGAAGTATTGGGGAATATTCTTCTGCATCCGATGTTTGGTGGGCAACAAAGAATGGAGTCGGAGAAGAAATTGGATGGTAAATACTTTGTGACAGTTCAAGATAGGGATTGGTACTGGAGAGCATATCTTCCAGATGGAGAAGATAGAGACCATCCGGCCTGTAATATCTTCGGTCCGAGGGGTAGAAGCCTCGAGGAGTTAAGATTTCCCAAAAGCCTTGTTGTTGTGGCTGGTTTAGACCTTGTTCAGGATTGGCAATTAGCATATGCAGAAGGGCTTAGGAAATCTGGACACGAAGTCAATGTCCTTTATCTTAAAGAGGCGACAATCGGTTTCTATTTCCTCCCAAACAATGACCATTTCCGATGCCTGATGGATCAGATTACAACATTCATCCATCCCGAGTCCTGACTGTAGATAACGTCGATTCCAAGCATCTATGCATAACAAGAAGCTTGGCATCACACTTGGGTTATTTTATTCTCCCCCCTGTTTAGTAGCAGTGCGTTGTATGATCATGTAGAGTACCAACTACTTACCAGTTACCATTGTCCTTCACTTATCGATCAGGGCGACTTCTCTATCTAATGTTAATCTTCCTCAATCAGCGGCAGGATAGGCTAGAGGCCGACACAGAGTATTCGTTTCTCTGGTACACCACGTTTTGAGTTGATATATTTCATTTATGCAGTTGATTACAAGCTACCTCTGTAAACCTCTTATCATGAGAGAATTCGGAGGTCATATTAGTTATTGTTCGCCCGAGTATGGCGCCAAGTTACTCCTAAGCTAATTATAGTTCATGAATCGGCGAATTCGTGAGTATGTGAATTTGTATGTTATACTTCTGGATCAATGATATAAATTGAAGTTATGTTTATTTAGTTACTACAGAATGGGTTCTGCTCTTTTCATAGGACCAATGTAGTCTTTCCATGTCTTGTTATATTTGGTAGTGCTTTACATGGTTCGATGTCTGAATGCTATCAACTTTTAGCTCTAAAGATGCACATATGATAAGTGGATTCGTATAATCACATCATTGTGATAGCTACATTCCATATTGGACAAAGTAAATGGGACAAACTTGAATTAATTTTGGAATGCCAAATCTCAACCGAATTTATTCTCACCTGTTACTTCTATCATTGTGATGATGAGGAGGTTGCATCTTTGAATGCTTAGGCTAAAAGCACACTAGACGTGGATGACTAATGTCCTAGGATTGATACTCCTATTTTATATTCGCAAGTACGGCAGCTCGGTCAAGTAGATGAGTTTGTCAAGATTTGTCACACGAGGATTTGTCTAGTGTGGTTTACCTGACAAATTTGGTTTGCAGGTTATTGCATTAGCCCAAAATCTACTTAGTATGCACTTTGCGAATAACTACTGTGAATCTCCATTACAACTTTAATATCTCGTGACTAATAAACTTGTCCTATTTCAGTTTTCATAGATATTGTGCTTGCGTTCCCGGAGCACATGTCAAGTGATGAAAAACTTGGGGTGAGTATCATCATATATTGCCTCTTCTGCTGTTGTGGAAGTAGTTAACGGACAACCTCAAGTCCGTAACCGTTTTACATATATCCCACAATTTACCTTCTTGCGATTTTCAGAACATGAGCGATGAGACCGTTAAGCTTGTGATTTGAACTTTTGTTTTTTTGCTATTGTGCTTGCAATTGAGTTTACTTCCTTGTTTTCTCCAAAGTATGCCAACAAACTTCACATTCACTTCTTACCTTACAACACTAATTCTATGAAGAATATTTAAATATTACTCCCTCCGTTTCTTTTTATTTGATTGTTTGAGCATTTTTTCTATGTTTCTTTTTATTTGATTGTTTACAATTTCAATGCACTTTATACAATCCCAATGCACCTTTTTACAATTTCAATGCACCTTTTTATAATTCCAATACACATTTTTACAATCCCAATGTAATTTTTCACAATCTCTTAATAAAGTACTTTTTCCCCAAACAATCAAATAAAAAGAAACGGAGGGAGTACCACATTGGAAGCAACCAATTATGGTCCAAGATAAATAGTCAAATTACCAAAAGTCACAAGTGAAAATCCGACACGCAAAATGGTCGTCATCTTTTATCCAAAGAAAGAGTTAAAAGAACATAATGACACATTTTGTCGTTTGGTGAAAATGGGGACAAACAACTACGTGAGACGCGTAGAATAAAGACTCCTTCCTCTGTGTGAACTGGGACCCATCCCAAAATCCCGTTCTTAAAGCAAACCCCGTCCACCCGAATGCCTACACACGTCATCATTCTCATTTATGTTTGATTTTCTCACATTTTAATGAGCACCTGGTGCCCACCACTTTTTTCGTTTTTTCTATTCTAAATGAAATACCGTTTCATCTTTTATTTATATTACGTTATTGAAATATTTAGTTTTCAATAACTTTATAGTCTAATAATATTTAGGTTGAACTTCTATTAAAAGATTTCATGTTCATAGTCAAACTATGTTGTTTCATATCATGTTCTAATTGTTACCTTACTTAAAAATTTATGTATTAATAGGCCATAATTCCTATTATTATTAATTTACAAGAAAAATGATTTTAGTTGACGTTTTTGTATCTTAAAATGGAAGTTAGGACGTGATTAAATTTTGAATGATATGAAAGTATGTTTGTAAATATAATTTCTTTTGAATTTAAATGAGATTGATTTTGTTATTATTAGAATAAAGAATGAAAAGGTACTTAGAATCAATTTCGTTGCTTTTAAAAAGAAAAATGCCAAGTACTTGGAAGGAGTGGTGTTTATTGATTCTCATATAAAGTGAAACGTTTGATACTTGTAATTTGTGAAGAATCTTTAGCGGTAATACAATTTTTGTTTTAATCATTGTTACTTTGTTTTGCAAATTAACTATGAACGTATAGATATAATGATATTATAAATAGCGAATACATAGATATGTAACTAATAGATAGCTAGAGTAATTATTAGAAAAATTATCTTTCATAAATTTGAACCCAAAATAATAGATGCTTTGATGAGACGATGTCACCAGAATATTAAACCATCGACTTATTTTAATCATTGTTAGAGATAATAAATTCTGCTAAATGCATATTTCTTTTAATCATGTAATTGAAGTCAATTACAATACAATCTTTTTGGCTAACCGTAAAAAAAAATTTTATTTCCTAAAATTTATTTGAAGACTGACAAAACTTTCCGTCACTCATACATTTTTTTCTAGTAGTATATATATTTTATTAGTGGTTCGTTTCTTATATAATTTATTTGTGGAGAAAAGTATAAAGTTTAGTGAGGTAACATGAGAAACCCCTAATGATTCTCATGATTATTTATTTTGATTGACTAGCTTGTTTTTCTATTTCCTTTCACACCATACAATGTATTAATTGAAGAATAAACTAAGACATGGAAGGAGATTTTCTATTTACTCTGTTATCTTAACTAAGCATCTTATTATAGTATAATGTCCTAGCTAATAAGTAATTAAGTCCCCGCTTGTTTCCCTCCCATGAGCTTGGTTGCCCTAATCCACAAAATAATCTGTTAAGATTATACAATTAAGCCATTATTTTTTGGGGGTTAACGAATTACAAGCTATATACACATTCACCAAAGCAACTAGCTATGTGTTATTATAACATTAATCAAGATCTTGATTAGAAGTCAAAGATTTGTTATGTTAGTTTTGAAGTGAAATGAACCTAGATCTAAACTAGCTTGTTTTTTAATCTGACCTTTTCATTATTTTATGAAACCCATGTTCTTCGGGTTAATACAATAAACACATACCTCCTCTATATGTTGTAAAAACACAAATAATATAATAACACATACCTACTATATACTTAGACCATTTCTATCCTCTTTGGTTGTGCCGATTATATTATTCACAATAATATATAACGTTAATTGTAGTAACGGTCCCCAATAACTATGGTCAAGTTGTACTTTAGTCCCATATTAAGTGGTTGTGTTACATATATGGTCTCTGATAATATATACAAAGATCTCATTTAGTCCATAATTTGACGTTTTAGTTAGTAATTGGCGGTTTAGAGGCTAACATATAAGTTTCAAAGACTTTAGGATCCAAAATATAATTTGAAAGAACTTTTGGGGGCAAAATGGAGTTTTTGAAGACTTTTGGGCAAAAACATATATATTTTTACTATATTTTGGGGTCAAATTGTAATATTTAATATTTTTGCTATCAAAATATAATTTCAAGTCTTTTCATAGATTTTATTTTAGCATTGTAGGATTGGTCCTCATAAACAATTTTAAGTATTTATAATTATATTATATTTAGCTATACTTTATCATTATAGTACCACCATATTATGAGAGATTTTTTTAACCATAGTAGTATAATATTCAAATTTACTATTAGGATATAAGGGACAATCAAGAGAATTAGAGAAAATATTATGAGATTCAATTAATTTACAATACGAGTAGTGTAGTAGTACAATAATTTAATATAGTATAAACTTACTGTAGAAATAATGTACTGAAAAAATATTCTATTGTACGACTATACAAGTAATGTAACAGTACAATGATTTAAATTACAATATTCTCTATTAATCTAGTACAATAATCTACTAGATGGATAATATGTAATATAATAATCTAATATTCAAAAAATTTACTATACAAGTCATGATATTACAAACATATATATTATATAAGTATATATGACATTTATATTACTACTAGATATTATTCATTTATATATAGAATATTGATGTGTTACTAATAACAAGGTTTATTACAATATGATAATTGATTTATACTCCCTCCGTCCCTAAAAGATTGTCACATTTAGACTTTTGGTAGTCAACAAAACACAATTTAAAACATAAATATATATTATTGTACATGTGAAAAATTTATAAAAAGTTAATATTTCAAAAATATACATGGAGACGAATCTAACAAGGTCCCACAAGACTATATTATTTCTTATCGTTTAATGGGAATTCATGATCAAATTTTGTAATGCTTGACTACCAAAAGTCAAAATGTGACAATCTTTTAGGGACGGAGGGAGTATTATTATTGCAATCAATCGCACTATAATATTATTTTACTGTATTTGTCATAATATAAATAAAATTTGTTGAAAGGAACATTTATGTCCCTTACCAAAAGCATCTAGAAACACTATACTTCGAAATAGTGTGTTTGAAGACACAGGGCATGAGGTCACAAGTCGACCAAGTGTTATAGTAGTCGAGTTAGAAACTTTTTATGTTGCTAAGAAGTAGTTACACTTTAATATAGTAATTGACTTATCATTCCAAGGTATACCAAGGGGCAAAGGCGCACTCTAAAAGTAATGGTTGCGATCTTCCGCTACAAAAGTAATTGGCTTATCATAACTCATTAACACTAATTAATTATTACCTCAATCATAGTTAAGAAATGCTCGCTTATTTGTCATCAACTCGGTAAGACAATGTAGTTGTCCGTTATTGAGCAATCAAGTGTAGTGACAATTAAGGACGAAGTACATGTAATATGAGATGAAATGGAAACCAGTGTAAATTATCAATGACCATATGTGCAACGCTAAATTACAGTCCTAAAGAGTCTTGAAAATTATATTTTGACCCTCAAAATTGTAAAAGTTACACTTTAACCCTAAAATATTGTAAGAATATAGTTTGACCCCAAAATATAGGAAAATTACATTTTACCCCAAAAGTTCTAAAAAGTATTATATTCTAGTCCTAAAACCGTCTATTACTAATAGAAACGTCAAAGCAGGGATCTTATCTACCACAGCCACTTACTGCGATGGAAATACAACCTAACCACATTTATTAGGACTATTGCTGCAATTAACTCTATATATAACTAACTATTACATTTATGCTAATGCACCAATTGTTTTTCTTAAATCCCTCTAATAGTACATACAATGTATATGATGGATGCATGCATGACTCCACATAATTTAAACATTTACTTATACTGATAGAATATTGCCCAATATGGGACCGGATTCATGGACTATTTCAAGTCATCTATTATTTAACTATATACAATAAATATTTCTTGTTTTTTGCCATAAAATATACTCTATTTTAATTTGTATTTTTTGGCTTGTAAGCTAACAATTCTTATATTTAATAACATATATATATATTATGATTGGTGGGGAAATTTGTTTGTCTTATAGACTTATACTCCGTATGAAACTTGTTCCTCTAAGTTTGTTCTAATGGTTGAGTGGGATTTTTGGAGTATTCTCCACTTGGGACCATTTTGACAAAACTCACAAAAAATGATTTATTTTTAATGTCATTTTTTGGCTGTTAGGATAGCATTCAAAGCAGTAGTTGTTGTCCACTAAATTATGTTAAAAGGAACAGCTAATCATAGACAAAGACATAAACTTAAATCTATTCAAATTAAAGTATAAAAAATGATGCAAAACTTGACTTTGAAACCATTTCTTGCTTAGAATGTAACAATGCATTAGTTTGTCGCATATAAACAAGTATTAATCAATCTTTATGTTGTTTGTTTTCGATTGTCTTTGTTTGGTTAGCCTCACAAGTTTGAATATGTGATGTAGGAAAGGACAAGAAGATGTAGTCATTATCATAAGCTAAGACATTTCTTGAGACAAGAAATTAAAAAGTTGTATTCATTAGTTTTGTCGGCATCTCATCACTTGTAAGTTGTAATAACCACTACTATTACCTTTTTTTTTTTAACCTAGCGTGCTATTTGTTCACACTTGGATGCTTCCAAAGGAAAATCTATTGTTAGGGTCCGCCCATGGTTTCATTTCATTGCAAAGACAAAAAGGGAGAAAAAAACAATCTTAGCTCCACGCCTCCGCAAACTTGTTAATAATTGTTGTGTTTTATGTGTACTATATAGTTCGGGCTTAAACACTATGATAAAAATGTTAGAACTTTAACCTAAATAATATGTTAAAAACAGATGGAAGGAATATCTAATTTCACAAATATATTATTCTAAGTTCTAAATTGTTGCATCCCCTCGAATTCTTTTCAACCCATTAATTTTCTCATGATCGTGATAACAAATTAATTCTCTATCATTTTCAAATATGATCAAACATTCATATACAACCTTCTTACTTTATAGTATTAATAGTCACCGGATGCACAGTCAATATCTGTGCGAATTAATATTTTGTTTAGTTAATATTTATTTATTAAAAAAATAATGGCTACAATATTTTTTTGTACAATCATTGTTTGTGCATCATATAATTCTAATTTAGTTTAAATTATGACGAAACTTATACATCTGTACTATAATTCAAATGGTACATTATTATAAAAGGAGAAAATCAAAAAAATGATTGCATATAATTAATTCTTCTTTTTAAATATTGGGCAATTATTATTATATAAAATAAATATTTATTTATAAAAATATGACTAAACATATGTCTAAATAAATAAATATATAATTAAAAATAATATTGGATAATTATTATTTTATAAAAAATACTTATTTCTTAAAAAAATATGATTAAATATATATATGCTATATATATATAGTGAATAACATGATAATTAATTTTTAATATAAAACTACTAAAGGGTTGTGTTTGAAGGGTTATTTGCATGTTAAAATGAAACATCAATACTGTGTAATGAACCATCATACATTTCAAAGTGATATGTGGCATAGCTAATCATGCATTTAGGCTTCACCAAAAAAGACCCTTCCCACATTATAGTATAGATAATAACTATTTATATTTTAATAAAATGTTACTAAACAAAAAACATTTTATATGGTTTAAACATACTATATTCTTATCCATAAATAATGGTTAATATCTTAATCATATATTAAATCAAATCATATCAAATAGTTTATAATTACAAATAGATTTGAGCTTGAGTACTTGACATTTAGAGAATAATGTAGTAATGCATCTTGTATTTTGAACAATATCTTGTAACGAATATTTAACATTAAACATTGTTTTATAAAATAATTAAAAATTATTTTTCCACCCTATTGAATAATTGTTATTATTCAAAAAATAATATATTGATACATCCTACAATTTTATAATAAAAACATATAACATAACATGAATTTGTCTTAATGGTTAAACAACGGCTTATTTTCCTTGACAACCAAGATTTAAGTGGCCCCTCTAACATATTATTTTTCATATAAACCAATACTCAAAACTCGGACTAAAATAATAAAATGCGTACTTAACGGTCCACCGTTAGCATTTAGTGGTCTACTGTTAGTGGGCTTGAGGGGCATCGAATCGCGCCGTGGCCGAATACCCAGAAAATCTATGGTGTGACTCGTGTGACTGTGAGGGTGGAACATGCCTGGGCCTATGTTCGGCCCTATGATAAACGGACAGGGGTCTGTTCGTGGGTCAACAGGGGCCTTGGCAGAATATGAACTGGGCTAGCAGGCCTAGTTCGTGACCCTCCGCTAGGCCCGATCCGTTGGACACATCATAGTCCATAGACGACTAAGGTCTAAGGCTCTAATCTAAGCATAGTTTAAGAATTCGGGACAAGTCCAAGAGAGTTGAGAAGCCTGCCCTACCGTATAATGGCTTACTCAAACTCCATGGGCCTGATCTAGTTTCCTCCGTACATATTCAGTCCAAGTAGACCTTTAAAAAGTCTGACAATATCTAATTTTCTTGTTACCTCCGTTTAAAAAGAAATTGGTGAAGTGGAATGAGAAATTGGGCAAAATAGCACTCATGGAAGAAGAAAACTAACTTAAAGCACCTTTTTACAATTCTTAGCAAAATGGCACTAAAGGGAGGCGAATTGACTAATATACCCCCCTTATAAAGTTAATGTTTTATTCAGTTTTTTTTTCGATTTTTCCTGGTTTTTTTTTCAATTTCTTTTTGATTTTTTTTTGTAATTTTTTTTTTCAAAATCTTTTCAACTTTTTTTTCGGTTTCTTTTTTTCAATTTTTTTTCAATTTTTTTTCTTTTCGATTTTTCTTTTTCTTTTCGATTTCCTTTTTCGATTTTTCTTTTTATTTTTCTTTTCGATTTTTGATAGATTTTTTCGATATTTCTTTTTTCGATTTTTCGATTGATTTTTTCGATATTTCTTTTTTCGATTTTTTCGATTTCTTTTTTCGATTTTTTCTTTTTTCGATTTTTTCTTTTTCGATTTCTTTTTCTTTTCAATTTCAATTTTTTTTCTTTTTCTTTTCGATTTTTTTTTTTCTTTTTCTTTTTTCGATTTCTTTTTTCAAAAAAATAAATCGAAAAAAAAAACTGAAAAAATCGAAAAAAAGAAATCAAAATCGAAAAAAGAAATATCGAAAAATCGAAAAAAGAAATATCGAAAAAATCAATCGAAAAAAGAAATCGAAAAGAAAAAGAAAAAGAAAAAAAAATTGAAAAAAAGAAACCGTAAAAAAAGTTGAAAAGATTTTGAAAAAAAATTACAAAAAAACAAAAAAAAAATCAAAAAGAAATTGAAAAAAAAAACCAGGAAAAAATCGAAAACAAAACTGAAAAAAATATTAAGTTTATAAGGGGGTATTTTTGTCAATTCATCCCCTTTTGTGCCATTTTGCTAAAAATTGTAAAAAGGTGCTCCAAGTTAATTTTTTATCTCAAAGAAAAAGAAAAAAATCGAAAAAGAAAAAATCGAAAAAATTGAAAAGAAAAAGAAATCGAAAAAGAAAAAATCGAAAAAAGAAATCGAAAAAATCGAAAAAAGAAATATCGAAAAAATCAATCGAAAAATCGAAAAAAGAAATATCGAAAAAATCTATCAAAAATCGAAAAAAGAAATCGAAAAGAAAAATAAAAAGAAAAATCGAAAAAGGAAATCGTAAAGAAAAAGAAAAATCGAAAAGAAAAAAAATTGAAAAAAAATTGAAAAAAAGAAACCGAAAAAAAAGTTGAAAAGATTTTGAAAAAAAAAATTACAAAAAAAAATCAAAAAGAAATTGAAAAAAAAAACCAGGAAAAATCGAAAAAAAAACTGAATAAAACATTAACTTTATAAGGGGGTATATTAGTCAATTCGCCTCCCTTTAGTGCCATTTTGCTAAGAATTGTAAAAAGGTGCTTTAAGTTAGTTTTCTTCTTCCATGAGTGCTATTTTGCCCAATTTCTCGAAGTGGAATGGGTTGATCCAACATGATGAGGAGTTTAAACATAGTTTTTTTTATTAATCTTTCGATAGATATATCATATACATGTTTTAGTTATATTGAAAATGTGTCTCAAAAACCTAATATATCATAAAGTGTTTGCCCTTTTGATAAAACAAAACCTCATATACATACACTTGCAGCTTGCGGTTTTAGGAGGTAATTTGAAACCAAGTGAAATTTAAGGGCAATTTAAAAAGGTTAATAGTTTCGGGGATAATTTGGAAATTGACTCAAAAAATAGAGAGCAAGAAGAAAATAAGCGTTGTTTCTATTATCACAACTTAATTATTGATGTATTACATCACATCATTATTCCAGTTTATTAGCTCAACAAATTTAGTCATCGAAAGTGATAAATGTGTTGTAGTATAGTCATGAAAGTAACAAATATTTTGAATTGTTCAAAACAATGACGTGTGCACAACATTTGTCGTTTTTTAATATTATAGTGCAACGTATGTACCAATATTGGGGAATAGATTGATACAATACCATTAGCAAAGACGCAATTGCACTAAAATACAGCAATCTACTTTTGTAGAATGTGTTCTTAGGGCATAGATTAAGAAGTAATCATGAAAAATAATTAATAACTAATTTGTATTTAAAATTTGATATGGTATGATTTTTTAAATTTATTACCTTGTATGTATACGTATGTTGATTTTATTTTCATATCTAACGTTTTATATATATCATTAGGGCACAATCTAAAAAAAAACCCTTTTTAATGTATCACTATATATATAAAATTTATTCTTTTAAAGTTGTGATTGAGAAAGAATGCCTGGTTATATATGTTTATTCCTTTTGAAGGCCAAAACAAAACGAAGATGCTTAGAGTAGCAAGGAAGCATACCGTTGGTCACATGCACAACCATTAAATTAATACTCCTAAATTGGTTTTTGTATAGAAGATAAATATTGATGCTAGCTACTTACAAAACACCTTTAATATTACGACCAATTGAAAGATCACGTTACCCTAAAATTTGGCTTTTGTCTTCAACGAAACCTTTTGATGGAAGAGCCTTATGTGGTGGTGAGTTGGTCATGAAGTTGGCCGTTGGAATGGTTCGATGATGGGTTTGACGGAGGAAGCCTTTTTCATCGTCGATAGAGTATATGCACTTGCAAAAGGAGGATAGCATGTCAATGGTTTTGTTTTCCCGATCGATAGTATATTACAATCAGGGACGGAATCAGTAAGGATAGGGTAGGGGTATGCGCCTCCTCTAGATTCTTCAGAATTAAAGATATATCATACTCCCTCCGTTTCTTTTTATTTGATTGTTTGGAGGAAAAGTACTTTATTAAGAGATTGTGAAAAATTACATTGGGATTTTAAAAATGTGCATTGGAATTGTAAAAAGGTGCATTAGAATTGTAAAAAGGTGCATTGGAATTGTAATAGGTTGCATTGAAATTGTAAACAATCAAATAAAAAGAAACATGAAAAAAATGCTCAAACAATCAAATAAAAAGAAACGGAGGGAGTATAAGTTTACATGAATTAAAACACATGTGTTGTAATAAGTTAAAGTTGGGAAAACGTTAGTTTTTTGTTAAATATACCAAATTGTGCCCCCTCTATTTAATTTTCTTAAAATTTTCCCACTTTAAATTTCATTCTGGTTTCATTCCTGATTACAATAATACTCAGTCCGTTCATGAGAATTGAATAGATAGTCTTATTGAGATTAAGAGGTACTACTAGTTCGAACCACGTCAATTTCGTTAAGAGTGATTATTGCATATTTCATTATGAAATTTGTTTCTATGCCCATGTTTTTGGCATTTGCCATTTGGTAATAATTGCATCAGTTTACTCACAGTGCACTCAGTTTTAACCATTTGCTATTGTGCTTCAAGTCACTTTGTAAGATTCTATTTTGGATTAATTTGCATATATGTTTTCGAAAGAAACTAACATACCATAATCATACCAACTTCACTTTTTGTGAACAATTTATCCTCACAAGTTACCAACAAGTATAATTCATGAAATGTTCGTTGGATCATTCATGTCATTAAGCCATACATTGAGTTTATAATTAATTAATTAGATTTCTTAAAATAAATGCATTATTAGATTAAGTAATTAGATCTCAATTAATTAAATCAATATTTCTTACTTGAAAAGATTTATAAATATAAATTTGATTTGTTTTATTTGGATAACAAAAAAATTAACGCATTTCTCAAGATTATAAATGGTGAAGTCTATATTGGTGATATGATGGAAATAGTTAGTGAAATATTTTGTAAAATGTTATCTATTTTGGGGTCTAAAAATATAATTGATGATATTTAATGATATGTTGAAGAAATAATCTAATATGTCATGAGATAATTGTTTTCTCACATACATCATGTAGTTTAAGGAGGATGGATCTACATTTTTTATATAATTGCCCAAATAAATTGTTACGAACAAATAAGAAAGAAATATAAAAATTCATGGACATGATCACATGAATAAGAAATTAGGAGAAGATTAATAAGAATAACTTAGTATTTGCATCATTAAAATTTAAAGAAGCACAACCTCCTGAAATAGCTTTAAACAGATAATGACACATGATAAAGCCTCATCAACCCCATGGCCATGTGAACAGACCAAACTCAAATTAAGACATCAGAAAACACATATATGTCTGACACATTCTATAGTACATAGATACATTTCTATATGGTCTTTATTAGTTCGTTGAGAGGGAACTCTCAACTTTCCATTATATTTACAAATGGTCAATTAAGACTTCACCACAATTTTTCTCACTCCACAAATAAACTTTACTAACATAATTGATAAAAAATGATCTCAATTAATGAAATAACGAAAGAAAAATCATATATAATTAATTAAATAACATTTTCTTCTAAATAAAAAAGAAAACAAAAATATTGATATGATACAATAATTGTCAAAAAATTGCTACTGATCAAGTAACTAATATGTAGAATCCGAACAAGTGATTGTCGATGTAAGAAGGTAAACCCAAGCTCGGCAGAGACTACAGTCAAGACTCGCGCAGGAACGTCCACTTTTAATACCAATGCACCACTTGAGTATTATATGAAGGTGAAACTTCATCCGCAAACTTGAGTTTGTGCACCCCCACATTCCCAAATCCCAACCACCATTCTCTCAAACGGATCTTTATTATGCTCCATCTTCCCATGCAGATCATCAAATACCAGCAAATATAAGCACAATAATTATATACGAGTATTTTAAAATAAAAAATTAACACTAAAAATCTAAAACGATAATTAAAAAGTGAAGGGAGTAAATATCGAATTGAGTAACAAACTTAAAAGATAAAGTAAAAAAGGATAGGCAAACACCTCCTTGCCACATTTCCATAGAAAATTCTTACATAGATTGTTTAATTACAACCATAACCCATAAAACCCCAACATTTAGTATATCCACAGATTCATTATTTTCTCATGAATAATCCTTTAATATATCGCAAAATAATAAATAAATAACGAATATAAAAACACACAAAAAATAATAATAAAACCCCAAAATTGCCCCTGCTTCTTTATCCAGAAGATCAATTCTTGCTTTGGTTCTTCCATTCAATACACTGTTGAGTTGGCCTCGTTTTTTGAGTCCCAGCTTTCAACGGGCAAGGAGACTGAACCGGTGGGACCATACAATTATACTGCAAACATAATGAGCTACTCAATGGAATCTCAGCCGTTGGATTAATATTAATCCCCGTCAAATAATTATGCTGCAAATAAAGAATCTGTATATTAGAATCTAATAACCGGTTCACCAAACTAACCGGCACTTGACCCGAAAACTTATTGTTATTCAAGTATAGGCTCTGAACCGTCGAAAACAACGGCGATATTTCTCCCCAAAACCTATTATAGCTCAAATCAACGGTCGAGATTGCAACTTCGCTAACCGGATTAACCGGACCGGTGAAAAAGTTCCTTTGAAGCTGAAGATTGCTTATTGGGTAGGTGAACAAAACACTTGGGATACAGCCACTGAACCGGTTCATGCTTAGGTCGAGATAGTTGAGCCGGTTCAGCTGAGATAATAACTGTTCCACCGGTCCGGTTAACCGGTTCGATGATAAAGAAAGGTATTGGACAGAAGGGGGGAAAGAAGTGGGAGAAAGGGAACCGGAGAGGTCATTATGCTTGAGGTCAACTCGGGTTAGAGTTTGGGAAACAAAAACCGGAACCTGGCCGGAGAGCCGGTTATGACAAAGAACAACGTTGGTTAACGTTGGTAATGATCCAAGA
The DNA here is from genome assembly GCA_003412495.2 of Echium plantagineum. Classification (NCBI taxonomy): domain Eukaryota; kingdom Viridiplantae; phylum Streptophyta; class Magnoliopsida; order Boraginales; family Boraginaceae; genus Echium; species Echium plantagineum. Next base: position 21,464,518 of record CM016566.1, on the reverse strand, counting down.
CTCCAAGATATATTTCCTGATAACTGATTAAAACTAAGATCAATAGTTTGCAACCCTTGAAGTTGACCCAAAGTCAACGGAATCGAACCGGAGATAAAATTCCGGCTAACACCAAGAAACCTTAAACTCTTCAACTCAGACAACGTATCCGGTAACTGCCCGATGATCCGACCAGGGACAACTGTGAACTCAGCTAGAGAAGATAATTTCCCGATAGCCGGGTCGAGTCGACCCGTTAATCCAGGCGATCCAGCCCGAGGATCACCCAAATTGAGTGCAATAACTCTGTCTCCATCACAATAAACGCCATTGAAGCTGCATGGATCAGAAGTAAAATCCCACGATGCGAAAAAGCTTGAACCTGGCAAATCTTCCAGCCCTTTTCGAATTGATTGCAATGCCAAGAAATCAATTGGGTTTAAAATAGCTACAACATTTTGAATACAACTTAATATAAACAACAAAAACACAATCTTCTTCATATCCATTTCTCCAAAACTATATATATATATCTATATACTCGAATCGGTTCGTTGATTTTACTTTATATACAGAGGATATGTTTGTGTATATATAGATATAGAAGTGATGAATGGTTTAATGAAGAAATGAAGAAACTTGTTAAAGAAAGTATTGAAGAGTGGCTTAAAGGGGAAGCAAAAATGGGGAAGCTTGAAGAGTACTAATGGGTTTTTTAGGGATTTTGGAGAGTGTGGAAAAATGGGGAAATTTAATTACTGTAGCTACTAGTTGCTACTGTGTGATTATGTTTTTTTCTAGGGGGGGAAGTTCAAGGAGATCATGTAAATATTGTAATGATATTACATGGTGTGTTTGATTGGTTTTGGTGTTTTCTTGTTGTGTTTGCATTGTTTATTGTGGGTTGTGTCGGAGAAGCAAACGGTTGTCCGAGCCTACGTGGAGGTGGGAGGCTGCTGGGGGTTTGACATGTCATTTGGTTCGGTGTCGTCAATAGTTTGGACAAGTGCCATGTCAGTTTGGAGGATATATTTAGCTAATAACATGTGGACTAAACTTTTTCATTTTCTACTATTAATTTTATCTCTACCTTGGTCTTTTCTTTCACATAATAATTTAACAATAAATTTAAATTTTATTCTTACCTTAACTTAATTTAATCTAAATTATCTCTCTTTTACCTGTTCACTATAACAAATATGTATCTATATTTTTATTTATTTTAATGTTTAACTGCTTTATATAAAAGATCATATTTTTTATTGTATATATACTTTTAGTTTTGTAAAATGTCTTTTATTATCTTAAACGGTAATACTAAATACAATACATTTATATACAGTACTTCATATTAATTTACTAAAATACCCTTTTAAATTGACGAGGACAAAATTTTCAATCTCATTTATCAAATTTCATCTCTCTAAACTTTAATCTATTAAAAAATCTCTCTAAATTAATTTAAAAAGAGGGAGTATAAACAATGGGGGCTGTCACATCAATCAGATTTTCTCTTTATGTTCATGACCTTATTCCAGATATTGGTAATGGCATTAACTCATCTGCTTATTGAAGAGAGTAGTTCATCACCACGTGATTGAAATTTGTGCAATACTTTGAGTTACATTTTTATTATTTATTTATTTTTTTAAATTTTCAAGGACTATATCTTATTTAATTATGTTATTATAGACATATATAACTATATCTGATTTAAAATAATTCTTATTTATATTTATAGAGGTAAATATTTAAAAATTCCTAACATTTATCGTTAAAAATTAAAAATTACAAAATTTGATCATAAAAAACAAAATCAACTAGTTTTTTTAATTATAGGTGATAGTAAATAACATTATAAAGATTCTTTGTTAAGATAGTATACTCGAAAGATTGAAAAATTAACCAAATAATAAAAATATAACATAAAATGTCACATAAAAATATTACAGATGATCCAAATGTAACGCAATTGTATCACGAGAATTGTTTTCCCGGAAAAAAGCTTATAAAATGAAAATGAAGAAAAATAGTGGTGTGTATGAACAAAGCGCAGGTCCAGCGTAGTTGGTAATTTTGCTTTGCTACCTTTTTGTAGACTCTATTTCGATTAACTTATGTTCTTTTTAGTTTCCCTCTCACACAATAGTATTAGCTTCGTCCCTAAAAGACTGATATAATTTGATTTTTATGGTCAAATTTTAAAAAAATTGATCATTAATTTTCATTAAGCAATAAGAAATAATATAGTCATGTGAGATCTTGTTAGATTCGTCTCAATATATATTTTTGAAATATCAACTTTTGCATAATCTTTTCGTATGTAGATTAAAAGATATTTACGTTTTAAATTGTGTTTTGTTAACCATCAAAGTTAAAATGTACCAATCATTTAGAGATGGAGGGAGTATATGCTACCAATTTCAATTTTACCCCTTCGGTCTCCTCCCCCCGCTTTTTTATATTTCAAACTTTGCCAAAAAGATTATATTCTATTCTTTTTTTCAAACTCCTCCCTTCTTAATTTTATTTTAAATTTTTTCTACCCCTAATTTAAAATAAGAAGACATATATACTTAGACTAAATTATATAATTGAGTTTCTCTTTGGATTGTAAGTTCAAAAAGAATATAATTGAAAGTCATTTATTTAAATCTTAATTGTTAATGATCTTTTTAAATTATTTTTATACTTTGCAGTTATCATTAGAATTAAGTACTCTAATTTCTATCTGACCTTTCACGGTCTAAGATATGAGTTAAAACGTAAATATCTCAATTTGACACATAAAAATTATTAAAACTTGATATTCCAAATATATACATTGAAACGAATCTAACAAGATCCAACATGACTATATTATTCTTTTATCGACTATTGTAAATTCGTGATCAAAGTTTTTAAAATTTGACTCAAAAATAGAATTGAGAATAAGAGAATGTGAAGGAGAGAGTATTATATAGTGCTTGAATAATCTAAAACTTGAACTTAAAATATCATGAATATGAATGACTTTCTTCTATCGTGTAAAGTAGCGATAAGCTTCTTTAGGTTGACTAAAAATATGAACATACTAGGTTTAAAATCAAATTGGAAAATTCTTAAATACCGGAACTTGTTTTTCCGGAACGGTTCCGGAATTTAAATTAGAGCATGAAATTGGATACATTTTTTGAAATTGAAAACACATATAAATAGTATATGATATATAAACTTAAACTAACTAGAGATAATCTTTTTTAATGGTTGTCGGGAGCAATTTTTCCTGAACAAAATTTCAGCAACTTATCGAGAAAAAATGGTAAACAATTTTTTTGAGGAATTTCATAAAAAAAATGTTTGTAAAATAAGTTTGTTATGTACTATTAATCGTTAATCAACACATGATATTAAAAAGTCGCTCATTTCATGCATTAATTTGAAATTCGGAACCGTTCCGGAAAAATAAGGTCCGGTATTTAAGAAATTTCCAATCAAATTATTTATTATTTTAGAGTCAATCGAATAGCCTAGTGGAAAAGGCTCTTGCTAGTGACCAGAAGGTCCTGGGCTCGAAACTCACCTCATCGCTAATTTACACCCAAAAAAAATCAAATTATTTAGGCCTTTGTTTTAACGAAAAGAGAAATGAAAGAAAAATGACATCGCTTTTAATTTTTTCGTACAATGTTTTTCTTAGAAATTCTTTTTACACCACCAAAATTTGAGTGTTGGATCCGCCTATATAGGTAGGATGAGACTCTTACTATGAAGGTATCATTAGGTTCTTCCGGTAGGACTCAAGGCTGTAAACGGACCGAACTATATCGAACGTATACTACGTTTAAGTTCGGTTTGCAAGGGCTCGAACCTTACGTTCGACTTGGTTTGCAATGTGCGAACCACACCGAATCTTACGTTTGACTAGATCTGAAATGTGCGAATCGGACCGAATATTTGCGAACACGTTCGGTTTGGTTCTTAAAAATATCGGTGCAATTAGGCATCTGAGTGGATGAGGATGAGTAAGAGATGAAAATATGTGAAGTGAAAGTGATTTTGATGATTTAGATTAGGCTTAGTGCTTTCAATTATGAACTTTCATGTATTAATATGCGAGCCGAACTATTTCGCACCGTTCGGTTCGATCGATCGAACATCCATTTTTAACGTTTGCGTATACGTTTGCATATGCGTATCGAGCCACGAGTCGAACATTTTCGAACCGAATAATGCGAACCGAGTCGAACATTTTACGTTCGCTCACAGCCCTAAGTAGGAGTATGTAAAGTAAATGTTGAGGTTGGCCTACTGTGCAAGCATATAATATTGGTAACGAAGGTTTTAAATTTGGCCTCTGTTTGATGGAGTAAAAGGATGTGATGGCAATTATACAACATTTCTGTAACAAATCAGAAGTTCACGTAAAGTATCCTCAATAATAGTTAATTAGTGCACCTGTACCAAGTGGTAAAGAGTTTGAGATGAGTAACATTACGTCTTATGTCTTTTGAAGCGTGTGAGTTGAGTTTCTTGTGAGACAAAACCTGTTGTGAGCAACCTCAATTTCTCTAATCATGTGACCCACATCCCGCAATTTATCTCCTCGCGACTTTCCAATACAAGAACGACCGAACCGTTTAAATTGCGAAATCTATAAGCTGATATTTAAATGGATACAATTGTCAAGTAAAAGGGGTATATATGATGAGCCCACATAGTTGTCGAGTAGCTGATCTAACAAAGTTGGAAAATGTTAAGGAATTGAAGAGGGTTAGGTGTAAGCAGCAATACATATTATACCACTACAACCAACAGGCAATAATAGGCTAGCATGAAATACTGATACTCTTGGTAGAATCAATCAGCTATTGGCCCTACTTTTTATGAGTAATTCTTCGGCGATGGGGTCATGATTAGACCAACTACAACTACCGAACTACCCCACAAATTCCATACTCTCGATGTCCCGGCTAAATCACATAATAGTTGCGTCTCAGTTCATCATTATTATTAATCATCGAAAATACGAATATGATATGATCAGATCGGAAACAACCTCCCAGAACCATCAAACTAATACAACTCATCAAGAACCTGAAAGCCAAACGAGTCGAGCTCTACTATACCAACCCGGGTACTCGCAGCCTGAAAAACCCAAACATCCAAGTCTCAGCAATGGAAACATTTCGACCAACCAAAGCTTATCAGACACATGGGTCTCAGCCAACGTTGTTGCTGTAATGATTCGTTACCTCCTAGTAGGAAACAAAGTTCTAAGCAATCCTCCAAATATGACATGGTCCAATCTATTTACTGCAATACGAAAAATCAAATTATTCTTAAAACATAATTGACCTCAAGATGTCCATTAGCTATGGATTCTTTCGAAATTTCATTCCAATCTTCAAATCGTACATTTAGATCCGATATGAGAGACAGAGTCACCATTTCATTGTTGAGTTTCTTGAACAAAACCAAATCTGTTTCTTCATAGATATACCCTTTTTTTCATAGACATCTCGAGCCGAAAATCATTGATCTTGATTCTTGACTATGCATTGATCAAATGCTTGATTCTGCTTTTTTGCAATGGAGAAACTTGGGTACAACACAAGACTTTTTATTGGTGAAACAGGTTAGCCTAATGGTTGTGACATTGATCAAATTGGAGGGAACATTTACAATGCTGCAAATAACAATAGGAGAAATTTGGCAGATTGACACTTTTTAAAGCCTTTTTTTTAACTTGGAGCACACCTCATCTTTTTTTTTGCATAGGACTAGCACACTTCCCTGCAATTTGTCTATTTTGCCCTTAAATGAAACCCCCACTTCTTCTTCTTTCTTCTTCACCATTCCACCACCATCATCTCACCACCACCATCATCTCACCACCACCATCAAAACTTTTTCTTTACAAATCATAACTACCACCACCACCTTCACAAACCCACTACCACCAACAACCCCGAATTCAAATCACCTTCATCTTCTTCCCCATCTTTTTTTTTTCTTCTTCTTCTTTGCAAACCACCACTATTTTCACCACCACCACCTATCTCACCAACAACAACCACCAACTATGTCACCCACAACCACCCTAGCCAAACCCCTACAAGGTTGCCCCTGTGAAATCCCGCCTCCCCCCCCCAAAACCCCTGTGGAATCCCGCCCCCCCCCCCCCCCAAAGCCCCTTTAAATCGCGCCTCCATTCCCCTCCCCCAAACCCTGTAAAGTCGCCCCCTCCCCTAAACCCCTGTAAAGTACCGTTTGTGATGGGGTGGGGGGTGGGGTTTCGAATTTATAGGTGTGGGGTTGTTGATGGTGGTGAGTTTGTTAAGAAGAAGAAGAAGAGAGATGGAGAAGAAATGGTGGTTTCGAACTTATTGGTGGTGGTGGCGGCTTTGTGAAGGTGGTGGTTGGTGAAGAAGAAGAAGAGAAGATGAGGAAGAAGATGGAGTGTGGAGAAGAAGGAAAAAAAGGGTATGTGTGTAGTTTGTTTTAATTTTAAGGGCAAAAGAGTCTTTTCATGAGGAGGTGTGCTAGTGATATGCAAAAAGAAAGGAGGTGTGCTCCAAGTTAAAAAAATGTTTCAAAAAGTGTCAATCTGCCAAATTTCTCTAACAATAGTAACTTGATCAAGAAATTGACCGCTAAACCACCACTAGGTACCCCAGTTAGGCTAGAGACTATTTTACCATCATTTATTTTTGCTTCACCCCGATTGTACTAAACTTTCACTTGAATTTACAAATTCCGCTCACTTCGGACTATGTATCCTTTCCTCGCTTAGAAGTGGATTTCAACCACAGCAGGTGAGCTACCTGAACCACTTTCCTAAAGCATGTTTTCCTCATCGCATAGAGCCCTACCAAGCCTCTAGGCGCTCCAACTTTTATGGATCAAGTTTTACCCATTTCTGGAAATGGGTCGTGAGGACCGCTTCTAGGTCCAGTGGCTGAATCATCCTATTTCAATGAAAAAAAAGGTCGGGAGTATCCAGCCGCCCACGTGGCGCAATCTCAACACATCAAAGCACAAGGATTCAGGTCTATAAATACACCCCCCACTAGCACTAGCGAAAGGTTATGCTATTCTTGCTCCATACTTACTACTCACTCCTTCGTACTCATACTAACTTGACCGTCGGAGTGGCCGCGACCTAGCCGGTCGTGGTCTAGGTACCGGAGCGAGCATAGACAACCAATCAAGATCACACGGATAGCAGGACCCGGCACACCGGCTTCAGGAGTCCGGGAGCCCACCTCCCTTCTCTGAAGTCCCACGGAGACCAAGGACAGGGCCGACGGGTCACTCACAGGGACCGGCGGGCACCTTCCCTGGGCCGGCCCGGCCAGGATAGACCACACAGGCCCATGACATGGAGAGGGCCCGGCCTGGACCGTCCGTAAAGTCCAGGGTAGAGAGGAGATCATCACCATCTCCAGATAGACACAGACTGGGCAAGGAGCTCGCACAAGAATTCATTGAAGTGGATTCCCCTAACCGGGGAAATGACCCACATCAGGTAGTTTACTTGATTTCTTAGTGCTTGTGCGCTAAAAAAAATGTGTATGAGAGAGATTTGTCCGGAAAGATGAACGAGTTCGAGTAGTTGCAGGGATTGATGTACATTGAAGTAAGATGTAGCACTACAAGTACTATTTTACTCTTTATATGAAAAGTATTGTTATATTCCTCTTGAATTACTAGGAATCTAAAATAACATATTTATTAACCTAAAAAATTAGTAGTATTCTTCTTCTATTCAATACGAGAAGAATAAGCAGTCGCTCTGTTTCCTAACACATCACAGAGGTTGAACGCAAGAGGCACGGTATGAACTTCGAGCTCGATTATTCACCACTCACTAGTCTCTAATCTCCTTCACCACTCATCAGTCTTCAATCTCCCTGAAAAATCAGTCTTGAATCTCCTTCCTTTTCAATTGGTATGAATTTGAAAACCTAATTCTCTCATTTTTTTTTCTTTTTTTGTAAATTAGCGATGAATTATGAATACTTATGGTATTACAAACATTGAATACAGAAATTCCTAACTAATAGAGAGCCAGAGTATAATATGATACTAACTAATAGAGAGTTAGAGTATAATATGATACAAGTTGGTCTCCAACAAGGTTCGAACCCATGACCCCTTGCATGAAAAGTTGGATCGGATATCACTAGGCTATTGAGCCATCGACTAATTTTCTCAACTTAAAACATAAATACTAGATTTGGGTTTCTTATATTTGATCATTGATGTTGTAAAATTGTTTAAACTCTAACAGCGATTTGCCGATTACTGTTTATGGACGATAAACTATAACTGGATATATTAGTACAATAAAGTTTATTTGGAAGACATACATTAGTTTATTTGGAAGACATACATTAGTTTATTTCATTATTTGCCGATCAAATTTCATGTTAATTTGACAAACATACATGATATATTAGTACAATATATAAAAAAACATACTATTTCATTTTAATGCCCTCTTGATTCTCATTGACAGGGATAATCCTCGTTTAAGCAATTAAGAAAACCTTTATGTGTTAGTTCTCTAGTGTATTATAATGGTTGCGGTATACCGTAATTCTAACACATAGTATACCATGTAGAATATGTATACCTAATAGATTCTTGCAATATACAGTGTTTGATTAACTGAGATTTGTAAAAATATACATAATACATATTACACAGTATGCACTGTTGAACCCACAAACAGTAGCATATCACTTTTGTCATATGAACTATACATAGTAATATAATGGAATCACTATAATAGATGTTTTGAATTTAATTAATTGTCATGTCACATCAATTTAAATGCAGTAACTATAATCAATACATATTACCATTGACATGTAATATAAGAATATCTTATCCATTGAAACATTAACATTTAACATCAAATTTTGGGAGCCTAAAACTCATAAGCATTTTTCGTTAAGAATATGAAAAGTATTACTTTCTCTGTCTCATTATTAATTTGCACAATTATTAAAAATTAATGTAATTTTACAAGGATATCCTTAGTGAATGAAATAGTATAGGAAATAAATGATAACATATATTTAATGAAAGATGCAAATTACTAGATGGTTATATTTTACTATTAGAATTTAATAGGAGCTAAAGAAGAAAATCTATCTTAATATTGCATTGAAAATTGAAATCATAAACTATTTTAGGACAGAAAAATAGTATCAAAACGTCAACTATTTTTGGGACAGAGAGAGTACTATTTTATCCTCATTTTGTAAGCACTAGAATTTCACCAGAAAAAAGGGTATATTTCCGTTGCAAGAGGCCCGCGTGGATTTTACTAGTATAAGTGCTATCGATTGGTGATCAACATATGGTGCACAAAACATGAATTTGTGGATATTGCTCTGAAACTGTTACCTCAACCAATAAGTAGTTCTTTAGCAAAGAGAAATTCTAGCACTTCATATTCGGGGGTGATAAGTTGCTTTTTATACACTCTAATATTCGGGTGCAGTCAAGATGTACTCAAGGTTATATACAAGCAGGGCAGAAGGGGGGGGGGGCATGGCCCATCTTGAATTTTGAAGATGTATTAGACATTTTTTTTTGTCAATTGGCGATGAATTATTGATACAATGGTGTTACAAGCAATGAATACAGAAATTTCTAACTAATAGAGAATTAGAGTATAATATGAGACAAATTTATCTCCAACAAGATTCGAACCTTTAACCTTTTACATGAAAGGTTGGATCGGATGCCACTAAGCTATTGAACTATCGGCAAAAAATGTATTAGACTTAATATATAGAAGTAGAAAAACAAATATGATGCTAGCTTAGTTGACCCGCCAATCTTGTTCAGAGTAGATATGTGTTTGAATCGGGCAACATTATACACACACTAGAATAGTGATTTACTATTCCCAATAGTGATTTTTAGGATTGAAATTACTATATTACCCCTCCCATTTAACTCTCTCAATTACCACACTTCCAAATAGGGGGGCAAAATAGTCATTGGATGAATAATAATTCACTATTCTGGTGTGTGTATAACAGATCAGGTTTGAATCCTAGGAGGACTAATTTTCTTTTTTTCATCTCCACATCACTAAGGTTTTTGATGGAGTTAGAATTGAACTTTTTCTTAATTCACTGATTATTTATAAGGTTTATGGTTGGGGACGTCACTTTCTTTTCACTACATCATTAATTGATCACTCACTTTTCTGACTGGTCAATGACCGGTCAACGCATGTTTTGCCCATGTGCCACTTTAATGAGGGTAATTTCTGTCTTTTCTCCTAGAAATTAAGCCCAATTTTTTTGTTTATTAGCTATTTGACCCTAAAACATATTCCAAATCTCATATATGCCCGCACTTTAGAAAATTAAATATAAAATCTGACCTTTCTTCAATGGTGAACCCTAATTTGAATCAAAACCCCATTGCTAGGAAGTTAAACCAATGAAGAAGGGTTCCGGACACGTCAGCGGTAATCACCATCTCATGCAAATCATCGCGGCATCGTGACGTCACCGAACCACCCGATGATGCACCTTAAATCCTATATTACTCTTAAAAAATTATTTGTCGAGCTCTTTAACCATTTATTCCTGGTATAAACTACGAAACTGTTCGATGTCAAGACTGACTTTGCCCAGGCTGATATCCCCGGCCATTAATCCTTATTAAGTAATACGGAGTATTTATTATTACTAACTATCTGCCCATATATACACAGACCACACTCTGGTCCATTTTGTATTGGGCCACTATATGAGCAGCTCATCTACCTATTTATGAATATAATTATATAGTTATTTACTTATTTAATAGATTTTTATAAATACTAATTAAACTATAATATCGTTATTAACTTATTAAAATACCAATTATTTGCTAATTATCATTATTAACCGTTCACTTCTTCTTTGCTTGCCCTCTGAGTTCCCAGCTTTGGAGGCTTATGCTTATGCGCCTTGAGGTATATAGATAAGCTCTGTCTTGGAATCTTGAGCGAGATGTATGTTTGCAACTAGTGAAAGGGAGGAGCCTCATCTAGCGTATTAGACAACTTGGCTTGACCATGGTTGTGTATGTGATATAGAGCGAACGGAATTGGCCAGTTTTTGGAGGTAGTCCTAGACCGGTGGAGGTGTTGATGCATATTGCTTTGTCTTTTATGTCGAATAGGATGCGGTCTTCGAGGGGATTTCCCAGGTCCACCAGAAATTGGAATTTTATTATGAAGTGGGGAGTTGAAGATAGTAAAATCTTAGCTAGATAGCTATTTGTCCTTACTTGTTTTTGTTTAATTTTTTAGACTGTGACAGTAGGTTAGGGGTTAGCTTAGAGTTTCTCTCTTGTACCTTGTAAACTCCTCTTTTTCAAATTGAATAAATTTTGCTTGGGTAAAAAAAAAACGATATTAAAATATCAATTACTTGCTAATTGGTAATTGATAAAAGTAAAGTTTAATTTATTTTTTATTTTAGTTTTCCGACTGTGAATATTTTTGAGAATCAATGAAAATAAAATCAAAATCAATTAAAATATAAGTTAATAAATTGTTATAGGATAACTAATTTTTTTCAAAATCAAAAATCTTTTAAAGGTGATGAATTGATTTGGCTTGTACTTACACTTTATACCAGCAAGGGTAGTACAAGTATATATTGCTATGAATTGTCTCAAGACGGATGTTCGAAACTAGATGTATGATAGGAAATTATGTAAAATCGTATAACCGATCGAATACAATATTTTGAAACACATTTAACTATGAGTTGGTGTATATACCTTTGAAGCGTGATCGAGTGTGCAGCGGAAGAGCAACGACCAGTTCCTCTCTCTAGTTAGTCCACAGCAACGCTAGCTTGATTCCTTCCTTGAAGCAATTGAGTGTATTAACATATGATTTGTTATCGAATACTCTATCGGGTACTTTATCTGGTACTTTATCGGCTACCGGGTTTTTTTAACCCGTTCCCGGACTGTTATCTTACCGGGTGGGTAAACAGACCGGAAATTTCAGACAGGGTACCGGATGGATCTCGGTTTTCCCGGACCAATAACAGCCCTAGTCACATGAACTTTCATTATCTTTTTAAATTTGAATCTAAAGTATTTCTTTTTATAAATAGGTAGATGAACCCTAAATTTGGCACCCAAACTTTTATTTTTTAGTTTTTTCAGACCTTTTCAGCAACTTGACTTCAAAATAATTCTTAATCTAGTGATAAGTTAGTCATATTGAAAAATTGTATATCTGGAAGAAAAAATTTAGGTGCTAGTTAAAAAAGACATTTTGGGCACCACTAATAAGAAAAAAAAAATTCATATGCCACAACCAAAATAATATAACAAAATCGTATAGCCCCAACAAAATTAAAGTCAAAACTCACTACCCACAAATTGTATCATCACAAGATTGGTTCAAAGTTTCTTTTGCGAACATAGTTTCGAAATGACAAAAAATAAAAAATATTTGGGAAACATTATAAAAACATTTAAAAAATGATGTAAAAAATTTAAATATCAAGATAAGCTGTATATGTTAAAAGAAAATTTGAATAAACATAAATATATATATGTATATATATGGATTTCGTAATAATGATAACTAACCAACTTTTATTTTACCACTCCTTTAGTTTAATTATCATATCACAATATATTTCCGTCAATTCTATCTTGACTATGGATAATTAGTTCCATTTCTTTTTTTGAAATATGGATATTTTGATTAAAAAAATAGATAAAGAAGTCCTTTCATTTCAAAATATGAATAATATTAATTAAATGATTATTTAAAGATATTCTTTCGCATATTCGCCGAAAGGGGACTTTATTACTTAATCAAATTTGTCGAATTAAGATATCTAAAAAGATATTTTAATTTTATTATTTATTCAAATCAAAACTTTAGATCTAAAAAATAAATAGACAACTGTAATTATCTAACACGTCAAAAGTGTGAGCTATATGTTATATATATGTACATTGCAAACAAAAAGTAATTATATTAAATCACTACATAAAGTTATATTTTCTTTATTTAAACATATATATTTTCTAGAAAATTAATGAATTTTCTTTAGTTTTAATATTTGTAAGATTAGTTTAAAAAATTAATTTTGAAATTATAATAATATTTCGTTATTATAATTTTAAAAATGAAAATTTTTCAGATATTTCGTAGGATGCGTTCAATATTCTAAACCTTTGTTTGCAATGTTAAGAGTCTCTGGGGTTCCACTCTAAAACCAATTGGCAATAGAGGGAGTAGCCCAAGATCTTATATATTGACCCGGGAGGACATCGACTTTCGATGTGGTAGTGCATCTTAACACTCCCCCTCACATGTAACCCGATTGTCGGCGGAATTTTCCTCGCCGGTAATATTTGTCGGAAACAACATTGGCGGCGGGGTTACACGTGCCTCAATAACTCGGGTCTGGCACTGATACCATGTTAATAACATCGGCGGGTTGCTCGAAAATTGATATTATTGCTGAGATTGTTGAGGTAGCCTCTCAAATTTATAAAAAAGAAAAGGAATCATCAGAGAACAAGAAAAGCGAAAACCCCATTCCTCCTTCTGAATGTTTTCCATGTCCTGAGGGTGAATTTCTTGAAGAGAACATGTCAACTAAAAAGTCGAGGACTGAAAAATATCACAACACTAATTGTTCTTCTTCTTCAGACGATCCTATTCGAGGACAAGTAAAAAGAATTGAAAGTTTCTTGACAAAACCAATAGCTCTTAGAAAAGATAATGTAACTTGTTGTGCTCTGAAAGTGAAGTTGAAGTTGAATGGTGCTTCTATGAACAATATAAATCAACACGCCCCGAGTATCGCCCATGATCCTGCTCCAAGACTCTTGGGTCCTCAACAAGAACCGTTAATCAAGAATCAAGAAAAAGAGACACAACCTTGTGCTTCACAGATCTTGGCGGAGGGGCAGCCTCCGGTCCATATTAATCAATGTTCATCCTCACACAAAAATATTCCAGCGTATCTTCAGCTAGAAATTGATAAATTGAGTAATGGAAGACATGTTTCGGAGTCTATACTAGTTATAGAATATGTCCACACCAAAACAGGTTACTTCTTTCGAAAAGCCATACGAAAGAATTTCTTCATCAAATTGAAAAAGAAAGTATTGTTGCTGGATACCCCATGGAGTTGACAATAATCGAACCACACCATATACCAGAAATCCCAGATAAGGTGACATTGGGCACTTGGATAAATAACGGTTCGATTACTACTGTGCTAAGGAATACTTGGAGTAAGATTGTGAAGAGAAATCATATTCATACAGGTAGCACAGTGCAACTTTGGGCAGTTCGATATGAAGATGGTCAGCTCATATTTGTTCTTGTGGATTTAACGTGTGGCTAGGGTTATTGTAGTAGTGGTTTGAAGGCTTCTGAGGCAAACAATAGTGAGTAGGGGGCAAGTTAATTGTTGCTGATTCTTTTATTGTTATTATTACTTGTCACTAACCTTAATTAGGGTTCTTACATAAAGGTTAGGTTTTATTTAGGTATTGGATTTAGCGTATTGTATTTGGGGTTAAAATTGTCTTAACCACCTTTTGATCATACATATTTTATTTTTTCTCATTTGATCACACATCTTTATAAAAGTTGTTTAGTTACTATTGTTGTTAACCCGCCGATGTTGTTTCCGGCAATTAATACCGGCGAGGAATATTTCGCCGACGATTGGGTTACACGTGAGGGGGAGTGTTAAGATACACCTCCCACATCGGAAGTCGGTGTCCTCCCACATCAGTATATAAGATCTTGGGCTACTCCCTCTATTGCCAATTGGTTTTGGTTTTAGAGTGGAACCTCATAGACTCTTATCATGCAAGATTTCAGAAACTTTGTCCACTTACACCCAATCCATTCAATTATTCGAGGCTCCCTCCTGATAGATTTCAGAAAGCTCACCAGCAAGGCAGCGGAAGTTCTATTTAGGCATCAATGATCGATAGGTTCTGATATCATGATAGAATATAAAAGAGATATTTTATTGGTGATAATAGTTGTTCATACAATAGAAAAATAACCTATATTTATAAATAAATATGAACGGGCTTATGGGCTAGTCCCCATAACCCTAAAACATATTTTAACATTTATAGGAACAAAAGCCTAATATGATGGGCGAGCCAGGAGTGACTTGTTGGCAATAGGCTTCAGCACCTTCGCCATATCTATCAATACATCCGAAAATCAAGTCAGTTGATGGTTTGTCCCCAATGCAGTACATCCAAGACAATCCTCCTTCCCTGCATATATTTGCTGATTCAACTGACACGATCATTGTTCTACCTGCGAGTCGTTTAACGATAATTAGTTCGATTTTTAGTTGTCGATAAGACGAGTTCCTCACATGCAATTTGATACCGACAAATATAATATGTGCGCATGCATAAGGTACATATTAGAAAAACCGTAATTCGTAACAATTTAACTACATCAAAGCTAAGGTATTACATGCTATTAGAACCATTAGCAATAATAAGATGGAAGACAAAATTGAAGGAGACTTGTATGAATTCATCTTGATTTTGATTTTTATTGTTGTTTGGGGAGAGATGTATGTAGAGTTAATGAGTTCTTATAGACTTGGTTGTTGTTTTGACCTTAGTACTCACGTCTATTTATAGTTCAAAATTACCATATTTAGTGGTGATATATAATTATGGTAAAATTCCTAAATCAATCGAATATAAATGGAAAGGTTTTATTAATGTAGTGATTAAAAATTTTATGGTATATTTCCTAAATCAATTAGATGGTTTTGTTAGATGTAAAAGAACATCAATATTTTATACGGAATATTATATCATTAAAAGTTGATACATACACTATATGGAAATATTTGTGATATATTTTTTCTTGTTTGATTTCGTGTGCAATCGAGTAAAATTTGGAAAATTCTGAGATAGCAATAATAAAATAGATTTTATATTTATTATCATAGAATCAAAAAGAAAAATATTTTGCTCACATGTGGTTCCATCAATCATCTTATTATTATTTGCAATTAAATTACTGGGCAAATTAAAAGATCCACTTACACGAATACTCTCTATGTCTATTTTTAACATATTATTTAGCAATAATTTATTTCATGAATATATGAAAAACATTATTGTTTTGACTCTCATTTTGTTGGCGATAATAAAAATAAGTGAACTCAAAATCAATATCTTGAAATGTGAAATCTCATTCAAATGGTATATGAGGTGTTAGAGTTGTCAATGATTACGCTTTGAAACTCATAAGTTTTGTGTTGAGAAATCAATAAATTTAATAATAGCTTACTACTCAATGAACGATAAAATAGTAAAGATAATGGAGAAAACTACATTGAAATGTTAAATAATATAATAAAAAAATATAACAACTTTAATTTAAATAATACAAGTTAAAAAAAGACGGAAGGAATACTTTAATTATTTATTTCCATTGCTGGCTCAATAGATTTATGGGCCGGTGCCAGCTTTGGGGCCCTCTTAACAGGGCCTCCAAAACTTTAACGATAAGTCCAAAACGTTAGAAAAGTCTTTAGGCTTTTTTTCTTTTCTTTTCATATAGTCACATGTGGTGTTGTTATCGGTCCGGTCCGGATATCCACTCTTCCGGGAACCGGACCGTTTGGTTACCAGTTTTACCCTCCGGACCGATAGCTATATTCGGTATTTTTTCGGACAGATAACGTATCGGGTGGATACCGGTCTGGACCGGTTCCTAATATATCTGACAAAAAAATTGAATACAAAAATCCTTTATAAAAATTAAAATCAATAATATAACATGTAAAAATTAACATACAATTTGTTATCGAATACTCTATCGGGTACTTTGTCGGGTACCGGATTTCTTTTTAACCCGTTCCCGGACCGTTATCTTACCGGGTGGATAAACGGACCGGGTACCGGGTGGATCTCGATTTTCTCGGACCAATAACAGCCCTAGTCACATGCACTTTCATTATCTTTTTAAATTGGAATCTAAAGTATTTATTTTTTTAAATAGGTACATGAATCTTAAATTTGGCACCTAAACTTTTATTTTTTAGTATTTTCAGACCTTTTCAGCAACTTGACTTCAAAATAATTCTAAAAAGATATCTTATTTTTATTATTTATTCAAATCAAAACTTTAGATCTAAAAAATAAATAGACAACTGTAAATATCTAACATGTCAAAAGTGTGAGCTATATGTTATATATGTACATTGCAAACAAAAAGTAATTATATTGAATCAGTATATAAAGTTATATTTTTCTTTATTTAATCATATATATTTTCTAGAAAATTAATGAATTTTCTTTAGTTTCAATGTTTGTAAGATTAGTTGAAAAAATTGATTTTGGAATTATAATGATATTTCGTTACTATAATTTTAAGAAACTTGTTATCGGGTGGATACCGGTCTGGACCGGTTATATTGAATCCTTGTTTGCAAGATTTAAGAAACTTTATCCATTCAATTATTCCAGCCTCCCTCCGATGAATACATACCCTCCATAAGATAAACAAATCACTCTGCGAATCCATTTCCCCCTATCTAGGTGGAATCCTATTTTTTCTTCAAAAATGTCAACCAAACGACCAAGAGACAAAAAGTCAAGCGTTGTTATAAATGGATGGAAGAAGAAGGCGTAACTATAATTCCCCGCCTACAAAATTCATGAAAGAGATTTTGAACAATTATGTCCTTACCGACGCACGTTATGTGTGCTCAAAATGTTGTTGAGCTCACACACAGTGTGTTGGACTTCACCGGCAAAATAAGTTTCTGTTTAAAATTGCAAACGAGCATACCCTACATGTGCTCAAAATGTTGTTGAGCTCACAAAGCGTGTTGTTAAGATGCACATCCAACATCGAAAGTCGATGTCCTCCCGGGTTAATATATAAGATCTTGGGCTACTCCCTCTATTGTCAATTGGTTTTAGAGTGGAACCCCATAGACTCTTATCATGGTATCAGAGTCAGGCCCGAGTTATTGAGGCACGTGTAACCCGCCGATGTTGTTTCCGGCAATTAATACCGACGATGAAAGTTCCGCCGATGATTGGGTTACACGTGAGGGGGAGTGTTAAGATGCACATCCCACATCGAAAGTCGATGTCCTCCCGGGTTAATATATAAGATCTTGGGCTACTCCCTCTATTGTCAATTGGTTTTAGAGTGGAACCCCATAGACTCTTATCACGTGTGTTATAAGATTTTATCAACATATCTACGTGCGTATTATGGTCAAATTACAATTATTATTATTATTATACTAAATTGATAATAATTAAAATAGATAATCCATATTCAGTAAAGTCGTTTTTTTTTCCAAAGTTAGGTACATAAATGAAATTCAAAATTGGAGATTGTTATCATGACTCATAAGTAAAATAACTATCAATAGTCCTATCATGCAAGCAAGGCATAGAGTCTTCACATTCTATCCACTAACCTTTCAGAGTCACAGACATCCATCACAGAGTCACAGACATCCAGGGGAACAATGATAGACCGCACCTCATCTCAATCCTAAAAAATGAAAATAAAATAAAAAATGTGATTGCAAATATAATAACATAACTAAATCATTCTGTCCATAAAAAAAACATAAACTAATAGTGAATTATGAAAAAATTTCTCACATGTGTATCACGAGAGCAAACAGTCGCCAAAGGAGCAACTGCATGAGGGTCAGGTTCGGCATTGTCATGAGCCGGATTGTTGACACGAACATGGCTCCTTTGCTCATAGAAACGAGCTTACAACATATGTGCCTAAATATACTTTGAGCCCACAAACCGCGAGCTCAAAGCCAACTTCAATGTACAAAACGCGTGCTTCGCGTGTTTCAGAACATTTTGTTTGTACAAAGATATATTTTTGAAAGTAGGATAATTATACATATTGTGTGGTAAAATAAATTTCAAGCACACGGTTTGTGTGTTTGTAAGTAGCGAGTACGTTGTTTGTAAGTAGCGAGTACGCTGTTGGGAGTCCGGATTCGGTGCATCAATAATTCGGTGCACCCGGTGCATCAAGTACCCATTTAAAGGTTTTACGTGGGTACTGTACCCACTTGAAACTTCATAATTGGTACTTGTACCCAAATTGTACTATAACAATGGTACAATACCACATATTTATTTTGGATTGATAAATATGTGGTATTGTACCATTGTTATATACAGTAAGTATTTATTTCCAAATTCCTAGCTCCATCAGAAAAATCAATAGAGCCCATATTTCCTGTGGTGAAAACATTAACCATCACACATAACGTATGCTCGATTGCTCGCTAAGAGTAAATTTGACAGAATTTAATGGGGTGGATTTTATTGGCGTTGTACTCCCTCCATCCCTTTATTTTAGACCATTTTGACTTTTTGGGTTAAATTTCAAAAATTTTGACCGTAAATTTTTATTAACCGATAAGAAATAATATAGTTATATTGGATCTTGTTAGATTCATCTCAATATATATTTTTGAAATATCAAGTTCTTATAATTTTTACACATGTAAAATTAAAAATATTTACGTTTTAAGTCGTGTCTCGGAGACCGTGAAAAAGTAAATGGTTCTTATAAAAAGGGATGGAGGGAGTATTAGATTTGGCCAAGATGAAGCTTGGTTGTTATTCTTCATTGGGGATTGGAGTTACTAATGATTTGATTTTTATTTGGGAGGTAGAGTCTAAATACTTCTACTAGGTCAATTCCTGTCAATATCAATCTATCACTTATTCTAAGAGATTTAACATTTATGTTATTGGGTTTATCTTTTAAAGTATTTTTATAATATTAATTTTCTAAATTTTTTGAATACTTAAATATTAAAGATGTACCTCCATATATGAGAAAGATAATTTTAAAATTGGAGGTATTAGTTTTTTCGGTTGAGTTTGAATCAAATTTGACCTGACTCAACTAAACTTAATTCGTTTGGTCATTTTACTCATTTATAGTTCATATGATGTTTTATGGAGTATTTTGAAGAACGCTTTAATTTCTTCTGGTCAATGGTTGATCTTACAAGATCTTATGCACATATATATTATTCAGCTGTTTATTTCCTTCAAGTTGCATTGTTGCAAAATATAATAAATTGATGTTTACTTATTAAAGTGAAGATTAATATCGGTTTGATTATACATGTTTTGAACTATTTATTATATAATTACGAGATCAATTTTGGTGCATCAAGGTATTCTTGATAAACGTTCATCAATGTATCCACTTAAAAAGGCTTCACGTGGATACTGTACCCACCTGTAACTTCATCATTAGTACAAGAAATAATATCAACATACATAATTTGTACCCAAATTATACTATAACAATGGTATGGTACCACAAGCTTCTATCTAATAGCTTGAACCCAAAATAAAAGTAGTAAATATATATGTGATTTGCAAATTGACCCACAAATATATAGATAATTGTAGCGTGGCCCTTAATTATATAGATAATTGCAGCGTGACCCTTAATTAATGAGATATTATGCCCCGGCCCCCTTGATGAACCTGATGCATGGAAGTATTGATGCACCCAATCTTTTCACTTAATTACACATGTTTCGAAATGTCTCATTTGATCATATGCATATTTAAACTAGTAAATCATCAAGCCACTCCGTCCATTATATTGTTAACTCATCAATTAGCTAGGATTGTTTTCGGTTCGGTTTGGTCAGTTTTCTCGAGTTTTTTATGTGAAACCGGTCCTATCAGTTTTTAACAACATGAATTGATTCGGCTGAAAATTATTTCGGTTTGGTTGATGTCGGTTTTGAAGACTAAACCGGTTCGGTTCGGTTCAGCTCGGTCGGTTGTTTTTCGGTTTTGAGAAAGAAAACAAATGAAAGTGGGCAATTTCAAATTAACTAGAGTCTACACGTCAACCTGAAGTGAAAAAGAAAAAGAAAAATAAATTATTAGATTTGAAGCGAACCGAAAACATTCCTATTGTTAATGAATATCAAATGAATGTCATGTGAGGGGTAAAATAGTCATTTCACATCAATTTTGAAGAATTTAAATTATATTAATGGCTCAGTCAATCATACATGTTTTAGACCATTCACCATTTGGTCATATATACATGTTTCAGAATGAATCATTTGATTATACATATTTTAAAAAATGACTCATTTGATCATACATGTGTTAAACAATACCACTACTTAAACAATTTATGTATATTATAAAAACCGAATCTTGGTGTGAGTTGCATGGGGTGAGGATGATGATGGTGGTTAAGATTGGAGGTGTCAGTCAGAGGAACAAGGTTGCAGCCCAAGTTGACGATGGTGGTTGACAGAGGTGGGGCTGACGACGGTGGGGCAGGGTGGGGACGACGATGGTAGGTAAGATTGAAAGGGCCAATAAGAGGAATAAGGTCGCAACCCAAGTTGTCGTTGATGGTTGAATGGGGTGGGATGGCGATAGTGGTTGAGGGGTGTGGATGACCATCGTCATCCCCATCCCATTCAACCACCATCGTCAACTTGGGCTGCAACTTTTCCTCTGACTGACCCCTCCAGTCTTTACCACCATCGTCTACGCACCCCATTCAAATCATACAAAGATTCCATTTTTTATAATAATCATAAATTGTTTAGCTATTCGTATTTTTTGAAACATGTATGATCAAATGAAATATTTTTTGAAACATGTATAATCAAATTAGTTATCTGAAACATGTATGATCAAATTGGATATTTAGAAACATGTATGATCAAATGTTGAATAGTTTGAAATATGTATGATTATTCAGTCATTAGTCCTTAAAGTAACTAGCTGTTTGTGCACAGTCTAACTCTAACCTGTGCGACAGTCTTATAATTTTTATAGTAGATTTTTCTTCTTTAAGTGTTGTATCTAATTAAGGATTTTATTTAAAAGAAACATATGATGTGATAGTTGCATATGACCAAAATTTGAATTTAAAGAAAAATTATAGGAAGACTACAAAATATAAAATAAATATTTATGTACACATATATGAAATCATTTGGTTTTTTTCTTTTCCATAATAAACATATCTTTTCAATTAGCTAAAAGTTATTTAAAAGCATACCAATATTTATATTTTGGCCGCTTCTACTTGAACTCTCGTACTCATAATTTGATTGACATGCTGGTTCGCTCGCGATGTTTGAACTTGAGCGAATTTAGTGATGGATTTAATCATACACCATTTGGTTTCTTGATTTGGAAGCATCTATATATGTGAAACGAGAAATATTATGAAGTACACCAAATTTGGAGATTGAAGACGGGTTTCAATAAGGAGTTTGAACGAGTTAGGTTATCAAGCAATGTAACCACTTGCAGAACAAAATGTACCCATTTTGCATCAAATCTTCACGTTTCAATTTGAAGCAATGTAACCACTGCAAAACAAAATGCACCCACTTTTGCATCAATGCTTCTTGTTTCAATTTGAAACATTGTGATCGTTTGGGATCAAATTAGCAAACGTCAAGTGGATATTCTCATTGAGCATTTAGGCTTTATCAAAGACCCCCTTCCCACATTATAGTATAGATATTGATGTTGGTCATTTTCATCATCTCCCTGTGGCTCGAGAGTCTGAGGCCGTGGGCTATGTCCTATTGGTGTGAATCTCCCTGCAGTGCCTTCTTGGATTGGCCCGAGGGTAAGGTTGATAGGATCTTTACCTTTGAGGATCCTAAGTTGATCCAGCAATTCCCCTTCCATCATTCCCTCGGGTACCAAAGGGAAGGTTGACTCCGAGCCCTAGTGGCCTTCTATATGGGCAGTATGTTGTTCCTTGGTTCCATAGGTCTGAGATTGACTTTTGTCTGATGCTTCGAGTGTTCCGTGTACCTAGGCGACGATCGAAGTCGATCGTTGCCACTCCGGCGGTCAAGTTAGTATTGGGTCCAAGGAAGATAATAAACAAGTAAAGCTTTGATAGTTATTTTTGCATTACCTAAAGTGTTGTAGATCATTGAATATTTATAGACAATCCTTACCCTCTCCAGATGATGCCACGTGGGTGGCTCAAATCAAAGCCCGTATAACAGTAATCTTTACCAAAAAACGAATTTGACTTAAGAAGGGTCAGACCCCAGAATAATAAAAATGAACTTAATAAATATATGGGTAGCCTCATTAATGGCCCTACCAGATATGATTGGTGTTTACTTATTAACATAATATGTTTATATTCATTTAATGTTGTTGGTTAAATGATGAGGCAACGCTCATTCTCCAATAAACATCATGTGTTGAATATACAACGTAGTATTGGTCAGTATTCAACTCCTTATATGACACAAGCTTAAAACTTAAAAAAATGTGGAAATGATATTCAAATCATTTGGTCACATACTTTCCCTCTCTTATCTTCTGTCTTTCTTGACTTAATGCGACGATCTACCTATGAATTGCTAAGCTTTTCGAAATATATATAGCATTTATAGTTTAGGTTATAAGTGCATATGTAAGATATTGTATTAGATCATTTTTGTTACTTCCTCCATCTAGATATGTTTGTCCCATTTAGTTATGCATAAAATTTTAGAAATATTCAAATTTATTTTATATTACTAGCTTTCTCTCGATAAATTTGAATTAAAAGAGACTTAAATTTGAGTTAAAAAAAAAATTATATGCATCAATAAAAAAAAAAGGTGATCTGAAGTATATTTTAGTCATTTCACCGTCCCAAAATATTATTTTAGAAATCTAAAAAAAGAAATGTCCCAAGTTAATAAAGCGTCTTCAATTATACCAATCTAAACAATTTCTCGTGAGCCTGGCGTACTCCCTCAATACAGGCTTGTGTTGGGGCCTGGCTCATCCAGTATCAACATCCTACATGAGCAAATGGCATCATCTCATAATGAGTTAATGACAATGAAGAGGGGCTCTTCATCCTCTTCATTATAGATGTGGACATGTAGTTGAATCCCAGCCACACTTTATATATGACGGATGATTAAGACAACACATCTTCTCGAGACAGGCTAGCTCAACGGGCAAATAACCTTTCTGCAACGAGGCAAATCACAACTCCGACCACTTCATAGCACATAGGTGATTCTAAGATCTCACCCGCACACTCACTTCATTCCGATCAGCGAGAAATTCCGGAACCATCATTTTATAGTTTGTTGTTATCGACTTATTAATAATTCTTGCTAAATCAGCACCCAAATCTTCACTGAAATCAAACCAACCGTTGAGCCTTAGATGGATGATCATTCCAAGTCTCAAGCTCTGACTTTTTGCTACGTAATAGTACTACGCTACCTAATCAATAGACAATTGCCACTAGGCATCCCACAAACTCAATAAAGACGACACGAATTGACACAAAACAATTTTTTCATTTTCTCCTACTGGGACCATTGGACCAATCTCTTCCACCCCACCCCCCCACCCCTCCCACCCCCTACCCCTCTTCTGAGAACCTGCTCAGTTGCCATCTTCTCAATCTTTCCTCAAAATTCAACTCCAATTTCCATCTTCAACTTCTTACCCCCACCCCATCAATCTTTCTTGTTCAAATTCAGACAACCTCAAAAACAAAAATCAGACAATCTCAAAAACAAAATTCAGACAACCTCAACAACTCCAAGTCACAAATTTTTTAAAAAAAATGTACCGATAAAATGTCATTTTGACGTGATGAAAGTCATCAGTTCGAACATAATTATACTAGCTAAAATCCCCAAAATTCAGACAAACACCAAAGGGGGTAGAGTATCGGCTTGATGTCGTGGAAGTCATCAGTTCGAGCCTGATTATCCCCATCTATGTCAACCACTACCTAACACCCCACCCCACCCCACGCCACCCCCCACCCACTTTCCAAATGCTTCCGCTCCTCATCGTCCTCCTCTACTTGTCATCATCTCTCCCTTCCACCACCCCCCAAAACACCACCACCACCCAATGCCCACTAGACTTCAACATCCTCCTCCGCCTTGCCCAAGACTCCCAAGCCCCCAAAGTAGACACACCTACACAGTGCAAATACGTCCTCCAAGGCATCCGACTAGTCCTCGCAGTCTACCTCAAAAATACCAACAATTTCCTCCCCCCCCTCTCCTCCGCCGCCTCCTGCTGGACCAACTACCAAGCAGTCGTCAACCAGTTCATCCCTGGGTTCGATGCTAGGCAAAGATGTGGGTTCCAAACTAGCTGGATTGCTCAGGGGTGCATGAATCTTACCACACGCGCGGAGTTTGAGGCGTTGGTGCCACGCACGGAGATTGCTGATGTCGTCACTGCTTGTAATAGGTCGCTTGATGGGTCGGGGTGTACTGTGTGTAACACCAACATTGCAACCCTACACTCCTCTTATCTTACTGGTGGATCTGTAGGTAATGTTTCTTTCCCGACCCGATCTACGCATTTGCACATAGATTAAGAGTAATAAAAAACACTAAATAATGCATTGCAAATGTAAAATGACAATTATTTGAAATTTGACGATTAAGTTCTTAAGAAAAATAGTAAAAAAGTTCATCCAGATTTGAGAATATTAAACTTTAATTTTCTATGCTAGAAGGTCATGTATTGTTTAACAAAACAATTGTGTTCGGCCAATAACTAAAAGTGAACAAAGGGAGTATAATCTCGACATGAAGCAAATTGAATTATGCAAGCTTGATTTGATTCGAAATTATCACTAAGCTGCACTTCATTGTTGTAGGTAACGTTTCTGATTGTACGGCGTATGCAACAATTTATGGTGCTGCGATTGGCAATTCGGAGGGGCCAACTGACCCAGGTACCATAAATTGTTTGTTCTCCCTCAATTTCAATACACAGAATCAACCGAAGGGTAAACACAAGCCGACAATTATTATCATAGCTGTAGTAGTTTCTGTAGTTGTTTTGAGTCTTGCTGGTTTGGTGTATTGGTACTTGAGGAGAAAAAAGAGCAAGAAATCTGTTAGAAAATTCGATAAAAGTGAGAGGACTTTGGATTTTTCGGGCTTGGATTCAATTCATGGTAATACTACCTTTGTGAAGTTTACGTTCGAGGAAATTAAGGCTGCCACGAAGAATTTTTCGAGGGATTATATAATTGGTAGAGGTGGATATGGAAATGTTTACAAAGGTATATTGCCCGATGGCTCAGAAGTGGCTGTGAAGAGATTTAAGAATTGTTCTGCTGCTGGTGATGCAAGTTTTTCTCATGAAGTAGAGGTTATTGCAAGTGTTAGGCATGTTAATCTTGTAGCGATGAGAGGTTATTGTACTGCGACGACTCAAAGAGAAGGGTATCAGAGGATTATTGTTTGTGATTTAGTGACAAATGGGAGTTTACATGATCATTTATTTGGGTCGACGGGGGATAGTTTGAGTTGGCCTATTAGGCAGAGGATTGCGCTTGGTACTGCCAAGGGATTGGCTTATTTGCATTATGGAGCTCAACCTTCCATTATTCATAGGGATATAAAGGCGAGTAATATTCTCTTGGACGATAAGTTTGAGGCTCTAGTGGCAGATTTTGGATTGGCCAAATTTACACCAGAGGGAATGACACATATGAGTACTCGAGTAGCTGGGACGATGGGGTATGTTGCACCTGAGTACGCGTTGTACGGGCAATTGACAGATAAGAGTGATGTCTACAGTTTTGGGATTGTGCTTCTTGAGCTATTAAGTGGTAAAAAAGCACTAATGGCTGTTAATGATGGGCAACCAACTCTTTTAAGTGACTGGGCTTGGTCATTGGTAAGAGAAAACAGAACATTGGATGTTATCGATGAAACAATGCCAGGTTTAGGTTCTCCTGAAGTTATGGAGAAGTATGTACTGATTGCAGTTCTTTGTTCACACCCGCAGTTATATGCTAGACCAACGATGGACCAGGTGGTTAAGATGTTAGATACAGAAGTACCTGTTCCT
The DNA here is from genome assembly GCA_003412495.2 of Echium plantagineum. Lineage (NCBI taxonomy): Eukaryota > Viridiplantae > Streptophyta > Magnoliopsida > Boraginales > Boraginaceae > Echium > Echium plantagineum. The sequence continues at coordinate 21,437,611 of CM016566.1, read as the reverse complement.
TCCATTCCTGATCGGCCTATTCCCATTACAGCTGATATTGATGACATCGAAAGGTCTGTTAGTAGTTTTGGCTCAGGGCGGATGTCTACTGTCTCTGGCTACCAGCCATATACACCTCGAGGTCACAGTCACAGCGAAAATTCTTCTGGCTGATATTAGCTTACTAGGCAAGTTCATATTTCACCCAAGAAAAGAACCTACCAACTCAATGCTCCTTCCCTTCAACATTGGTGTACTTAGCTCATTCTTTTGTTAATTCAATTGTTGTGGTTCTTGAATTTTGAACCTTAACAATATTTGTAGTCAACCCTGTACAGTTAGTTTGATTTAGTAGTAAATCTTCCAGTCAGAAGTTAAATTGTAATACAGCATCATACAGAATAGGAAAGCAGCATAAGAAATGGTTTTTATCTAATAGTGTGTATAATAACAGACCCTTTTTTCTCAAAATATATTCTTCATATATTACCTGTTATTTCATCTCAAGAAGGTGGCATGTCTTTTTTCTTCGGAATCTGCTAATAGGACTCTATGGGAGAACATCGAATGACCTAGTGGTTAGGAGGTCTTCCAGTGACTTAAATGTCATGAGTTCCATTCTCTTGTAAGGGGCGGTGGGTGGGGTGAAAAAGAAAAGGACTATGGAATCTGAAGCAATGATTTGCCAACAAATATGTTGGAAGAACAACAGTCTGCTAAGCAATCATTTGCTGGTCTGCCTCACATGATTCAGACAAAAAAATAATGGCGCAAAAAAATGAGATCATGTGTCTTATAGTCCTGGCATATGCTTTGAATAGCCAAATCACCTCAAGACAATCATGATTGATGATTCTGTAAGAGCACAACAGCATTGCCTAAACGTGTTAACTTTTCATTGACATGCCCACAACGCCTTTGAAGAGTCCACCACCTAAACATGTTGGGGGATCGGGTATATTTTTTTCGTTTATAAACTTTATGTAATTTGAGTGAACCAAGCCTTCAGCTCGAGCACGATCGAACCTGAAAATGATGTTCGAACTGCATCGAAATTAACACCTGTGTACGCCAAGTATCTTCACAAGAAGAAAAAAACACCAAGCACAAACAGGCAAAAATAAACATGAAACTTCCGGCAAATACTTCAGAATAGCATCCAGAAATAGATGAAAGATCACAGACATATATCAGTATTTGTTTAAATACTATATGTTTTCCTTTTCCCTATCACTGCACTCTAATTTAGTCACAGTAAACATAACTAAAAAGTTCAATTTTAAAAAATGTAGTTGGAATTATACATTTGTCCAAGGACCAAGAGTGGGCCTGAAATATTAGGCACCTGGTAATATTCATTCAGCTTGAGCCTGAAGTGCGTGTTCGCACTTGGATTCGCCTTTGTATCGGTGTCCTACAAGAAGGACACTCGTACATCTCTTTTTCGTGCTCCTTGCTGCATTGTGCGCATACAACCTGATGTGCACACGGCAGGAAAAGTACAGACCTCTCCTCCGCCAAACACACAACGCATTCCCTTTCTCGCTTCTTATCTAGGGCCCCTATGTTTATAACCGGCAATCGTTGGTCAACACCGTAATCCATGGCAGTTCCTGCCTGAAGATTTCCTATCCTCAACACTTCAGAATTAAATCTGAGCAAAGAAATTTCAGCCTCGAGCTTCTTAATTTTCTCTCTACACTTCTGGATGCTACAGCTTGACCTTTCTCTTACGATATTCTCCTCTGCTTTTGCCAAGGCCTCCAGTTGTTTCCTTCTTCCCCTTAAGGTCTCTACCTCCGATAGATATTTCACTTTCTCCTTATTTTCTTTTTTCCATTGATCCTGAAATATAGTTTTGATAAGCAGTGCATTATAATACAGCTAACACTTGAAATACACAAGGGAAATACTCAAGAAAGAGGTAACTTGAAAACAAGTGTATGCAATGGAGAATCTAACAAGAACTGTAACCAATGAAAGATTATGTCTAGACCAGACAAGGGAAAGGATGGAAAGAAACGTGGTAACAGCTTCTTAATGTCTAGACAACATAAGACAGGGATGAGAGTAAACACAAATAGTAACAGGTATAAAACAAAGAGAATGTCTAGACAACTCAAGGTACAGACATCCTCAGACGAACATATCAAGAGGCAAGATCATCTTCAGAATAATTGTGAATCACACCATCTCCTTCAGCTTCATTGAAAAAAGAACAGATACAACCCTCATCGAATAATACCACTAAGGCAAGATTTGCAAATAGTTATCGTCATCATAGTTCATCCTAATTTCTTTTTGCTTCGCACAACCCCCCCCCCCCCCCCCGCACCCCACCCCTCTTTTGGAGGAAGGCATACCTCAAACTGCTTCAACCGAACTCTCGATTTCTCCAGTTTACGCACCCAATCAGCCGCATTTCTCTTCAAAGAAGTCAACTCCTGTTGTGACAAACGCTTCTCCAGATCAATAGACTGAGAGTTCTTCACAGCTACCTCCTCTTGTTGCAAAGCTTTTTGCACATCTCTTGCAGATTCCAAAGCTTTAACTTCTGCAGATTTCATTTCAGAAGTCATTATAGAGTTCTCTGTTTGGAGTCTATGAAGAGTTGCATTAGTGGATTCTAGACGATCAACAGCGCTGGCCCATGCTTGCTCCATCTCAACATATCTTTTGGTTTGGTAATTTATGTGTGATTTTTCTGCCTCTTCCTTTTCTTTTTGAACTCTTTTCATCTCTGCCTTGACCTTTTGGATCCTAGTCATACCCTGTTCAAACTTTTTGTTGGCCCAGTCAGTCCAACCTTGTATAACCTTTTGCACCTTTTGTAAATGGGGAACTAGCTCCAGTATTACCTCATCCTTTTCATCTCGAGGTATATACTTCTTTGAAGTTGAATCATATGGGATATTAGCATAGTAACTAGCAATTGCAGAAGAACAAGGATTATCAAGGTTGGAATCCTTCACGCTGTTAAGCGTATCTGCAGCCAGAGGCAAAGTTGAAGCTGTTTTATGATGGTAGACGTTTTTTGAATCACTAGACGCAGATATCTTTGAGCAAGGATTTTTCATTTTGACACCAGTGGACCCAGAAACTGACTTCAGTGGCACCAACTTTGCCTTAAAAGCCCCTTTGGATGTGCGTCCCTTGCAACTTTTCTCAAACAGAAACTCCTTCTGCCAGAGCATCTGGTGCTTCTGATTGGCCGAAGACAACTTCTTACTGCAACCAGCATTTTCTTCTCTGACTGATCTCTCATATAAATCTCGGACTTTCCCTCCAATAGCATGCATACTTTTAGAAAGTTGAGGTGGAGGTTCAATAGTAAGGCCAATAGACTGACCATCAGTGACTAGATATTTTAATGCATTCTTAGGAATGGGATAAATATTGTTTTCTGGATGTCTAGGTGTATACTTTGCATTTGTTGGGTCACTATATTTTTCTATCATCATAGCTTGACTAGGTGACCAGTGAGGACCAATTTCCTCAATGCATGCATCAGGAAGACTGAAATCCCACACAAATATCAACCACATCGCCTCTAGAATAGTCAAAGATGGCTTAACTTCCCTAAGAGAGCATATCATCTCCAATAATGTATACTTGACTAGGCTCTCCAGGGTCTCAAAAACGTGATATCCAGTCACATGACGCTCCTTCTCCATATTCAACGAGGCCATAGCACTGGTTATAATTCTTGACACAATGTCTCTATTACCATGGAAAAGTCTACTCCTTAAAATGATGGTTTCTGCATCATGTTCTTTGTATCCACATCCAACTATTGTCACTATGGCGTGTCTGAAATGAGCATACAAATGATCAGTTAACAGTTTCTCCAACTCGCAAACAGTTTTATCATCCCACTCAGCTCTATGGGAGCCACCGATTTTAGTGTTGTCATGAGGATTAGGAAACCGTTCTTCTACAACCTGACTCATCTTGCTGTTTATGAAAAGAAAATAAAGAATTAGTCATTACATGTGATAATAAAACCAATAAAAGGAGCAATATGAAAACATAACAGAATCCGAAGAAAAGTTGTGTTTGCTATATCCCTTGTCATTTCCATCGAAGGGTTTTATTTGATTAATTGATGATCAATTACTCAGACTGGGCAGGGAAGAAATGACAGCAGTCATGCTCCTTAAACCCTGGGCGACTCACAAATCAAGAGCTAGTAGGTTTGAGTAGATACTCTGGATTTCGATACAAGCTTTAAAGAACCTAATTCTGGCTTGTTGACTCAAACTAATGATGGTATGTTGAACATATCACGAATTCATGTCAGCTAAGTAGTCTACAATAAAAGTAAAGTCAAAAGAGAAGCTAATAGATAAATTATCGGTTTTTCAAATTATAAAAACATGTATAGTTGACAGGGACTAGTAGTGGTACATGAAACACCATCAATTCAGAAATGTTTTGGCATTGACAAAACCAGTAATGCAGAACTACTTCTGCATATAACGGAACAATTCACCAAGTAAGAACATTGAACAACAGGCAATGCTACTATAATGCAATCTGTTCTTGTAGAACAACAAACATACAAAGACCATAACACACTAAAACCCTAAGAAGAAGATTCCAGATCAATACGAACACCTGGACCTCAAAGTGAAAATGCAACTCGGGCCTTGAAATTAGCAAATCTGATTGAACAAACAAGCAAAGCCTGCTAGCTACAATTAATCCCAAACAACGTTTCCAATACCTGGAAATGAATCAATCTTTGGTTTGAGTGAAACAACAAACACCAAGGTCTCTACATTAATACTCTACATCTATACTCAAACCAAACCGAGCCTTCTCTCAGCTACGAATACGATTTCCCCATCCAGCCAGCTCTTTTGAGTCATCTATTTCATTAAACCAATAAACTCTAGGTCCCTCGATACTATATGTATATACCCATTTCAGCAAAATGACAAATTTAGGTAACACTTACACTCAAAAACAATTTATCAAATACTCCGTAGATAAATTTTGTGAAGCACACATGCAGCAAACTAAACTCTAATTAAACCAAACAGAAGACTAATTGGAAAACAACAAACACCAAGAATCATCACTAAAACCACCTTCACAAAAAATTATCAAATTTTAGCTAAAACAAACATGCAATGCAAGAGATACAAAAAACCCAACAATCAATCCCACAAATCTCATTCCAAGAAACCCCAATAAAGTTAACAACCTTCAACTAAATCTCTAAAATATATTAATTTTGACCATTAAAAATCAAAATGAACAATTTTTTAGCCACAAAGTTATGTATGTCAATTAAGTCTATTAAGTTTGTTAATTTTACCATCGAAAATCAAACACATTAACTTTTTTCGAACAAAGTTATGACAACCCCCAACGCCGCCCAATTAATGATAAAAGGTTTATTGTTTCTGACAACGAAATGGGACAATCATTTTCGGACATAATCAAAATGAGTAACTAAAAATAGAAAAAGATTAGTTTTTTACCTTTATTTCTTGTTGTTTATACCAAGATTTCCAAAGGGGATTTTGTTTTTGAAGATTTTTTGGGGAATTTAGACAGACTTGTTCTGAGCTTTACTGCTTTCGTTTTCAGGCATAAAAGAAAGAGTGAGTGAGTGAGTGAGTGTGTGTGCGGGGGTTTTATATCTGTCATAATAGATCAACACGTTTTAACTATGGTTAAGATGCTAAATTTCATATACTCGTTGTTCCATTCGTAAAGAATTAAAGGATAAAGTGCCATCAAACTCGTCCGTTCAAGCAACGTTGTATTGATGAAATGCTCCAGAGTAGGAAGTGTGTAATGACTGATAATGTGAAATGACATTTTGAATCGACGTTTTATGGCCCATTTTAAATAGGGGGTCTTCTTCCATTTGATCATTTATGGTAGGATGCACCGTCTGCTCCTGCTCCCCTGAATGTTTGTCACGTTATGACCCGCTCTCGGTACCAACATTTGGATTGGAGTATACTTAGAGAATGAGGTGGGGGCGATGACGTGGCTCATGGCGGAGGTCGGAGTGTGAGCTACGCCGAAATGTAAGGTCGATCAGCGAAGGAGGACCGCACAATTGCAGCGCTTCAACGGGATAAGAAACGAAAAAGTGGTGTAGATAGAAGGTGAAGAATCAGGTTAATTAGGAAAAGAGTTATTGAACATACAATATAATATAAAGTTTTATACACACATACAACTATATTTGTATTACATCGATTAATATTTTTATCGAGACGTTATCATTCGAATCTTTGCTCAAAACGCAATTTTTACCTTATCTGAAAATGAGAGGGCAAATAGATTTATAGAGGTCCTCTTTTTATTTATTTGCTAGATAATTTCACTTAATTATATTTGCATCTCTCTTTCCTCTTAGATATGTGCCACTTTAAAATGTGGGAGATTTGAATGAAAAATAGATGTAATTGTTAAGAATTCACATAATTACTATTTTAATGTTAAATGTGAGTCTAGTTCTTTAGTGTAGTAAAAACGAATTAAGCCATACGTATAAATTAGGCTATGCATGGTTCGGTTTGGTTTAGGACCAAAAAAGGAATTGAAACGACCTAATTGGTTCCATGGCAGGCGAAACCGAAATCGGTACGATTCCAAACGATTCGGTTCTGATAGGATCCAGGTCGGTTCCGGTTCAGTTTCGGTTCTTGACCTAAATTTGAGCCCACTTTGTCTATTTGTTTCTAGATAATATTATTATTTTTGGACTCAAAATCTAAATGTGATTAATATTGTTTTATATTCACGGCAACTCATAATTAAGTTCCAAAAATATATATACTATATAAGTTGAATGAGCTCCTTTTTAAAACTAATTTTAAAATTTGTACACACATTCTTCATATGATACACTTATTAAATGTATATATCATATATGATTAGCTTAAAACATATCTACTTATGTATTATTATATCATACCATAATGAATAATGTTAAATCCTATCACCAATTTTCTTCTACTAAGTTTAATTTTTTCTTCATAAAGTTAGTTTTGGTTCGGGTCGTTTTTTATCGGTTCTCCCATAAGCCGAACCGACATGGGTCCAGTTCCCTCAAAGATGGAACCTAAATCGATTCAATTCCAATGGGTTCCAAAAGATCGATTACTTTCGATTTGGTACCGATTCGGCTCGATTCCGATTTTTTTCCACACCCTTACATATAGAATTGGAGATAATAGCTAAAACAAGGTTTGCAAAATTAAAAACTCATGTCAATGTATGGTTCCACTTGTTTTTAGGCAAACACTTCACAAAATTAAGAAGACAACTCACCTTGAAGTTTAATTTTTTGCGGCACTTTCAACTATCGTATAGTATAAAATAAAAATTAAGCCTAATTGAGGAAACACGGCTTAGTTTTTTTTTCTTTCTAAATTGTGATTATTTTTATAAATCAGTTAAAATATAATCAATTAACAAATAAACTAAACATATAATGATATAAATAAAGTTAATACTAAAACCAAACACACAAAAATTAATTAAAATATGAAATAATCATTTATTATAACATAATCAGTTATAATTTCATAAATCAAAAATAAGTTAAGGCCGAGTAAAGTCAGTAAACATATGAGAAATCAGTAACCATCAACGAAAATGAATCAACAAATTAGGAAACAAATCAAGTTTAGGGAAAAAACAAATTAGGAAACAAATCAAGTTTAGGGAAAAAAACAAACATAGAAACTAATCATGGAATAAAGTAAATATTAATTGATGCCAATGTTAGAAAAATCTTGATGACGACATCTTTTAGTAATTGCACAGTTAAGGTTCTTTATTATATACAAACGATGTTAATGTGTCAATATTTAAGTTGACTCGATAAAGATATTTTAAATTTTAATACCTCAACTCAACTAATAAAAATTGATATATCTGTCTTATAATTATGGGTCCTGGATTCAAGTCTTACTTCTTAGCAAGACATCCAAATAAAATCTACTCCTCTATCCCCATAATAGTATAAATTTTCCCTTTAATATTGTTTCACAAAAAAACTAATAATCTCTATTTTTCTCATGTTGTTTATTACTAGAATCTAAGATATGGAAAAGTTTGACCATACTAGTGTCACTTATTGTAATAAATTATTTATTGTTTATTTTATAACTTCAATATCATACTAAGTGGAATAAAATATCAACCTACTTGGAAATGATATGAGTAATATCTTGTTTGTCTATTTATTTATTTATTTTTATTTTGTATGTGCGTGTCAGGAAAAATTAACAAATGGACTAAGGCCCCGGTTACTTCTTAGTATATCATTTAGAGTTTGATTTAATTTTTCAATCTTCTTTTTATTATTCATTAGTTTAAAGTTGAATAATTCAAGCATATATCGACATGATACATCTTAAGCAATTATTTGTGAAGTATTTATGTAGTTGAAGTATTATATTGGTACTTATATGATACGTATGAATGTCGAGATATGAATGAATAACTCTTGCATGACATATCAAAATTAGATCGAAGTTATAGGTCAATAATGTTAGATTATAATCGAATTACATAGATTAACATGATCATTATTAAAAGAGTAATTGATGATTACGTCATGTTTCATACTATTAAGTTGACAAATTTGTCAAAATTTGTCCTATTAGGTCATACAACTACGACAAAATAAGACAATTTTGTCCTTTTTTGGAGTTATTTTAATTTTTTCATTCTTCTTTTTTACTACGTATTAATCTAAAGTTGAATAATTCAATCAAATATCGACATAATGCATCTAAACTAATTATTTGTGAAGTATTCATGTAATTAAAGTATTACATCGTACTTATATGATAAGTATGCATGTCGGGATATGAATGAATAACTATTGCTTTGCAGAGCAAGATAGAATGACATATCAAAATTAGTTTGAAGTTATAGTTCGATAGTATTAGATTATAATCAAGTTACATAGATTAACATGATCATTGTTAAAAGAGTAATCGATGATTACGTCATGTATCATACTATTAAGTTAACAAATTTGTCAAAACTTGTCCTATTAGGTCATACAACGACGACAAAATAAGACAATTTTGTCCTTTTTTGTAGTTGTTTTTAATTTTTTCATTCTTATTTTTTGTTTATTCATTAATCTAAAGTTGAATAATTCGAGCACATATCGACATAATACATTTTATTACAATTACTAATCAATATAATTACGGTTATATATCTAGAGTAAAGGGAAAATTCCAATTAGTTTTTACTAAGAATAAAGGACGAGATATAACAATTTGTCGTATCTTGTCCTATTTGTCAACAAAAATATAGAAAACTTGAGCCAAGTAAGGGCTTAGCTTGTCATAGTTTGTCGATTTTAATAAAAGGATAAATGTTTGTTTTTGGTGCTTTTTTCAGTAGTGAAGTAGATATCTAATTAGTGTTTACTTGATGTTTGTTTGTTCCTTAATCTGATTTGTTTCACTTTTCCCATGATATAGTAGTATAGCTATAGAATTTGATTGCATTCAATAAGCAAATTAGTGCAATTGTTCGTATATATTGTATTTTCTAAATTATAATATTGCATAAAAGCTCCTACATGAATCTTAAGCTGTGTTTCATTAGTAAATTACTCTTGTTTCTTATTTTTCTTTTTCTTTTTGGTTTTAAGGATAAAATATTTATTTAATGTAATTTTGCTACCTAGAGATTTCTTAGATGTCACTGTTTCTGAGATGTGTTGCAGAGATTTTTATAAATGGTCTCTCACATTATAAGTAGGTATTATGCTACTTGCCATATTTTGCCCTTCCTTTTGTATAGATATATATGCTAATCAAGGTACTTTAGTCAATTTTTCAACTACCAAGCTTCTATGTTACCTATAGTAATCATCATGTTTGATATAAGCGTTTTGCATTCTATTTCTGCCTATGAGGCAATTTATTTATATAACTATTTTTAAAATTTTAGTAACAAACACAATTAGTCCCAATAAGAATTTATTACACGACGGGCACCTTTTAAGTAGTCAGTATATCACATATGTGTGCACAAGTTGAATTTTAATATATGTGAACCAAAATTATTATCTTAGTAATAAAACAATAATTATTATAGGTTGTTTTATCATTTGCCTCTTGAACTATAAGCTTTTTTTTATGTGATCATGAATTCTCTATTTTTTTGAAGGTATCCCTCGGAGGTTTTTCTCGTTTTTAAATAAAAATAATTATTATACCCCTAATACTATTCTGAAAAATAAATGACACATTTAAAAAAATTGCATTTTTTTTTATAATTATATTAACGCAGAAAACGTACATATACAAACTAGTACAAACTAAAACAATAATGATTCATTGGCTTCTCTCTGTGTCAAAATTGCCCATATCTAATCTAACCGTTAGATGTAAAAATGGGAAAAATAAAGCAATTAATGGCTGAGATATGTTTAGTATTTTTTTTTTTATAGAAAAATAATGTTTACATCAAGAATGAACCATGTCTATGAGACAGGAGCATTTATTGTCGTTACAAAAACAAGTAGTAGAATTAAAAGAGTTAATAACTACATCCTTTAGATTGAGAAAACATCCAATATCAGTAGGAATCCAGCAGATTTTGCAGCAATGAAGGTTGTTGTCTTGAAGCAAGAATTTCCAGTCTTCAACCTGCGTAATCAAATGGTAATATCTATGCCAAACCTGAGAGAAAAACCCATCAGTGAGTATAAAGATATTATGAAAATTGAGTGTCCTAAGGAGGTGTAGCATGGTGAAGATCGCCGTTCCAAAGCTTTCAGGTGAAAAAGAGAACTCTTGAGATGGTGTCCCAATTGAAGAGTTCTGAACAATTAGGCTACCTTCCACGTTGACCCTAGTCCCATTGATGGGGATGTTAATTATCCAGAGAGGGGGGCTTGAGTTGGAAATTCCTAAGTAAATTTTAGTGTCTCTTTTGCTACATTTGCGGATGCAACATGTAGAGAAGAGATTGACTGGTCTGAAGAAAGAGAATTGGGTCGAGCTTCTTCTGATACCATGTCTTATCCCTAAACGGGAGTTCCCTTGTTTAATCCTAACTCTTTTCCAGTTTTGCAGCCATTCTTGTGCCAAGCTCCAGATTCTACCAAAAGAGTGATGGAGAACAGGCTTTGTGTTGTTGAAAATAGCATCATTTCGAATGAGCCAAGTAGTCCATAAAATACTTCCAAAAAGTAATAGTTCAAGTATATTGTCTCCAGTCCTAGTTTTATTTAAGAAAACAGGAACTGCAACAGAAGGAGAGGAGAAGGGAGTAGAGATATTGATTTTAAAATGCAAGAAAATGGATGATATGAAATTGCAATTTGAAAATAAATGGTTACTATTTTCTGCACAGTTATTACATAGGCTACAAACAGGATTAATTGGCTTTGTAGTTTTGATAGAGAGAAGATCTGTTGTGGGTAAACGATCAAGCATTAGTCTCCAGAGGAAGGTTTTAATCTTTTCTGGGAGGGGGGATTTTCTTAGGTTTTTCCAGGTTACGGTCGGGATGTTGGTATAATTAAGAGGTTTTTTGTAATAGTGAGTAGAAACCGCAGAGATGCGATGATAAATATCTTTGGTTTTGAAAATGTCTTTGAACCAAACTTTGACATCACTACTATTTGAAGGGGTTATATTTAGGATTTTATTGATAATATCTCTTGAGAAAAATCGGGAGAGGAGAGTAATATTCCAATGAGTGTTGTTAATGATAAGCTCCGAGACCCGAAGAGGAGTGCTGGTGGAGTTAGGAGAGTAAAAAGAATGATTATAAAGTCAATTGTTGAGATCAGGGATCCATTTGTCAGTCCAAATATTGATAGAAGTGCCATCTCCTACCTTCCAGATCATATGATCATTAATACTATTCAAGCTGGATTTGATGCTTTTCCAACTCCAAGATTCATTGCTTTTGGAGGGAGGGTTCAAGGGTTCAGAGTTTGGAAAGTATTTGGATTTGAGGAGATTAGTGAGAGGGAGGTTAGGCTGATTAATAATTCGCCAACCATTCTTAGCTAAGAGGGCCAGATTAAAATGATGTAGATGTTTGAGTCCAAGTCCTCCTTGATCCGTTTCCAGGTGAAGAAAATCCCAGTTGATCCAGTGAATGGATTTGCCTTCAGTTCCTCTCCAGAGAAAGTTTGCAAGAAGTTTGTCGATAATATGTTTAGTATTAAACACTAAGCATTCTCCTTAGTATTATAGATCAAATTCATTAACAAGGTACTACAAATATAGGAAAGATAATACGATAGAAATATCCTTCTAGCAAGGATTGAATCCGATACCTCCGAATAGAAACTCATTCATTTTTCATATAATATTATGAATATCTCTCCTATTGATGTTAATTGTTATGACAATTTAATAATTGTATTACCCTGTTATAATTAACGGTTTAAGTAAATAATTTTTTATTAATTTAATTAAACTTGAAATTTTAAAAGAAGCTAAGTGAGCTAAATCATAACTTCACTCGACAAAGGCAAAGCTTGCCGAACCAAGCATAAGGCTCATATAATGATGAGTCGAACAAAAAATTCTTGAGTTCGGGTTAGGCTCGGCTCGGGTACAAGCCATAAAGCCTATCTTAAACCGAAATTATATCTAAAAACATTTTTCACCTGAATTACCCTTCGATTGTGTACATGAAAATTGAGTATAAATCGAGGTGAACGACGAACTGTAGAGATCACCCATGGCTCAGCAAATGGGGAAGGTATCTGCTTCATCTTCTTTTTTTCCTTTTTGTAACGTTAGACAGATTCTTGAAATCACCTCATCAAAATGAACACATTTTCCCCCATGCGTTTATCTAACGACTAACGATAAAATGGGTCTCATATTATTGGCAATGTTTACTTTTGTGTCTTTCTCATGATGAATATTGATGGGGTTTATCTATTTATTTTGTATGTTCGAGAATTTCCAAGGATTTCTTGATGATGCTACTAGGGTTACTAGTTTCTTGGGTTTGATTTTTTGCTATTTATAGTATTTCTTGATTTCTTATGAATATATTTTTAAATCTTGAACTCGAATATTTTTGTATATGTTAACTGGAAGTGGGAAGACTATATTATTTTTTGTACATGTGTGTGGTGTGGAATTTTGAACTCGAATATTTTGGTATATGTTATTGGAACTCGAAGTGGGAAGACTAGATCATTTTTTGTACATGTGTGTGGTGTGGAATCTTGAACTCGAATATTTTTGTATATGTTATTAGAACTCGAAGTGGGAAGACTAGATCATTTTTTGTACATGTGTGTGGTGTGGAATCTTGAACTCGAATATTAGTATATGTTATTAGAACTCCAAGTGGGAAGACTAGATCATTTTTTGTACTACTTGAACAATATTCATATCCTTGTCTCCCTGATTACAGAGACATGTTGGGAACACGAATTCAGTCACAAGTTGGGCTGTTCAGTGTGGAAGATGCTTTAAGTGGAGGTCTATTGAATCCCAGGAACTATTTGAACTTATCAGATGCAAATTTGAAGAAGATCCCTTCTACTGTGAGAAGAAAAATGGAGTTTCTTGTAATGATCCTGCTGACCTCGAATACAATGCTTCACGTACCTGGGTCGTCGACAAACCAAATCTCCCAAGAACGCCTGCACATTTCAAGCGGGATTTGGTTTTGAGGAGAGACCACTCCAAAATGGATGTGTATTATATCACTCCCACCGGGAAAAGGCTCAGGTGCATCAGTGAAGCAGCTAAGTTTCTTGAGGAGAATCCAGAGTTCGGCCATTTGTCTGTTGCAGATTTCAGTTTCTCTTCTCCGAAAGTCATGGAGGATACTATTCCAGATTGCGTTGAGAGAAAGAGTTCATCTGTTAAGCACCTGGTATCGGGCTAGGACTACCTTTGATGAATATCACTGCCCTGAAAATCCAAGGATACTACCTTCTGCATATCACTGCTGGAGCTAGAAGAATGTTGATGTAACTACTCTTGAGGTTATAATACTAAGATAAAAAAATCTTCTATTACTAGTTGATCTCTACAATATTAATCAGATGACGTTGCATTGTTAGTTCGTTACACAGTGAAGAGCTTAGAATTAGAAAACTCCGAGTTGCAGAGGGCTAAAATTGTTGCTTTCTAAAGTTGGTGACCTTTTATATGAGTACTGATATTTCTAATATGAATGCACATGTTGCTAATTTGAGTACATATACCTATACCTGTTCTTTGATGGGTGAATTTGAGAGTATTGTTATATCCTTATTCTCTACTATAATGAAGATATAGGCTAATTCGAGTGAAGATATCTCTGAACGAATGAAGATATAGTAGCTATCATATGCTGCAGTTATGCTATTTTCAAGTTTTGTTATGTCTGCATTATGTGAATAAGATGATTGTAGAAAGATAAAATTACATGTTATTTGTGCGATAGCCGATATGCACTCGACAAATTATCTATATCTAAAACCTCCTTAGTTTATACATACATCGTCTGTCATACGCTAAGGCCAGTGGTCCTCTACGTGCTCTGCCTCTGATGTTGGTAGTGGTTTAATTGTGACATTGAAATAACAAGGATAACCAGAAGCTTGAATCATACATTAGTTCATAGTTATTGTTATATTGCTCTGTTTCTTCTTTCATTCCTCAATAATGGTTTCTATTATTGCCCCATATTGTTTATTTCAGATGGCATTTGTAATTCCTATATTATATAAAATAATTAAAGCTAGAAACTTATCGAATCGGGTAACCCGTTACCGCGCTCGAGCACCCGGCTCGAATATTCAATTACAAATCGACTTCTCAAAAAGTTAGTAACTACAAATTCAACTTCTCAAAAGGTTAGTAACTATAAAATCAACTTCTCAAATGGCTAATAACTCTGAAGTCAACTTCTCAACCCGTAATATCGAACGTGCCTATTAAATCAAACATACAAGGGTTTGTGTTGCTCACACTATTGGACCGTGTTGTGTGTATGTTGGATATATTTTCCAGTTTTTGTGCATATGTTACAAGCTATTGATCTTGTTCAAATACTAATCCAACGTACATCGTGCTTGGTGGATTGCATTTCCTAACATGTATGTGGCCGTTGGGTAGTATCTTCCACAAATATTGAGTTTTGTCCAACTATCAGTCCGATCCATTGTGCGTTTTACATGGTGGGTTTTCAACATGTGTATATTCCACAAGTTTGAAGATTTGGTGAAAACTAGACCAAATTCGTACACCACACGATGAATTATGGTTTAAACATGCACAGTGCACGTTGGGTAGGGAAATTGTCCGACATTTGGGGTTGGGAAATATGTGCATCCTATTTATCTGAGCATGCACATGTACTATAAGAGTGAAGTCGTTACACTAACGTCCCTCATGCTCATGCACCCCTGTCTTATGGTACACGTAGTAGGTAAATCGGGAAATGTGCCTCGTTTTTCCATGGGAATAGAGCTTCCTCTTAACCATTTCAACTCACCTCCTTATGATAGTCAAAACTACACTCTATGAAGAGACAAGACTGTTGCTACTTAACACTCTATATCTTTACCAGTTGATCTACGGCCCGAGAGTATCGTGCATATGTTACCATTCGAATAACAAAATGACATTCGAGTTCAATTCGTATCGACAACTTTACGTTTGAAGTCGAATATCACCTATTTGAATTCACACTTGAATATTCGAAAAAAATAATTAATTCGTTTCCACACTTAATAGTAGTAATATTAATAATATTTATATTACTAATGATACTACTAATACTACTACTAGTAATAATAATAATAATAATAATAATAATAATCGATAATGATAATAGTATTTATACTACTAAAATAGTAATAATAATAATAATAATAATAATGGTTGTATTATAATAATTTAATAGAGAAATATTGTAAGTTTAGAGGAAGAGATAAAAATTGAAAGGGTTAAACGAGGAGAAATATGTAAAAATAAGATTCATCACTTTGCATTCGGTTAAAACGAAAAATTTGTTAAATATGTAAATACAATTTTAATTTGTTCAACACTTTGTATAATTTGTTAAAGAATTACTCCTCCATTCTATTTTACTTGTCGTTTTATTATATTTAATTTAACTGTATTAGTAATATACTGCCAACTGTACCAAATTAATTAGTAATTGGTTGAGAAGTAAAACTTTCGAAAATATACATTGCCAACCTGTACAAACTTAACTTTAAGTTGGAATTGAAGAGTGAAAACCTACTAAAGCCAAGTAATATATACTACTCCTAAGATTTAAGGAAATAAACTCATACCCTAAATCCCTATCTCTATCTTACATAATTTCATACTCCAAGAATACCTTCCATCATCATCCTCCCTAACCAACAACCCTTCTTCCATCTCTGAATTTATTATAATGGCGACACAAACACTTACACAAACTTCATCAACACCATCTCTAGGTCGAGTTATGTTTAAACGCGTAGGCAATGAGTTCAAAATTATCAAGCATACTTACAACACTCTTCCTGAGCATCTTCTTAAGTATCTCTATATTCAAGACCACAAACCTTCTGCTGATATTGTTATTAATCAATGCAATAAAGCGCCTCAAAATATTTTCAATAATGCTCATCAAATCAAGAAGTCCGCTCATGATGAAAGTGTTATCACTCGGAACAAGGTATCCGCTAAAATAGATGATGCTGATGAATTCAACAAGGCCTCTGATTCATGGAAGCTTAAACAAAGCACCAAGAAACTTGTCGAAAGTTATAAAAAGATAAAGGATTCAAGAAGATGCATTCAACTTATCGATCCCATCCCAGAGAAAGTTGATACTCAGACAAAGAGGCCTAAAGGAGCATTGGCGGCAGAAAAGAAAATCAAGAAACCGGCGACCACCATTCCTCGAATGCGCAGGGTCGACAAATAACCTATCAAATTTAAGGGTATGAGTTTCTTGCATGTATCAATATACCTTTTTGTATGTGTTTTGTTTTTATAATGGTTCAACATTATTATTATTATTATTATTATTATTATTATTATTATTATTATTATTGTTATTATTATACAACCATATATAGGTTTCTTGATCTTGAAATTCTAATGTTGTTTCGTAAACATGTTACACCAGATTGCAAGAAGCAAAGAATCACACTGGATTGACTGCTATCACTAGTGTGGGATGATAGAAAACATTGGGAAATCGTTTGTATTTTTTTATTAACTATGTAATTGACTATGAAACAATGTCAATAGTTACTAGTTTATGTCGTCAATGAACTACGAAGACCTGATTCTCCCCATAGGTTTAAGATAGGTTGCTTAGACGAGGGCTCTCCTGGAAAGATCATCATCAACATTGCCGGATTCAAGGTTAAAAGAAAGTGATGTTGCAAAGTATTGGAAGCAGAACGGAATTCAAGGGTTCAAAGAAAGTGATGCTGCAAAGTATTATTGGAAGCAAATGGAACTACGGAGGAGTTCAACTATGGACAGATACCCTATCAGACGATGATCAGCCATCTCAAATTGAAAGACGACTTCATTAGTATTAACATGTTTACGTAGCAATTTAGGTCTAGGTCTTGGGGAGATACGTAGGCAACCCCGAAGTTACCGTGGGCCCGGTCTATTCATGTTATTTTTTTCTAATATTCTCTTTAATATATCAGTTACTTTTTCAAATATGCCAACTAAGTTTTCAAAATACTGATGAAAGTTATAATAAACTAACTAGTGGAAAGTCATGAGGATGCAATGAAACTGAAAGGTTGTATGAGATTAGAAAATTATGTTGCTTGCCTTCTGAACAAGATCGTATAATTATGTTAGTATACTCAATATCAAATTAGTTTCACATATTCAACTTTCCTTAATAATCCCCTCTGCAAAAAAAGATTAATATTACACACCGATTCAAAAACTTGCCCTCGGCCAATTCTTATTGTACTTTACAGTATATCAAAGATACAGGAAATAAAGATTCATTTCAGTTGAAAGACATGAACACTACTTTCTCCGGCAACACGCGTTGAATTTATGAATTATGATCCTAAGATTAAAATCTCTTGTATTACTGGTTGATCTCTACATAATTAATCAGATCACAGTGCATTGTGAGTTCGTTACACGATGAAGGGCTTTTAGAATCAGGAACTCCGAGTTGTAGAAGGCCAAAATTGTGGATTTCAAAAGTTGGTGACCTTATATATGAGTAGATCTGATGGGTGAACTTGAATACTCATATTTTTTAGTATGAACAATGTTATCGTAATATTAGTAATTGGCATAATAAAATGTCACTGGAGATGGATGCTATGTCTTGATATAACAATCCTTAGCGAAGCGAACATGTCGATGTCGTAAAAGTGATACGATATATATATTTTGGATGATCTACATACATAATCTTCGTCACTGTCGATATAACATGCAAATCATGATATATTCTCCTATGAAGACTCGAGGATGAGACCATTTCATAGAATGTCACTAGGACAGAGTACTATATATAGTTTCATACTTGAAGAATTTTCAATCGGAAACGAGCTAAGTTTTGAAGTTCTTCCATTTTTTTTACAAGAGATTCCACCTTGTCTACCATCTCCATAAACAAGAACAAGAAACTTGTGATCACAACATTATTTGCTTCATTTTCTTGTGATTTGATGTTGTGAAGAAGGTCCAGTAAGTCCTGTTTAAAGGATTGCAACTTAGGAGAAAGTAAAACATTAGCTCTTGATTTCCTCATTTTCAAGATACTTTCACCAATCTCTCGTAATATCCATGCCAATGATAGTCCTATCATTTCACATGAGTCTTTAATTGATTGCCTTGATGCTCGAGAACCCTGTAAAATAAAATGTATATGAGAGTCAAACCCAGGTTGCGTGAAGAGCCGCGAAACTGCTGATAGTTAGCACTATAATACATTACCAGTTGAATTATGTCTCGAAAGCTAAGTCAGTACATATATATTGATTTCAAATAGCTTCATCAAGGTATACTTTGATTTTAGGAAGTGACAATATATCATATACATTTAATCTCTTATTTGAAAATATACATGAGAGTGCACTTTGATGCTAGTATATACCAAGTATTGCATATTTATCCATATTTTGATTGTTAAAAACAAGGATGAATGTTCGATATTGAACAATTTTATGTGTGATTCTATTGAAACATTTATATCACTTTCGGGTAAATGTCTGGCGCTAACAAAATCGATACTTGTGTAGACGACGTTATGCACCCCTTCAATGATATATAAGTATACCAAGTTCTCGAAGAATCTCCCCAATCTCCAAATATACTCCCCATGGGTACTTGAATCCGAACTTCCCATGCCATGGTTCCCATTTGGCGAAGTTAGCCTTCAATACATTAAAACAAGAACTATGTCATAATGTC
This sequence comes from Echium plantagineum, assembly GCA_003412495.2. Taxonomy (NCBI): domain Eukaryota; kingdom Viridiplantae; phylum Streptophyta; class Magnoliopsida; order Boraginales; family Boraginaceae; genus Echium; species Echium plantagineum. The sequence goes on along the minus strand of CM016566.1, from coordinate 21,418,238 downwards.
TTCGCCCAAATTTTACCTTTAATACATTAATATATTTTATTGATTGCTTGTGAGGGTGTGTACAATACAATGTATAGATGTCATCTATTTATAAACTACTACTATTACACCATTGAATATCAAGAGGTATGAATTTACATTGCTAATTGAAGTCACTAATTAAAAGACAACCAAAAGACATCCACATTCATAACACTCCCCCTTGGATGTCTATTAATCAAAAACATGTCTTGTTAAAACCTTACTAGGAAAAGCCTTATCGAAAAAAACCTAGTGAAAAGAGTGCACTATCCCTTAATATAAGTATGCAATGTTGCCTCATTAAAACCTTGATAGGAAAACCCTTTTGGGAAAAACCTATATCAAGAAAAAAGAGTACAACGTTATTTAGCTCCCCCTTATGAATGCATCATTTCACATCCTTCAATCGATGAAGTCCCATGCCCTTTGATAATTTCTTGAACGTTGAAGTAGGAAGTGACTTAGTAAAGTATCTGCCAAGTTCTCACATGAACTGATTTGTTGAACATCAATTTCATCATTCTTTTGGAGATCATGGGTAAAAAAAGAATTTTGGTGAAATATGTTTTATTCTATCCCCCTTGATATATCCTTCCTTTAATTGTGCAATATAGGCAGAATTATCCTCATACATTATAGTTGGAACTAATTTTTCAAATGATAATCCAATATACGCATATAATGTTGCCTCATTAAACCTTGATAGAAAAACCCGTTTTGGGACAAAATCTATATCAATGAAAAAAGTACAACGCGTACGAACTCCCCCTCATGACCACATCATTTTACATCATTTAGTTGAAGTAGTCTCATATCTTTCAAACGTTGAGGTAGAAAGTAATTTAGTGACAACATTTTTCAAATTGTCGCATGAACTTTGATGATATATGTTTTGTTATATCCCATTTGATACATCCTTATTCGGTTGTGTCATACTTGCAAAATCATTTTCTCACTCAAGGGCAACGGGACCAATTTTCATATTACAAAACACAAGTAATATGATCTTCCAGATCAAATTTTATCAATCAAACGCATTCATGATTTTCTTCGTGTATTTAAAATTTATGCGTGTTAATATAGTGTTTCATAAAACTCATTGAAATATATCAACACCAAATATTCATTTTGAATGTGATCTTTCAACATAGATCATTGAAGTAATATGCATCTGCACAACTAGTTTTCCAATAAATTGAATATGTTCTACTGGAACAATCACATATCTATTGTGCATTTAAATTCCGCTAAACCTTTGCGTTGATAATTGGTGTACTCTGCCTTAATAGCTTAATCAGGATTTTGTATGACAAACAAAACATATCACTTCTCTAACATCACTTATATTATATGGTACTTCAGGACCAAATAATTCTTTTGCATTTTCTCTTCGCATTAATAATGCGCATTTATTCACATCTAGTGATATTAAAACATTTGAGGTGCTCAATGAAACTTATCAATAATATTTCATCGCAAATTTGTTCTTCAATAAATTTACTACTTACTACTTTTGGATGCTCTTCAGGAGTTCCAATAATACTTCCATTATCGTAAACTAGCTTCCTCATTTTTACATGCAATACAATGTCATATAATATCATTCTTATAACCTTCTTTGGTTAGTTAGTCAGTAGGAAAACCTTGTGGACATAAATCTAGTGGAGAAAGAGAGATGTTTCTCCTTAGATATGCCTCAAGTAATTGTCTCATTAAAAACCTTACCAAGAAAAACCCCATAGGAAAAGATTCGGTGAACGGAAAAAGAGTACAATGCATATCATGTCCCTGATGAAATCATCAGTAGCATGTCCAAATCACGCCATTATCACTTATCTTGCATGGTTACACAATCATGTTTCCTTTGGAAGATATACATTAGTGCATTAAGGTATCAATATTTTGTGACAAAACTTACTTCAATTATTTTAACAAATAACCACCTAACGCATATAATGCACTAATTTCATGTTTCATTAGATTTCAAGTCTAAATTTCTCAATTGTATAGTAAGTTTAGCAATACTCAATATAATTGTAAACGTATCATATATAATTTCTTAGACATCAGATCTAAATTTCTCACCTTATACAATAAGCTTAGTTTATTCTTGATTGCTTCTTTTCTCAAATTTGAGGTAGGGTTAAAATTATCCACTTTTATGAATTAAAAAATATATGCGTCGTACTTTTCAATCCTGTAGAGGTACTCAAATTGGATCAGTGATCAATTTCTAGGTTTCGTCGTAAACCTAATTGGTTACTTCAAGAATTGAACAAAAGCTAATATTTATAAATAAAAAATTGCCTTTAGTCATTCATAATAAATATATGTTTATTCACTTAAAAACTTAATATCCTCATATTGCTTGCATCAAATAAAGTTTTTCATTTGTGCAATATTTCTTGTCGACAATCTCTTTTCCTTTCTCGTTCCACCATGTTCAAGATAATTGAGATCTCATTATATTCATGAATATTAGCATGTAAATGTCTTCCAGACATTTGTAATATCTTTAACTTATTCATGAGTTATATTAGTCATCTACCTCTTCTGGAGGTGTTCATCTTCTAGACAATCATCAAATATTTATTATTTTAGATTTCAGATGGTGGAACTATTCGATATATAATGGTTCTTCAGGAACCTTCAGTCGAACTTGAGCTTTACAACTGGTATACAATTTCATTATTATTTTGAAGTCAGAAATTTGTTTGGTAGTGAACTTGTGGTTCATAAATGTCCTTTGGACTTCTTGTTCATATTTATCCTTTGAATTTCTGGTTCATATTTATCTCTTGAACTTCCAGTTCATATTTACTCATTTTGAGGATCATATAATATAAAGATATTTCAGTATAATTTTTCAGTTGTATATTCTCTCCCCCTCAATATTTCAGTTTTGGTTCATATTTATCTTTTGAACTTCCAATTATTCAATCAACAACACAATTTATAAACTCACGGAAAGAGACAATTAGCATGAAGAGTTTCAAACTAGTGAATAAAAAACTTCACTCTAACCTCTTTTCTGTTAGCAAGATAATTCGAACATAAAATATCAACTAACAATATCAATATGTTTGTCATTAGAACAAGTTGTTTCCACTAATCTCCATTAGTGTACATAGTATTGCAAGTTGAAGAGCTAGATATCCTTGCTCAGCTAGTGACGTCAAGTGGCCTTTGGTTGTTCTGATGAGCCAGTTAACCAATTGAGCAGACACTCTGAAAAGCTTAGTAAGATGTAAGAATATGCATAATTATTTGTACGAATTATCCGATCCCTGACCAAGAATGCATCAATTCCCAGTAGATCCTTCTTGCTCTTACATTTTAATATGGAGGAAAACCAGTCTATGTTGGTATGGTATATATTCCACCGTCAAAATATAATCACAATTCACACATACACATACATATATTATATACTCCTAAATCAAGTACTCCAATAAAAATGAAAGATAATATATAAATCTTAAGTGAAACCTTCACTTAGATATGGGTTGATTTTGTAAATCAAATCAAATACATATTATGATACCAGTATAGACCGAAATGACATTATGGTCTAATTCATGGTAATGTTATACACTCATTAGAGTAGTATTTTTTTCTGATGTAAAATGACTATTTTGCCCCAATTCAACTATTTCCCTTACTGAACTTATAAACAGGAAGACAAAATAATCATTTCGCACAAAAATATTACTATTTAAATGTGTATACCAAATCAGTCTAAGTCATCAATGAGACTCTGTCGATTAGTACTATGTTAAGGTAAATATGGAAAAACTTATATTTTAACACATATAAAAAATGTATCGGTATATTAAAAATATTAATAAATTAAATAAACCTTAATTATTTCAAATATTCACAATAAAATGTACAAACCTTAATTATAGATAATTATTTTTAATATATATTGAAATTATTAATTTATTTAATCATTTATTAACGGACAGGCCTAGGGTAATTATCGAGCGGGTCGGATATTTCAAATTTCAAACGACACAACTTTGTATTCCTACCCTACTCCTTAACTAACGACCGATTTATTAAATCTAGTACTCGAAGCGAGTGTTCAAACAGATAACGAGTTACCCGATTCGTTTCCAGCACTATATATAAATAAAGTATAAATCCCAATCAAATTACACGTGATATTATAATACCCCTTTTCTCATCACACCTTAGCAATAAAATAAGTATGGATTTAGGAAAGATGCGAACTTTCCATATGAAGATAAACTCGATTAGAGTGGTTTTAGGACATTTTGACAACAAAACATGACTTTATGATTAGGATACACATATCGCCTATAGATATTGTTGCCTCATTGTTATTACTTTTCAAACTACTTTTTCACTTTCTTTTGACTCAATTGTTTCTTTAATGTAATCTATTAACAAAATCGAATAACACGGAATGATCCATCAGCATATTTAATTCGAAATTTGGGAATATGTCCTAAAATGGATTGTCTCAAATCCTTAATGGCATCTTGCTTGCTTCTATTGAAAGGGCATTCTCCTAGAAAACATACGTTTATTTGTAGATCATTTATTGTAAGAGATTTTGTCATTATTAAATGAGTTTCGAACTTAGAATTTTCTGGTAACTAGCAATTTTTTTTTTTCACTAAAATATTTAATTAAGTTGAGATTTTGTCATTTGGAATAGTGATATTACATACTAGGACATTATTGTCCTCTCTCTAAATTTTAAGATAATCGATTGATAAAGTAAAAGAGGAGATAATTGTAGATTGGGTTATAGATAATAGGACGAAGTTGCACTTTGGTTTTCGTTATTACATTGTTGCATATTAATTTCTCAAAGTGGCTTAAGTGTTGCGATACAATTCCATTAGAGATAATCGTTACACATTATTAGCCATTTTTTCTTAGGAACCATGTTGCAACATTTGTCACTTTTTTTTTTTTTTTTTTTTTTTTTTTTTTTTGGTAATAAGCGATGAATTTCATTAAAGAAATGAAAAAAAATAATAATTACAAACCTATACAACTATGGACCAGAGTCCAGCTGATGATAAAATAACCAACAAAATCTCAAATAAATTCTTAAATCCAACATGGATTAAGAGTTCTGCCCAATCCTATCATCAGTTAAAGTCTCAGGTAGAAAACCCTGGACTATATGTACTACACCTTAACTTCATTAAACCTAACACCACTACCAATTAAGCATAAACTTTCTAGCAGCCGTGAAAGTCGAAAATGGCGAGCTGCTTGTTCAGATTCTTGGAGGCTGGATGGATTTAAGGAGATTAGGGGCTGAATCGAAGGTTTCCAGGTAAAAGGTTCCAAAACATACAATTTCTTTTGGAGTTCTTATATTTTCACCTTGAATCTTTCGATTCCTTTGATGCCATGTGTCCCACAAGCATATAATCCATCTCTTAAATAAATCAGGAGGAAGCTTTTTCCTGTACCTTTCAAATAGATCCTGAAAGTTGGTATAATTTGTTGTGTCTCTGCAACATTTGTCACTTTTTAAACACTCACATAAGTACCTTCAAAATCATATAATAAGGAGTCAATTCGTTAAAATTGTAAAGATGCTGCTTTTTCAATTTTTTTAAAATAAGTTGGCCCCCTAAATAATTATTCACTCTCCTTCTTGGTCTCTTAATCTTGTACACTCCTCATCTTGCGGTTACATTTTTTCCTCCTTTTATTATCTCCTCTTCCCACCAAATTTTCATCTTTTCATCTAATGTTCTTGCAAAAAAAATCATTTTTGTATAATATTTAATGCAAAAATATCAAAATAGCATTCTTTTAATTAATTTTACATTCAATATGATAATTTCTTTCCATAAAATATTATTAGTGATTAGTTTCTTCTTAAAATATTGATACTATAAAAATTATTTAATTTAATGGTGAAAAACTTTTAACTTCATTTGAATTAAAAAAAAAATACTAAAATTTATTAACAACTTATTAAATCACACATGTGATTTGAAAAATATAGTTGTTGGAAATTTAGAAAAATATTAATATATTTAAAAATTAAAATTATTAAACTAGTGTGAATAATAAGGAAACTGTTAAAATATAAATAAAAAATCAACTCAAAAGTAAAAAAATTAAGTGTTAGAAGTATACTTTAGGATCAAATTTGCAATTACCTTAAAAAACAATTAGTTGAAGTACCAAAAGCAATATAATACATTGATTTACATTATATTATATTTGGACATCTATACCAATTGATATCTTAGTATAAGTAATTACATCAATAAAGAGTTTCCACATACATGTGATAATTTTTAATTTAAACTAACGAATCCCCCTCCATACTTCACATATATAGTAATTTAATAGAATGCGTGTCAACTAATTGGACATAAAATGTATTTGGTGATTTAAAATAAACTACTCCACTCGTTTATAATTGATAGAGAGGTAGACAATATTACGTCCATTCAATTATTCTCTCATATTTAGTTAAAATAAAACAAAATGTAGATTTTTTCAAAAAGTTTTGAAAAGTATTAAGATCGTTCTAAATGAGTCCAAGATTGTCACATATAAAAGTAGAACTTATCATTCAATTAACTAGAAACTACTACACATAATACCAATTGATTTTAGGATGATGTCTCCTTGAGTCCTTGTACTACGAAGTTACATCTACCGAAACCATTTTGACAATTAACTCTCCTTACTTTCGTGTCATTTCTTCGTCATCGTTAGAGAGACATATAGTGTTGCCTGTCTTTCGTCACTTCTCCACGAGGCAAAGAATCTTGGCTTGTAGAGAAACGAAGCAACAATAGTTACTCGGCAACATTGAAAAGATGCTCAATGTAGATAGACCAACAACACCAATTTTCAACCAAGAAATATACCCCAGTACATATGTAATCATATTCGATTCTTTATAAATAAAAAAATAGGAAGTACATTAGTACATAGTATGAATTATGATAACAAAATAGGAAGTACAATTGTTGTTTGCTGAATTAACCTAGTCGTTTGTTGGATAATTTAATTTGTGAATCTAAAATTTATGAAAATGTTTAATGGAATGCATTCGTAAACAACATAAGCTCCAAAGTGAAAATTGTTGTCCCGCATGGAAAGAGTGGGAGCAAAATTATCACTTAATAAGTAGACACCCTCATATGCTAAGGCTTCTTATGCGGGGTGCATGCGCACTAATTCAGTTTTGAAAACTTGGCCTCGTGCGAGTCGAGCAAATTTTTAGTGTTAACACTTTTTAGTGTAATCTAAAGTGAAGTATTATTCCATGTCGTTTTAATTTGGTCCCATGATCATGGGTAATAGCTAGCTATATTGAGCACCTGTACAAAAGGCTAATATGGAATTTTTTTCTTTAGTTATTCTTTTTAGAGAAATGTGGACCAACGACCATCAGCATACCCATGTTCTATATAATGCACTTAAATTGAACAACTTCTTCAAACGAAAATTGCCATCTTAAAGCTCACTTGATCTTAGAACAGATAATATTTCTTTCAATTTAGTGAAATGGACACAATCAACAACTTGGTAGCCGAAAGTCCAGTGGTGATATTCAGCAAAGGCAATTGTTGCATATCTCATATAGTTGTGACACTGATTTCTAGCTTTGGAGCTAACCCGACGGTGTTCAACCTCGACGAGCTTCCAAATGGCGAGGGAATAGAAGCGGCATTGGTGGAGACGGGGCGGGTAAGCTTGCCGGCAGTGTTTATAGGGCAAGAATTAATTGGCAGTTCAAATGAGGTTATGAGCCTACATATCAAAGGAAAGTTGATTCATTTGCTCAAGAAGGCTAAAGCGATATGGTTATAATAATTGTGACGCTTTTTTTAGAATGTGCCCTAAGGGGACATGTTAAGAATTAGATAGTATGTGTCATGACTTGTGAGCAACAATTATGTACAACTCAATGAATGTGCTCTAGGGGCACTTATTAAAAAAATTAGACAGTATGTGTCGTGAGCATCAATTGGTACATTTTGACTTTTGTTGTCAAAATTTAAAAAGTTTGATCAAGAATTATCATTAAACCATAAGAAATAATATATTCATGTGGGACCTTGTTAGATGCGTCTCAATATATATTTTTGAAATATCAACTTTTTATTATTTTTTCGCTTGTAAAATTAAAGATATTTATGTTTTAAATTGTATTTTGTTGACCATGAAAATCAAAATGTACCAATCATTTAGGGATGGAGGGAGTAGTAGAATAACAACTAATCGATATCAAATGAGAAACCATATAACTACATTGATATAAAAATGTCAATTTGGTTAGATTTTCTCGAAACTGAAAATAGAATTACATAGAATATATATTAACTCCATTCGATATGTTTATAGATCATATATCTTGTGTATGTATGTATAAAATGTGAATGTCATGTAAATTGAAAATTTACTTCATAAAATCATTATTTTGTGAACCAACTAAATGAGCCTAGATGAGATTTGTGAAATTTAGAGGTGTACAGTTAAACTGTAAAATGAGATTTATGAAATTTAGGGGCGTGGAGACAAAATGCAAAACAATCCGAACTGTTGAAGCCGTGGTAACCGGAACGGCAGAAGTATTTGATTTGGTTTGGGTCGGGTCGGGTCCACACACGAGCTTAGTTTGAAGCCAAGACCGAGCTGTACGAGATGAAAGTCTCATATACAGTTCTTAGAGGGGGAGTTCCACCTATCTCAATATCAGAAATTAGAAATATGAGCCAATTAGGGGGGGGGGGGGGGGGGGGGGGGGGTTGAGGACTGATGTTTTTGTCTTCATCCTCAAGTCCATTTTTATAATATTTAGAAGCCAAATTCTCAGCCACACATAACAAATTGTAAAATGAGGTGGAGATGAAAACCAAACAGAATGGAATGATATCTGTAGACTGGAGTACGCCAAAAGAACTATAATGGCTGCATCTACATCTCCTTCGGCTTCATTTTCTCTTCTACTGCCAAGGGATCAAACCAGCAACAAACGCCCGTTGGAGCCATGCCTACTACTATCGAAACAAAGAACAAGAAGAGACAGAAGTTTGCGCGTTTTTGCAGCTCAAACTCCAGACGAGAGGAAAAGAGCCCCTCCCGGTGTAGACACGCGAATTCACTGGGAGAGTGAAGATGAAGGGTGGGTAGGTGGTTCCACCTCCCAATCAACGGCTGAAGATAACCTCAATGACGAAGAATCCATCATGGGCAAAAAGTTCTCCGACTTGCTCAACAGTTCTACAGATTCTCATTACCAGTAAGCTATTATCCTCCCCAAAGGGCTAATGCCAACATTTCAAAAAAAAAAAGTGTTAATCGCTCGCCTAGGTTTCAGACGAGATGATACCATTATATTATTTTTGTATCAGGTTCCTAGGAGTGTCAGCAGAAGCAGACATGGAGGAGATCAAAGCAGCTTACAGAAGATTATCTAAGGAGTACCACCCAGATACTACTTCACTTCCTCTGAAGGCAGCATCTGAGAAGTTCATGAGACTAAGAGAAATTTATGATGTGATGAGTGATGGAGAAAAGCGCAAGTTTTACGATTGGACTCTGGCTCAGGAGGCAGCAAGCAGAGAAGCTGAGAAAATGAGGATGAAACTGCAGGATCCATACATTCAAGAAATACAGGAGTTCAAATCTGTTCCAGATATGGTAGACCGACTCGGTGGAAAAAACATGGAACTCAGCAATCAAGCCAAAACAGCTCTCACTTTTGATATATTAATAATTATTTTTTCTTTCTGCTGTATCATATATGTAACAGTATTTAAAGAACAATAATAGAACAGTAGTTATACCATGTAAATCCATAGAGTTAAATATTGAACTACAAAGTTTATCATATATTTCGAAAGAACTCTATAAACTGTTCAGTAAAACCATTCAGATACTTCCATAAGAATTTTTCTTAAAGCGTATGAGCTGAATTGGACTAAATTCCAGTTGAAAAAGAAAACAATGTGGTTCAACTTAAATCATTAATAAACCATATGAACTACCATATAAAGAATGTGTTCTTTATTTTCAAGCTCGATCTAACAAACTGTTTTTTCAATTCATGGTGCCCTATAGTTTGAAGCAATTGTTGACTTACGTTGAATTCCAAATGTCAAAAGTTTGCAACAAAAAGAACCAAGAACACATCAGTAAATTTATGAAAGAGCATCAAGAGCAATTCATTAAGAAACACATACTTGTACAAAGAGTAAAAGGGGATACAACATATAAAAGTCGAGAACTCACATCTACTATGCTTGAGAAGGAACAACAGAGCCTTTCGCCTGTAAATATGTAATTGCGCGATTAATTGATCACATTTCTATAAAATCTTTCATGATGGGGCTGTTACGCTCGATACTAGCATTCTTTTGCCAATTCTGAATAGCTCTGCTAACAGTATCCCTCGCCTTGTATATCTCCTGTGCAGTAAACTTGTGTTCCACAACACCCAATGGTCCAGGTTTTATTACCTTAACTACTGTTTCCATTTCCTGCTCTAGCTGCCTACAAATTCATCAGGTTAAAACGAATAGTTACATCAAATTCCCAAAAATATAGTCAGTCAAAGATAACCATATAAAGCAGTAAAATCATGAATTCAAGAATTCATGAATTCCATCTGTATGTAGGAATAGTTGATAGCGAAAGCTCGTCCAAACTCTTCGCCTTGTTCAACTTCCATTACATATTTCTGCTGGTCAGCATGATATCTCACCACTCCTCTTTCTATGTTGTTACAGATTCCGCGTATGAAGCAAGAAACCCTTCATGTGTTATGTTAATCGACCTTCCATCTCAAAAGTCTAGCCATACTAGGAACAATGTACTCCCACAACCAAACCTAAATAAACTAATCGCCTGGTTTGTAGATGCCAATGCAATCAAGTTATCGATTCAATCATCATTATCATCTTTCTTCCCAATTCACAACTACAATGCTATGCGGGACTTGGGAAATTCTAGACATTTTTTCAGCCCATTGTAGACAAAGTACACTTGTATTCTCTTTTAAAGGAACTGTCGCATTACAACAGCGTGGGATTCGGTGTAGTGGTTAGGCACTTGTAAGGGTAGAGGTCAAGGGTTCAAACCTGGGCCGCAAAAAAACACCTACCGGATTACAACAAAAATCCAGATTCCCGATCCCCTTGCATCACAAATTATACTCATCAATCTCATACCATAGACTGTGTCATCAATTGACCATATTTAGTCACCGTCCCAAAAACATTGTCCAATTCACTTCTCGAAGATCAAAATCAACAATCTAACTTGACGCACATGACTTTAATACAATCAATATTATCATGTTATGTTAGCTAAAAAACATTAAAAAATACTAACATTTGAAACTCTTTCGACTAAATAGTATACAACATATACAAAAATATTCGAGTATCGGAATTAAATCGGAGGAATTGTTACCTAAGGGCTGTAGCGAACGGCAAGGATTTGGCGAGCCTAGATAGAGAGGGGGACATGTTTGCTCACAAATTGGACTTCAATTTTGGGACAACCTTCAGCTTCAAGTTTGTACGTGCTATTATAAGGAGCTTAATTTTCTATTTTTATAGTCTCAATTAGTGTTTGTTATAGCCGCCAAAATTGATTTTGACTAGTATTTTATTTGGACTTCAATCGTGGAGAACATGGTTTTGATCTGCATTCATATAAATGATAGGCACACTTGGCTAGTCCATCGCCCAACAGAGAAAGTGAATTCGGGATGTGTCTTTAGCAGCTCGGTACTCCATCTCAAGAGTGCCCAGAGAGGCTGGGTAACCACCCACAAGCAGATCCTTCTTGAACAAATGCAGAGTTACTCATGCACCTGCCTCGAAATCGAACCCACACTTATGGAGAAACACACTCTTAGGTTGCGTCTGGTATAGTGGAATGGAATGATGTAGGAATTGAATAGACAAAGTAATGGAATAGACAAAGGAAAGAAATGAATTAATGAATTTTATTACTTTGTTTGGTATGTGAGTAGTAATGTGAATGAATTATCACGTTACCCCCAATTTTTGTAATTTGATTACCTAGTAGGAGGTAATCATCCATTACCCCCAATTTGGCGGAATGGTTATTACCTCAAATAAGGTAATTCAATTAACTAGGGAATGCAATCAAAATTCATTGTTATCTACCAAACTAAGTAATACAAACTAATTTAATTTCATTCCTTCCTATCTCATTCCATTCCCGCATACCAAACACAACCTTATAGTGAATCCCTTTACCATTTAAAATATGTCTCGTGGGCTTTGATGTGCATTCATATATTCAAATGGACTCACATAGCCTCATCTCAATATATATCATGTTTTGTTTAGTTTGAATAATTTACCACATTAAATAATCGGGTAAATGACATCCAGGTGCCTAAGTTTTATATTAAATATTAAATAGGTTCTTGGGTTTTTTGTATTATCACAACAGGCCCCTGAGTTTTATTATTATTATTATCAATTAGGTTCTTTAGCATAAAATAAATTTTTTTTATTAACTATTATACTCTTTTCTATTTATATCATAAACTTTTAATTAAGTATAGATAACTAAACTAGTTTCTTTTCATTTAAAAAACATTATATAAAAGATATTAGATCCATAAATTATTTTCTTACCTTTTTATTCAATTATTAATGGTAATACGATATATTTAATTAGTTTTAATTCCTAGAAAGTTAGCTATAAATATTTTAATTTCTCAATTTAGCTATAAATATTACAGTTTGTTAATTTAATGTGGTGTTCAACTATCTTTTGTCGTTACATGAATGAATTGGTTTAAATTTGCTAAAGTGCTTATTTTGTGTTTGAAAAAAAAATGTAATTTGAAAAAAATGAAACAATGCTTTTTACTTACTTTTTTTATCTATTAAATATTATCTCAATAAATTTATTTTTAATAATTTAATAGGATTATAAGCATATATAATGTATTTTAAAAGGTGTATTAAAATTTTGTCATCACATAAATAATTAATATGAGATATAATAAAATATTAGATGGAAGAGGATATAAGAGCCATTGAGATCATTAAAATTAATCAATAGATCTAAGATGGTAATATAAAAACTAGGGACCTAATTGACATTTAATGTAAAACTCAAGGATACATATGTCATTCACTCTTAAATAATCGGTTCATCATTTGTAAGCAAGCTAAAATGTAATATCTATTAAATAAAGGTGTTTCAACCTGTTTATATGGACAAATTTTTAGAGTGACGAGTAAAAATGAATAGGAAGATTATAAAAATTATTTTCATATCAATATATACGTTATTATTTAGATCATTATTAAACATATACATGTCCGTAATTTGACATCAAGATAAGTTACATGTAGTTGCTGGTGATAAGTAACTTAATAGATGTACTTTTGTTACAAAAGGCGTGTAGGGGTCAATGAAAAAAGAAGGGGTTAGTGCAGTAAGTTTACCAAAGTATTTATACGAGACTAATTGTTATATTATTCGATCAACAACAATATGTAGAGAGAAAATATGATTATGTCGAATATAAATGTCAAAACAGATGGTTGATTGATCCAACCACTCTTGCCTAAACGGAGTCAATAATCATGCAATTAATAACGAGATATTTTATGACTAAAATAGATTTGAAAATAATCGATTAAAATAAGTCAAGATGCGTTCCTTAAAACTCAAAAAACCGTTTTTAGTAATATAGTTTTTACCAAAAAATATTATTGTTTCAATATTCAATAGAGGTCATGCAAATATGCTGTCTTTTTAACTAGTACAAATTAAAAGTTGGTTGTACATGTTTAAGGTAATAAACATCTATAAATAGCACACTTGACTACTCAAGTATCTCATAAAATCATATAAATTCAACTTATTACAATATTATACCAACAAGAAATTAATATGGTTTACGTTTGTGACAATATTTCGCGTGCAATCATTGCAGTGGTCTTTTTCTTTTTTTTCTTTTTTGTACATTAACGATGAGATGAGTCTCGAATCCAAAATCTTTTGATCTCTAGCAAGAGCCTTTTCCACTAGACTATTCGATTAACAGTGCAGTGGTACCACTTCTATATCTTGCAACGTACGTTGGAGGAGGAGTAGGAAGCACAGATGCAACTTAAGTCTAGTTTGATTATTACTTTATTTTTCCATAAATTAACGATGAAATGAGTTTCGAAACTAGAAACTTCTGATTATTAGCAAGAGCCTTTTTCATTAGGTTATTCGATTGACTCAATCATTACTTTATTTTTATATGTTCATTTACTAAGGAAGTAGCTAGTCAATTCAATAATCACCATCTGGATGTTTTCTTATTTACACATATGTACTTTTCAATTTATTAATTTATGAAAATTTATTGAGTCACGTCGTTTGTTCATGAAAGTATATGATTTTCAACTAATTCCATTCACCATAATGATTAATCGTGTTAGTAAATCATAAATTTATCGTAAATTGTGATATCTTGATACGTTACGTAAAATAGTAATTTGATATTATCAATATCACTCAAACAAGATACCCCTAGTGAGAATGTAACATAATCTACGTATCCAAAAATTCAATGATTGAATAATTGGCGCATTATGATCGTAAAAGACCTCAATTAAATCCTTATCTAATATAATGATGTACTTCTCCATTGTTTGTTTTTTTTTTTGTAAATTAGCGATGAGGTGAGTTTCAAACCTAAGACCTTCTGGCCACCAGCAAGAGCTTTTTCTACTAGACTATTCGATTAATTCATGTAGTTCTGCATGGTTAAGTGACCATTTCACAATTCCCACAATAATTTAAATAGCTTAGTTAAACAATGATGCTAAATAAGGAGACTATTTGCATATGCCAAAAGGAAAACAAACATGAATATTTAAGATAAAACTTCAACAGCTAAAGACTAAAGTTGTCATAATCAAGAAATAATTTAAACATCCAGTTATTTAGCAACTCAGGATCCTCCTACCAACAATTTCTGTATCAAATTCCTGAGAGAGATTACCAAGATGTACACAAACAATCAAATCTGTCTTTTCTTGAGTTTCAATGGTGCCCTTCGTTTTCATGTCTTGAGCTTCTACCGATACCTCTAGAAACTGAAATGGAACGCCTCTATGAATATCGGAGACTCACGGGACTACTATAACGTTTGCCAGAAGATTGGCCACTAGCTACATGTCGATCAACTCTAAACCCCGAGATCGTGCCAGATTGATGATTAGGACTAGTAATGACTGCAAGCAAATTAGCACCAGATGTATTCACGGAGTGGGATGCTACTGGTACATCTTTCAGATGAGGCGATGAACTAAACTTCACAATTTCCATCGGATGATCAAACTTGCACACATGCCCAAAATTGCAGCGGCCCTTTTGCATATAAAAAGCGCAAGGCTCTACCCCCTGACAACAAGGTCAAAAAGGTGTAGAGTTAAGGCTCGAAGTAAAATCAAAAGATGTTCATGTGAACTAAATGACTACACCGTATAAATAGTTATATCCTCAAGAAAGAAAAGTTGTACGTAAGCTAAATCATAAATTAACTGGATAAGTTGTGCAGCTAACTTATAGTTGCAGAAAGAAGAAGATACCATAATCTTGTCTATGTACATACGACGCCTTTTTTGGAGGGAAGCAATTTCTAAGTCAATGGAAAATGGTATGGAAACTACAGGATTTGCATTAACTCAACTTACCACCATGGAAATCAAACAAACTTTACCTGATAATGCATACAAATGTCTTAAATTTTATGGATGTGGAAGCACGTTAGATATGCGTTGTAATGAAAGAAAAACATTCACCTAATATAATGTATATGGCAGCATGACCAGTATTATCATATGAAGGCATCTGTAGTAGCAAATACTATAGCTCACAAACATAAACCGTTTACCATTAGAAAGTGGGCGCTATGTGCTGTGGGAAGTTTCAATTATTTCTGTTCTTTTTTCTTTTCTGCGGGTGGGGTAAGTTTGTTCGAGGCTGTGGGGGTATACAGATGTACATTACTATTCACACCTTCACAAAAGAAAATTCTAGTGGAATTCTGTAAATCTGCAAATGCACATTATAACAATATAACTGGCGTTCTCCTTCCGGTTCCGGGTCCTACTGAAGATTTCATTCTGCGTAGCAAAAACATAGTAATTCGTTCCACTAAATGAATCTACTGCTGTGGAAAAACAACTGCAGAGCAAGAAAGTCACTTTGGATGGAGGTTATCACATATGTCCATTATTGGCCACTACACTCAACTTTATGGAATCTTTCCAACTGTTGCCTTTTCTAAAGTCTCAAATATCAGAGAAAACTACCATCATTATGTGAGGAACAATAAAAGTTATGTCAAGTTAATGAGTAATTTGGCTGATATTTATAATGTAAAATAGCCCAAAAGAAACCGAATAGACGCTAACACCAAATTGCATAAATCTAGAAAATTGAGTTACATTTCATATAGAATCTTATGTTCACTGATGCAAACAGAGCTACTGACTGGAAGTGATCATCAGCATACATTTTTTGGAAGCACCAAAGAAATAAATATCGAAAATAACTGCTGATCCCTATAACTAGTGACCTCTCAGTTTTGACTGCAGCATCACCACAACGCTACATGCCCTTGTCCGTATCTGGGCCAACCTGAAGTTTACTAAACTTGCACTAACATATTACCTTCCTCTCTGAAACCAAATCTAATTTTCTTTAAGAAAAACTATAAGAGAAAATTTTAGAAAATTAAGTAATTAGAAAAATAATTTTTAACGGTTCTCGATTCTCATTTCTCACATTCTGTTACGAGACCCTGTTAGAGTTTTTACTATTTTCCTTCAAGCAGGTGTCTTCCCTTTGATATGCACCGTTTTTCCTATTTTCTTCTTAAAATGCATGTAAGGCTTCCAACTGTTACGGTCTAATGTATTCAGTAAGTATCCTCACGAAACTGTCAGTTACAAACCAAATAAATAAAAAACAGGAAGGGGCCGCAAAGATGGAAAACTGCAAATGCATAACCAGTAAAGGCATCAGTCATTGATCACTCACATATACGATATGGTGGCAACTCAAACTAACCCAAAAGAAATGAAAATCCTTAGTTCCTTACATACTTTCCAAAAATGGAACAAATTTAACTATGTGTAACACAAGTATCATTACAGCAACAAAATATTGCATATTAATGCTGACGACACAATTGCATGGATAATTGGTGAGTGTGTACGTTTGAGCTTGTTCAAGCAAATTACTAAAACTGAAAGTTAAGAGAGTAATAAATTGAATGAGAAAACTCACCGGGCGCAGAGGTAGCCCTAAAGGACTGAGACAGCAGTTCAGCTTTGATTGTAAAACTTCAGGCGGATGGTGATACTTACAAGACGATCCAAATTTACAATTTCCTGTTTTCATGTAGTATCGACATTCAAGCTGCCCAGGTCTTTCTGGAAAGAGTAGTTCCTTTAGGTTGTTTACAGGAAGACTAGAATAAGGAATCACTGGGGGATAAGATCGAGAAAGTGATGTTTCAGAAGTTCCTAGAGGTGACAACCCATATTGAGACGGCGCTCCTGGTGAGGTTTGAGCACTAGGTCTTACTGATCCCTGCATTATGCAGAATAGGGTTACAGTGAGAAAAAATATGGCAAAGCTGATAAAGAGCCGTACGTAAGGAATCACAGATCTTACTGAGTAAGGACTCCAATTTGGGAGAGGGATTACTCCAGGGTTATACACCATGGTACCGTAAGCAGCAGTTACATATGAACCTGGAAGAGCTGAAGGCCTCGGAGGCCTAAAACTAGTTAGTGGACCACCATGCTGCTCAGCAGGAGGCACTGAAACAGTCTGCACTGTTGGATAAAATGGACGTGCAGCTGCAGGTAAGGATGTGCCAGCAGGTTGAGGGTGATGGAATTTACAAGTTATGCCATATTTGCACTGCCCCATTCTCAAATAATGGGAGCACTCTTTGCCTTCCTGTAAGACCGATATATTAGAGATTGACACACATAATTATAACTCTTGATAGCTCGCAAAAGTCAATACCGGTCGTAATGGGAATCCATAGACATTAAGGCGAACAAAATTCAACGATGCACCAGCGTTTCTTGGGTGGTCGAACTTGCAGGATGCTCCAAATTTACATGTACCCATTTTAAGATAGTACTGCACAATGCAAATACTAACGAATCAACTCAGGTTTCAACAAAGATCAACTATACTTACGAAATAAAGGAGAAGTGATTGCGCAATCATGACAGCAGGAATGAGAAACAGAGCACCTGGCATGCAGGCTCCCCAACTCGCTCTGGATACTCCCCTACTCCAGACTGAGCTGCTGCTCCTACCTGAAAACATTGTTTTCACCAACTTTTAAAAATGTGAATTAAAACAATTAAAATGTACCTCAAGCAAGTAGCAATGTTCATTAGTTAACTCCATTTCAAAACCATTGGGAGTCAACTAGTATCAATGCAATTGGACCGTAAATTCGTGATTACATTTCTATTAGTTCACAAAACTACATCTCCAAACAAATTAAGCCCTCCATCGATTTTCCCTTCTCCGCATTACTCTTAATTTGGTCAAAATAAGACCTACTTTTGTGGGAAAACTCCAACGACTCCAATTGTGAATTAACAGTTGACATAAATTTACTACCCAACAAGGTTAATTAGTCACTTATATGTTTAATTTACAGCATCAAATGACTCGAATACGTGACAACTATAATACTACACTGTCGCTTTAGAACTCTTAATGCCCAAATTCCCAGTTCTTTTTTTAATCCGGCTCTTGTCACTTGCATGACTCGAACACATAACCTCGGCTTACCCGAGACTTAGGCATTACGAGAAATTCTTAAAAAATAAAATTTACCCAAAAAATAAAAAACGAAAACAAGTATAAAAACGGAATGATTGAAGGCTTACTTGATGAGTATGAGGAGGGTGATTAAAGCGACAGTTGGCACCATAACCACAAAAACCAGTCCTCATGTAATAACTACAGTCGGCCACTCCTACCCTCTCTGGATACTCTTCTCTTTCACACTCTGCATTTTCCTCCAAACAATTCATTATAATATTTTTTTTAAAGCATAAATTTAGTGAAACGTGGAATGATATATGAAACAATTTAAGTACCATGAAATAAAATTTAATAAAATAAAGTCTAAAATGCAAACAGAAAGGGGGGGAGGGGACCACCTTGGAAACAAGGCTCCGTACTGGTCGGAGCCCATTCTGATTGTGACTCGTTTTTCGCCGCGTCCTGCCCGTACAATTCCATTCTTGATTTTTGTGCCTTGTTTTG
This sequence comes from Echium plantagineum, assembly GCA_003412495.2. NCBI lineage: Eukaryota > Viridiplantae > Streptophyta > Magnoliopsida > Boraginales > Boraginaceae > Echium > Echium plantagineum. Next base: position 21,398,882 of record CM016566.1, on the reverse strand, counting down.
ATTCTGTAAACAACTAAACAAAACAAAAAATGAACTGAATCAAGTATAATAAATAAGTAAAAGATAGTGACAAGTTTTGTATATATTCCTAAAAGCGATTAAAAAAAGGCTTAAATCGTATACGAAGTAGTTTGTGTACGAGGTAACTTAGGTAATGTAAGAAGAGGAGGGGAAATTACCAGTTGGATTCCAAGTAGCTTGTAGAGAAAGAGTGTATATCAGTTTTGAGCGAGTATGTGTGCTTGTCCGTACTCTCTTTCTCTCTCTCTATCTGTCTCTCTCTCACACACACACTCTTTTAAAAAGAGTCTTTTTATGTCTCTCTCTAGTCTCTACCGACTCAGCCTAGGGGAGGGGAGGGGGGTAATTATGAATGATACCTCATGTTAAGTGCTAGCCTATTCATTAATATAGGAGGTAAATTTGGGATGTACTTAAATTGATTCGCACAAGTTTTTAAAACATTATACTCAGCGTGTGAGAGGTTTTGACATAATCTTATTACTTATTCAACAACAAGTGAAGCTTTTTACTTATAATGTTGATGTAAAACTCAATACCCTCCTATGTACAGGGACGGACGTAGAAAATAATGTAAGAGGTAGCACAAATGTTAAAATGTAAAATCATTAAAAAAAATCTAAAAGCTAATACAAAAAAGTACGATACGGATATTAAAAACTTCAAATTACAATTGATCACGACGCTTTGTCATTCTTTGAAACCTCTGTATGATAGCTTCATTTGACACACAATTGAATATATCTTTTTCAATAGAACATTCATCAGCACACGTTCGATTGCGAAGACGATTTTTTACAATATTGGATGAATAAGGTAAAAGTAAAGAAAATAGTGCATCAATATAACTAAGTATACTACACAAAATTTAATGCTTAACAAGTAAAATTGAACTTTTTTTCTAATTCGATCACTGTTGCCCAAACATCAAGTTACTAGTAGGCTAATAAATTCAGTGAACACAATAATTAATCTATAAATAAATAATATAAATAAATAAATTGTATGTTTCTTATCTATTGTACTAATGTATCATGTATGTTTTCCAAATTAACATGAAATTTGATAGGAAAATAATGAAAAAAAACTAATGTATGTCTTCCAAATAAAATCTTTTGTACTTATATATCCAGCTATAGTCCATGTAATTTTAGATTGCTAGTAATTTAATAAGGATATAACACTAATTCTCATATAAAAGATAAAATAGTATATTGAATTAAGGATAAAATAGTAATTTTACACGTCAAAATCAAAAGGTAACACTTGCAACCTCTTGTTACAATGTAGATCCGTCCTTTCCTATGTAAGACTTTTTCACCTTCATTTTTCAATTTAAATTTGAATTCACCACTTGTTAAACATTAAACATCAACAATATATTAATATGCCAAAAGAATAAGTTAGTAGTATCTTTATTTTTATAAACAACATGTTGAAACTTGACTCTGAGGAAACATTATCGACTTAGAAATTTCCAATTGAAAATACATAGGTATGTTCATATTTAAACATATGTACATATAAATATTTAGTTATTATAATTCTTTTGATAATTATAAATTGGTGATGAGGTGATTTTTGGAATTAAAATCTTTTGGTTAATAGCAAGAATATTTTTCATGTTGGGTATATAAATATTTAGGTATTTTTGTCATTTCACCCTGGATTTGTATACTTCCGATCACTCATGATGAGTATTAGTTGATGTTAATGACAAATCCAGGGTGAAATGACAAAAAATACATTTACTAAAATGTTAAATTTTTTGAAAAATCACGAGTTATACAAAAAAAATGCGTGAGTGATCAAAAGTATACACAATACCCAACATGAGTGATCGAAAGTGTACAAAGTCATACTAGGATGATCGACTAGTATTTTTTAACAAACGTGAGTGATCGATGAAGTCATTTGCTCATTATATTATATTGGAACATATGTAAAATGTAAGTAAGCACCAATTAATGTAGAAACGCTAAAAATTAAAAATGCGCATCCGGGGAATCGAACCCCGGTCAGTACCGTGGGAGGGTACTATGATACCACTACACCAGATGCGCCTTGTTTCATAATTACATGCTTTGCTATAAAATTCTATCTCAACATATCGATATATATACTTCTTAGTTATTTTGTTAGAAATTTAGAATTCTGAAACCTTTCCAGAATTTAAGAAACTTATGAAACATAAATATCAAAATCTTTAAAATCGAACATAAGAGAGTTGGAGAGGAACAAAAGGAAGAGTAATATGCTGAAGAGAATAAGAGGAAAAGCGGGAATGGAAGAAAAAAAAATAGTACATCTAATTACACATCACGAACAATTTCTAACTATCACAATTATAAGTTGATGTAATGCTATTGATTTAATTAATACTCCTACTTTCAATTCAAATTCATTATTTTTCTAAAATTTTCAATTGCATCAAACTTCTCACGCACTAGACAGAATTTTTTGTCCGCCGTATAAAAATCGGATCAAACTTGAGGCGAATTAAAGAACCGAACCAGACTTTTTGTAAACCGGACCAAGTTATATGAGAACCGTGCCAAAACCGGACCAACTCAAGCTGAACTTGCAAACTCGAGCTTAACCCTGAACCTTAGGTTAGCACATTTTATATCGAGTCAAACCTAAGATGCGAATCTATGCAGACAGAACTCAAACGTAACTATAGTCAGTATAGTTTGGTTTGTTATAAGTACAACAATAATAAATAAAGAAGAGGATGGAAGAGAGAGAAATATATTATATATTCTATTTTGTGAGAAGATATCAAATGAAGCTACTTTTATATATTTGACTATTAAGAACATAAATTAGAATTTAGTCTTATGGATATAAAAAAATATGGTTTTTTTCTTATTATAAATTATAAAAAATTATTTTTTCAAACATTACTTGTAATAAAATTATTAATGATAGAATCGATATCTATTTCTCTCAACTTTATCTTTTTCGATGTATAAAATCGTCAAGTTGTTCAATCTTTTTTACGACATTGTAAAACTTAGGTATTTTGACCATCTTCAATTTTTAAAAGCTTCTTTCCGCTGATGCTACAAAAATAGGTAAAGTTAATAAAATTTTATATTTAATTGAAACATTTGGATAACAATCATTTTGTTTGCAAATTCTAAAATTTGGATAGTTGACATTGACACATCAAGTAAAGTCACTTGCAATACTATCAATTCAAAAAAATATCATTTTAATCGATATCAGATGAATCATTATAAAATCAAATATTTTTTATAATGAATGCAAAAAAATATGTGAAATTCAAAATAAAGTGACTTTGTAAGAAAAAAAGAAATATCACCTAGTTTCAAAAGTATCACAATATGTCAATGGCCACTTACTCAAATTAATATCTTGAAGTTGTTTAATTCTTTGAATAAATTGAATGTTGATAGATTATTAAAAATAGAAGGTTTTCAACTAAGAATTTAGAAAACAGAATAAAAATCAAGCCCCCAAAATCCTAGCCCTAGTACTACTTCACTCATACCAAACAAAGATTGAATTATATTATTTTTTTGTATATATATATATATATGTTTAACAATCAATTACTTCATAGTTAAATTATAAATTTTTGTGAAAATAATATTATATCTTTTAAAATAAAATTTAGTAATATCAATTTTATATGTAATTCCATATAATAAAATAGTCGATGACTCTGGCATATCATTCAATTTCCTTGTAAGAGATTTCGAGGTCAAGTCTTGTTTCCATATTTTATTTTAGGGTTAATGGCATGAAAGATCACTGAACTTTGCTAAAATTTCTATTTCGATCACCCTCTTTTCAAAGTGAGTGTTTTGGTTCACTTAATTACATTTTTTTCACCAAAATTTGGTCACTGGGCTGTTTGAACAGATTTTGTGTGCATTTTGTAAGTTTTTAATGAGGGTAATTTTGTCCGTTCACATTTATAGACATTCAATCTTTTTTTTGTTAATTTTATTAAAAAATATTTTTTAATTTTTAAAATTAAAACTTTTTTTAACTTTTAAATAAAATTATTTAAATTTTTTTTAGATATTTTTTATTTATTTTTTAAATTTTTTAAATTAAAATAAACTTGAAAAACTGATATACTAATAAAAGACACGAAAATTCAATTATGAAAAAAGAAGTAAGAAACAAAGAAGAAGAAAGGGTTTTATTTTAGTTTAAAATTTTTTTAAAAAAACCTAACTTTTTTTAAAAATATGTAAAAAAAATTTTAAAAAAAAATTAAAAAGATTTTATTTTTAAATTTAAACAATAATCTAATAAAATTTAAGAAAAATTTAAAAAGATGATTCAATGTCTATAAATGTGAACGGACAAAATTACCCCCGTAAAAACTTACAAAATGCACCAAAAATCTTTTAAAACGGCCAGTGACCAAATTTTAGCAAAATAATATAATTAAGTGATTCAGAACACTCACTATAAAAATAAGGTGATCGAAATGAAAAGTCTAGCAAAGTTGAGTGATCTTTCATGCCATTAACCCTTTATTTTAATACTAAGTAATTTGTGTATTGATATGCAACCAAACATTAATACATCTCATTACTTATAAAATAAAAATAAATTGAGATGCATTATCTCCAGTTGATGATCTACTGAGACTGAGACAGTCTATTCGAGACAGTAAGCAAAATGGCATCTGATCATAAAGCCACCATCATCGACGGCAAAGCTGTTGCTCAAACTATTCGATCTGAAATCGCTGATGAAATTCGTATTCTTTCTCAAAAATACAATAAGGTATTCAATTTAATGTATTTACTGATTTTGATGTAGTTTAATTATATCATATTTGGTGGATAAATAAATTCAATAATAATTTTGATACAAATCGAAGTTATTGTGATGATTTATGCTACAAAAGTTGTTTGTTTTATTATTGAAAATAGAAATAGACAATCTATTTTTGGGATTTACGGAGTAATAGTTTCGATGAGAAGTTCAGGTACCTGGATTGGCAGTGGTGATAGTGGGAGCGAGGAAAGATTCGCAAAGCTATGTGAGTATGAAGAGGAAAGCGTGTGCTGAAGTTGGGATCAAATCGTTCGATGTAGACTTACCAGAGCAAGTCGGTGAAGCTGAATTGATCTCCAAGGTTCATGAGTTGAATGCCAATCCTGATGTTCATGGTTCGTTACTTACAATTACTGATTCGTTTGGATCAACGGTCTAGTTTACTTAACAATCTCAAAGACTATGTTTTGTGCCCAAACTAGTTAACGGTAGAGATTTGGCAAACGAAGTCTATAACAATTGAAACAGAAGTCTCATACGTCTTAATAGTCATATTGATACTTAAATTCTTTGTGTCTATAGCTCCCTAACGACACAACTAAGCTGTCACGTTAGCTGCTTAACTAAAGATGAGGTGTAAGGAGTAGTGTTTCCAGGTGGAATCATAACTTCAAACTGTAGTATACTTGAATGTCAGCATACTGAGCTTGTTTTATAGTCATTCCATGGATGTCTAAGTAATTGATTTAATACCTTACCACAAGATCAAGTTGAGCCAAGTACTATAAATAACCTGGAATAATGGAACGAGGCAGGAATTGGCCTTACTGCATTAGGCACCCACTTGGCCACTTGTCAGGGTAGAATTCGAGGGTTTCAATCTCCCCGCTAGGTTAGAAAAACATAGAATAGTGGAACTAACAATGAACCATCATAGAGTTGGGCTCTAATGCTCTATCTAGTTAATGCCTTTAACTGATTGTGTGATTGTAATTGAGCTAAAGTTTGCTTAACTGATTTAGTGGTCGAGGGATAGTATGATGATTATAGGAGTAAGCATAATTGTCCTTCTATCTCGAACTGTTATCTGTATATCACATATAGGTTCATACTCCATTACATCAAGGTATAATATTTAGTCTAAATAGGAGTGAACTAACCGGAACCATATGTCATACGTGCCAAGTTCAGAATGTATAATTCTGATTGATGTACTATAATTTTGGATTAGTTTTGAAGCACCGTTAGTTGCAGCAGGATTGAATTGTTGATTCAGAGTACTACAGAATGTTGGACTACGAAATGAGCTACATATAAATTTACAGTTATATCCCTGGTTATTGCAGGTATTTTGGTACAGCTTCCATTGCCAAAGCATATAAATGAAGAAAATGTTCTCAGTGAAATAAGCCTGGAGAAGGATGTTGATGGCTTCCACCCCTTAAATATTGGCAAGCTTGCAATGAAAGGTCGAGAACCTCTGTTCCTTCCGTGCACCCCTAAGGTTGTATTCTAGTCTCAGGTATGCACAGTTTTAGGGTTTCTATCATTGCCATACACTTTTATTAATTGAGAAATCATCATACATAGGGTTGTCTGGAGCTCCTGACTCGCAGTGGCGTTATCATTAAGGGTAAGAAGGCAGTAGTGGTGGGACGAAGTAACATAGTTGGGTTGCCAGTTTCCTTGCTACTCCTGAAGGCAGATGCCACTGTGAGTATAGTGCACTCACATACCAAGGAACCAGAAAAAATTATTCGTGAAGCAGATATTGTCATTGCTGCAGCTGGACAAGCCATGATGGTAAGAAATGTTTTATTTTTTATACAGACTAAAAATAGATTAAGTGCTGAGGATGTTCAATTGAGGAAAGAATATGTAATTAGATTTTTAAAATATCATCTCATGGTACATGCCACTTCTTCTATTTACACGTGCACAGTGTAAAACCCAGTTTTCTGTGAAAATGAGCTAGACACCCCGCCCTAGCAAAATAAAAAGACTTAGAATTGTAGCACTCTGTTGATATGCCCTCACTTTTTGAGCAACCTAAAAAAGAATAAGGCTCACTCAAGCCTACTCTTAGTGGATAACCGATGTATCTATTTCCCTCTGGGATATCTTATGAAAAAGATATATAAAGTTTTTAATTCCAATTCCACCTTAGAAATTATATTCAAGGATACATGCCATTTCTTTTCAAGTTAATAGCAACTACGAACTATGGGACTTGCTGGATTTTAACTGCGAAATTTATCTCAGATCAAAGGCAGCTGGATCAAACCTGGTGCTGCGGTAATTGATGTGGGCACTAATGCTGTTGATGATCCCACTAAAAAGTCTGGCTACAGACTTGTGGGAGATGTTGACTACTGTGAAGCATGCAATGTAGCTGGATGGATAACACCAGTTCCCGGAGGTGTTGGACCAATGACTGTTGCAATGTTACTCAAGAATACTTTAAATGGAGCGAAGCGAGTGATTGGGAATTGATTTCTCTGTAATCTGTTACATCATGATGTTTACCATACATCATAGAGTAAGGTGCACTCACCTTTACTTAATACACCGGATGTTGATTTGTATGAGTTAACTGTAATCACGCTATTGCATAATTTCCAGTAGTATAATACTTGATGGTGCAGTTGCCTTCGGGAATATTAAATTACATGTGTTCTGCTTATACGATAAAAAATCTACAGTTAGTGTAATTTTCTGAATGTAGTTATGTCAAGGCTTTGCACTCTGAAATTTCGTGAATGTAGATTACTGATCCCGTATTAGTAAAAATTCGAAGCATGTACTCTAAAGAGGTAAATATTATAGACAAGATTTATTCTCACCTCCAAGTCTAGGGATGTACCAGCTACGTGATCATCGACTAATTTGCAAATCTTAGTTTGGTGTCATTATTTTTTGAAGAATATTGAAGCGTTTAATATTTGTTCGATGCTAGATATTCATGAACTAGAGATTTACCTCAATATCCCAAAACAAGTTGATAATGTTGGACGTTTTCATCAATTTAATTACAGGAGAAACATATAAATTTATGTCTTATGATGTATGTCTGCATTACAGTATGTTCTATATGTGTTCACTTTGCAAATTGCTGTGCTGCTAATTATGAACATTCATATTAGTTAAACATAAATTTTTACTGTGGTACATCCGTGCATACATGGTTTATTACTCTGCATAAAGATCTCAGCTTTGAAGAATGTAGTTCCCCTATTTGGTATCATAATGCTCAATCACAAGTGAACATACACAACTACAAAACACCTAGAAACTTAGATAAATATGGCTGGCCTCCAGGCACAAGTTAACTGATAAAAAGTTTGGGGTGAGTAACATTACGCGTTGACTCTTTTGCATTGCGTAAATTCGAGTCTCCTATGAGGCAGAATTTGGTGTGGAAGTGGTTCATGGGCACCTTCAAGTTCCCTGACCATCTGAAGCACATCTCACGATTTATCTCCTCGCGACTTTTCAAGACATGCACAGAACGATGGGACCGTTAAGATTGCAGTTCAAACGTAAATAAATATGGCTGGAGAATTTGCATGCAATGAATGTCATAAATTAAGTGCTACTATGTACATATTGAGTACTACAGCCTGTAATTGGTTTTTGATGAGCAGGTCTCTCTCTTAAGTCTTAGCTGTTGAGCCTATGTAACTACCAATCTAGCATGCTAGTTTATCTTGCATGCAGCTGGTTTGTCATCGCCACTCATTATACGCGTAGTCGACACCCTTTATTCTTTGTGGAAGCAAAATATTACATGCTCCGTTTCTTTCGAATTTACACTCCACTCTTGGATCAACTCGAAAGTAACTTTCAAGTTATGCATTATGCATAGGTAATATTTAACCCTCCCCCCTTCAGGGGTCGAGCCACATGTTTTGCAAAATATGCACAAGATCATCCAATAACAAAAATAAGTTAGCTTACGTAGTATTAGGAAGGCTTATTTTCTTACGGCCCCCGACCAAATATTATCGAAAAATGCAATTAAGTAATTTAATGTGAACATTTCTGAATGAGGGTGATCGAACAGGAAGTTAATTCAGTTGTCTTGCTGCCCTTACCCCTTATGAATGATAATATGAATCTTCAATTACAAAAGGTTATTGTCTGGCCATACCAATACGATTTGTTGGCGTTAATCGCCACTGATCGTCATACGCCATTCCCAACTATGGACTGGAGTCTATTGAATGATATTGGCACACGTTAATATGTAAGAATGAAGTATTATACATGCCATGTTTGTATTAGTGCTTTGTTGGGTTCAGCTCACTGTGAGTTAATTCATACTAGTATATTAAGTCAACGGTGTCCTTTATCAAACCTAACCAGTTTAGTCTGTAATGTTCATGAGCTTTATGTTTCATGCTGCACATAACGTTAAAGATAGCAATATGATTAGAACCAAATCTTATGAATTGGATACTTTATTGTATTATTCTTGAAATTATATTTGTTAAAACAAACTTGGTGGAAAGCCTATGCCACTTTTCTTTTTTTGAAAACTACTTGCGTCTGTGGGACTATATAAGATCAATTGTCTAATTTATGTCCCAAATTTTCATTCTAACATACGTTCCGTAGAATTTTTATTAGTCAGTCTGGGCCACACCCATATGAGGAGAGAGAGCACACTTCATAATTCAAGGAAACATTAACTTAAAAACAATTGGTGATAAGTGGAGTTGCTCCCTAGTTTATTAATTGATGACATCTCTTCTTTATTTTCAATGTGGAACTTTCACATGTGATAATTTGGGCTCATTTGGAGCAATCTTAACACGTTTTTATTGATAGATACTTTGTCCCATGATATATCATGTTAAAGACTGATTTGATTGAGTAATTGTAGGGATTTGAGCATTTGTAGGAATTTTAATTATGAGGGATGGATTTTCAAAATTATTTATGGGTTGGGAAAATTTAACTGTTAGACAATTATGTTCTAAGTAATAGTTTTAAAGAGATGAAGTCAATAATTTGAGGATTAGTATTGGTTTGGACGGCTGATCTGTTATACACACCAACACAATACTCAAATAGTATTTTGAGAGTGAAATAATTATTTTGCTCTCTTAATTATGAGTATAGTGTTTCAAAAAATTTCATCTCAAAATAAAATAATCATTTAACTTCTTAACAAATACTCCCTCCGTTTCTTTTTATTTGATTGTTTGGGGAAAAAGTACTTTATTAAGAGATTGTGAAAAATTCCATTGGGATTGTAAAAAAGTGCATTGGAATTGTAAAAAGGTGCATTGAAATTGTAAAAAGTTGCATTGAAATTGTAAACAATCAAGTATTTTGAAACAAAAAGAAAAGCTCTAAACAATCAAATAAAAAGAAACGGAGGGAGTACTATATGAATGTGTTTATATAGTGGTTCCCTTTGGACGGCAATGCAAAAAGACGCGTTTGAAATTGTAAAAAGAAATGTTGTAAAAGGACTCCATAATTTCTTTTTCTAGTTTGCCTGCATCAGCTGCTTTATTTAACACTAGTTCGATATATATACAAAAAAAATCACCTAACTTTAACAAACTATAATTGTACACATGCTTTAATATTATTTGATCCAAATCAATTTGTTCTTGCTAGAATAAGATTTGCAAAATTTGTTAATTTTATTATCGAAATTTTCATGTTAAGTTGCCAAACGTATTTTCCTTGCCTTTGTTTTTTTAGTGTAAGAAAAATGTCGAATGCATGGAATATTCGATACATTAACGAACGCATGTTATGTATACCTCGTGAAAAGATTGGGTGCATCAATACTTCCATGCATCAGGTACCCATTTAAAGGTTTCACGTGGGTACTATACCCACTTGAAACTTCATCATTGGTACTTGTACCCAAATTGTACTATAACAATGGTACAATACCACATATTTATTTGGATTGATAAATATGTCGTATTGTACCATTGTTATAGTACAATTTGGGTACAAGTACCAATGATGAAGTTTCAAGTGGGTACAGTACCTACGTTAAACCTTTAAATGGGTACCTGATGCACCTGATGCACAGAATTATTGATGCACCGAAACCGGACTCGTATACCTCATACCTGAACCATGAAAATAGATTTTGTTAATGATAAAGGAAGTATTTAAGTCTTTAATATTATAGATTAAGTTAATAATAATGACATGATAATGATTGGGTCCAACATAAGGACAACTATACATTTGTTGAAATGGTTGTTCGGGACTTTTCAACTCAATGATTCTTTTTTATTCACCAACCACCCCCACCACTTTATTGTAAATCAAAACCGACCCCGCTTTTTTCCTTTAAAAAAAAAAATACTACTATAAAACTTTGCTTTTGTCTACTACCAACTATATATACCTTTTCCTTTTTCTGTTTTGATTGATCATTAGTACCTTTTTGCATACTTAACATACAAGTTTTGGGATTTGGTGGGCAATTATGATCTTTATGTCGTGCTTAAGAAACCAAATCAAAATACTCCCCCCATCACCATTTTAATGCAAAATAAATATTTATGCCTTGCATTTTCATTAATGAAATTAGTCGAAATTATTTTGACGCCACTTGTATATATTTATGGATATATTAATAAATAGGGTTCATTTGGCATAATTAAAAAAAAAATCTTTAAAGACATAATCATAGTAATAGTTTTCTATTGAAGGAAGTGAATTTCTTGTTTTGGAATAAATGCTTAACCTTGGAACTTTATAAGTTAACATTAATTATTCATTTTCTTATAAAACTATAAGATAAATTACTCCGAATTTTTTATTTAACCAATGATGAGATAGATTATATATGGATATATCTTAGGAGAAATGAGAAAGTAGATGTTATTTTTGAAGTTTCTTGATATTTTTGTAATCAATCTTCATGTGATACTTGTTCTAATTCAAGTATAGCTCTCATGCATCTTTTTAAACTTATTAATCATGTATTGTTTAGGTAAATTTGATTATTTCATTGTAAGTGTATCATATATTTTTTTCAAATTTGATAAATGAGTTGAATTTCTTCAAATATATTAGCAATGTTTGAATGATCTTAAGCTAAATAAAATATTAATTAACATAATGTGACCCATATCGATAATATTAATGTTAGTGCACGGATAACTAATTTACACTAAATTGCAACCGCTCCTCACCTCATCAAATCAAGACAATTTGTTTCAGTGACAAACATGCTAACACCGCTAGTTGAGATCTCGCTACTTCTTCATAACATGTTAGCGGTCCAAGCAAGCCACAACAAAATTTGTTAACTATTTTAGCAGATTAATTCCAAAACTATCAATAATTTATAATGATGTGATTTTTTTCTTATTAAAATAAAAGATTTCCCAATAAACTTTTGTTCAATCTTGCCAGCCAATCTTCTTATGTCTTTTTATACACAAAGGCTCTATTTTATTCAAACCCAACACACATTTTCCTCACAAAGAAAAAACAGAGAGCCTCTCACATTCCTAAACAAAAAAACCATGGCAAAGTCTCCCCCCTTCTTCCTCCTCCTCATCTCCACCACCCTCTTCATCTCATCTCTCACGGTGGTCTCTGTCAAAGCCACCGGAGAGCTCGATTTCAGCTGGATGGCATCCTCGACGTTGAAACCAGGTTGCAGGGGCTCCATAGCAGAGTGCATGATGAATAGTGATGATGATGATGAATTTGGCATGGACTCAGAAATCAACAGGAGAATTTTGGCTACTACAAAATATATTAGCTATGGTGCTATGCAAAGAAACAATGTTCCATGTTCACAAAGGGGTGCTTCTTATTACAATTGCAGACCTGGTGCTCAAGCAAATCCTTACAACCGAGGATGTAGTGCAATTACTCGTTGCAGAGGTTGATCAAGAGTTTGAACTTCTCTCTCTTTTGTATCATATATATTTTCCATTTTTTTGTGATTGAAATTGTTTTGAGTACATTCTTGATATGAATACATGTTTATGTTTCTTGTTAATTTCTTTTTAACTGTATGCCTTTCGGTTATAAATCGTGGAATGTGTTCAGACGAACCATCACCTTGTTATATTCTTTAGGCCCCTATGTTTGTTGTTAAGTTCTTTCAACAAATTATGTTTCATCACGAATTACTGTCTTAGTAATATGAAAGCGATTGACATTTTGTTTGAAAAACTTCCCAATTAAAATGAGACGGATGCAAAAGTCATAAGTCATAACTAATACTATGCAGTTAGACATTTAAGTTGCAATAATTCATTTCACTAAAGTGATTCACCTAAATTTTGGCCTTGGTTTATTTGATTCATTAATGAAAGCCTCGAGCCATTCAATAATATGCTTGAAGTTTTTAACGAATATTTTTTTTAATTCAAATTATATGTTTTTTTTTATTTTTTCATTTTTGACTTTGATTAGCAATAACTTAGTTATATTATAAAAAATTATAAAAATTTACTTTTATAAAAATACTCTTAAATATAAATTCATCAACATTAACTTTATATTTTTTGGACTAAAAAATAATAAGTAATTAGTTAGTAAAGTTAGGGATGCAAAAATAAAAATGATCTATAGAATTTGAGGGAGTATTGTTTTATCTGGCTTGATTGGTGCACGAATTTGGATGGTCAAAATTCACATGAATAAGGAGTAGCTATGCTATCACTTCTTCGATGGTTTTCCACTACCAAAATTGACTGTACATTAACGAGAAAATTGGAAGAATGCCCCCTCCTTCATTTTCTTTTTAACTTTTGCTCTCCTCTTTCATTTCTTTGCTAGGAGTACCCTTTTCCCCGTAAATTGATTAACTTGTAATTAATGAAAATATTTGCTAAAAATACCCCCATCATAATTTCATCATCTTCTTCTCCAACACCAATACCACCACCAATAACCATCAACACCATCACCGCATCAACACCCCAACTTCTTTTTCATCTTCTTCTTCTTCTTCTTTTTTTATCTACCACCACTTCTTCTTTACCTCTTTTTTTCTCCACCATCCTTCCATCACTACCACTACCACCACCAACCACAACCACAAAAAACTCCACTATTTCTTCCCCAACTCACCACCACCACCATATACCCACCAATTTTACAAACTCATCAACCACCACCAACAACATCACAACCCCATAACCACCACCAATTTTACTAAGTAATGACAAGTTCTTCTCCATCGTGGCCTTCATCGTGGCTTGGGCACACAATGGAGGTCTCTATTCTAACTTATATACACGTCATCATGCCATCCATCGTGGGCTAGGGCACGATGGAGGGCACGATGCTCTCCAGAGATTTTTTAATCGTGCCACTAAAATGAGAATTTTTAAAACTGAAAATTTCTTCTCACTCTTAGAGGAATAAAATTGTGCGATTTTACAAATGGACGCCTATTTTCGCATCCAAACTCAAATTTCTCGAATTGAAAAAAACTCCTTCTTACTCTTGGAGGAATTAACGTGTGCGATTTCTTGATCTTGACACCTAAAATCGAATTCTCCCAAACAAATAAGGTAAAAGGGAAAAAAACAAGAACTTCAGCTAGGACAACAATGGAAAATGAGTAGGTAGATGAATGGAAGAATGAGAAAACCTAAAAAGATAAAGAAGATTGAGGAAGATGAGAGGTAGGTGAAGAAATTAAAGAGGGGGTATATTTAGCAAACTTTTTCATTAAAGGTAATTTAGGAAGATTGAGGGGTGGAGGGTACTAAAATCTAAAAAATTAAGAAGGGAGGTAAGAATTAAAAAAAGATGGGGAAGGGGCTATTCTTCCAATTTTCTCTAAAATTGACAAATAAATGGTGTAAAAATGGTCACCAATAATATCAACTTACATTTTGATTCTCATCTATAGTCATATCAAATAGTACCATTTTTGTAATGTTAAATGTGAAATCAAATTTGAGGTACTTAAAACAAAGATCAGGATTTGATTGATATTTGGGTTTGTTGAGGATCAACATCGTTATCGAATATTATTTTGGCTCAGTTCTCCTAACAATAATGATTCATATATATCGCCAATGCATCACCAATTGGCCAAGGTGCAATCCAACTACAAAAGTTCTCAATTTCAATAGGGTTTTGGCACAAAGCTCTTTTATTGAAGAAGCGGAAAAAAGATTAATCAGTGGTGTACAAAACAGTAGTGAAGACTAGAATATATTTCTCTGCCTTGAATAAAATAAGGCAAACTACTAAGGTATATACCACATATCATCAAGTGTAAAGGTCGGCCTAAGAAAAAATCTAACTCGAGACATCCATCTGAGTGGGAGTATACTGAAAAAAAGTACGGATTAGACGACTCGGACACTGTAAAGAAGAAGACTAAGCGGCGAACATCACCAAGATAAACTTACATTGCATCAATTCAATCAAAACATCACTTGTTGTTTCCCCACTCACCCTCAAAAGATGGTACACCTGTTAATGGCGTACTCAGAAGTCCTGTGAAATCAATAGTGGTTCAGGACTATGAAAATCAATAAAGACATCTCCATACAGCAATTATCTACCACCATTCATTATTCCTTTTGTACAAGATTTTTTTGATGTTGCAAGTGATGGGAATTGCGGATATAGAGCTATAGCATTTCACCTTTGGGGGGATGAGAATAGATGGTTAGAGGTTCGACATGAATGCTATAGGGAACTTAACTATCGAAAGGATCTATATAATAGGATTTTCGGTAGCTTATCTGATGCAGAAGAGATACTGAATAAGATAAAATAAGAAGGTACAAATGCTCCAATACATAAGTGGATGACTTTACCTGAATTAGGACACATTATTGCTACAGCTTACAACATTATATTAGTGAGTTATGGAATTCATGGTGGGTACACATTTTTTCCTGTCATAGTAGATGATGGTCGGTCTCCATCACAAACACTGGTTACATCACATTATGAAATTCAAGCAAGAAAAACGTTCAAGATACCCAAATTGATATCGACGAGGACTGAAGAAAATTACTACTCCAGGGGATTACTATTTAAAATTCTGAAATCATGATGGAATGCTGCACTTCAACAATATGTTGGTTTCCAATCTTCTAATTTCAAACTATAAAATTTATCAAAAGTGTTACTCTTTTTGATGTCCTATGTAAATTAACGGATTGATTGCACCAGACCTATTAAATATCAGCAAGAAAACAGCAAAAATAAAATCATCACATAAACCAGCAATAGAATCCATATGCACACTGATTTCTCATTCGAGTAATTGCAGAAAACAACTCTGTAATTTTCAATTCTAATTAGCTACAATTAAAGTCTTTATATACTTGAGTAGTATCAATATCGTATCCTCCTCCAATTGGCAAAAACACAAGTATGTCACTGATGCATAAGCTTTCAATTGAAGATATTAATTATTCAAACATATTCCTTCGGCCGAAACTACATCAAACTTTCTAGAGATCGATGTCCCTTTCTTCAATTACTTCTTGACGATTTTCATGGTTTCTCCTCAATTACCCATTTCAGATCTACTATATCTATGACAATTAATAAAAATTAATAGTTTTGACAATTTAAAATCAAACTCAGATATTTAAGAGATTATGAAAAGATAAAAATTGATCAGTTATCCATTTCAGATCATAAACGAATGAGAATTATGAAAAGACATGATTGATGTTATAGAGAGGTTTTTGAGAGATTGAAGTTTAGAGAGAGAATGAATTTGATAAATGAAGTTGAAATTTTTGTTCTCACATATTTAAAAGGGTAATTTAGTAATTTAATATGGAATACTGTATATAAATGTACCGTATCCATATTTAGCATCTCCCATAATGTTTTCAGCCCCAATGGCTATTCGTTTTGTGGTTGAGGTTGATGGTAAAGCTTTGAGATGCTCGTCCGTAAACATGAATAAGCTTCCCAATTCTCATTTTGTTTCGCTTCATATATTTCACAAAACAAACTAGAGGATTTGAACATTGACAAAAGATCATTAACAAAAAGATGGCTTCGCCCGGGTTCGAACCGGAGACCTTCAGTGTGTTAGACTGACGTGATAACCAACTACACCACGAAACCCTGTTGGTAATGTAGCTGAAACTTTGTAATTAGTTTTTTGACTCTCTACTTCGAATCTTTTGATGCTCTATGAACTTTTCCCCCTTTATAACTCTCGTCAAATATGACCATTATTTTAATATTTCCTTTTTTTTCATTTTAAACATTCACCTATTGATTTAATAAAATAATTCATTTGACATGTATGTCCTTATTTTTTTCCTACTTTTTGGGTTAATTTAATGCTCTCTCATTATTTGATTATTTTATGTTGAATATGGAGTAGACAATAAAGTAATGATTGTTACAAACATATGTTTAGTGATACGATAAAATTGAAAGAAATAAATTAATAATGTAGAATATCAAAAAGGACCAGCATATTTTAGTTAGGATGTGAGGTAAAAAAATTGAAGGATGTACATATTTTAAGTGATATGTCAACTTTAATTAGTATAAAAAGTACTATCTATCATATATGTTGATTTTGAAACCACATAGAAAGACTCTCAAGATATGCATACAATTGATTTAATATGTCGAAACAAGAACAAACGTTCCAAAATTATGCCTTATCCCACTAGGTTAGTGGAGTTTAACGTTACAACAGAGGTCAAAAAATTGAGTCACAAGGACTTAGATACAAATACAATTGAGATATCGATAAAGGAAGAGAAGGGCAGTAAAAGAAGAATCTAGTAGGGATGGTGTCTGTTCTTTCTCGAATTTTTGGGGGACTTGGAAACAAGAGTGCTTGAGATCCAAGAGCGATTTGTGTTGGATAATTCATCTGAGCGCCAGCAACATAAACGGCCATCCTCGCCACCAGTCCAACCAAATATGCTCTGACTACTCCTACCTGGCTTGTTGGACATTGGCAGGACACACCTAACTATACCGGCATGACCACCTTCAAAGATGGCTTCTGAAGACCCAATTGATTTGTTTTCTCTGTAAGTGACAGGGAAATAGCCAAAAGCACCAGAATTTGTGCCGCCAATAAGAAAAAGGCGGTCGTCCTCACTTGAGTAATGGCAGTCGATGAAATAGTCGACCTGCAATATTATCTTTTACTTATAAAAAAAAATAAAGGAAAAGACAAATGGGGAAATAGTGCAAGACGGCCTCTATTTATACCGTAGACCCAAAAGTGGTCATTCCAGAGAGGAACAAAAAGATGTGCATGCAACTTACATTATCTAGCATCCAGCTATTAGAAGCTAATGAGCGAGCATCCTCAAAAGTAGCTTCGTTTGTAGCACTCTCCCAATCCCAAACACTAAAAAAGGAATCAATATGTGTAAGTACTACATTAAGAGGAATGAATTGGTAACATATCTGGACATTGAATAATCAAGCTAGGAGAAGTATTGGAAGTTGTTTCTTCACTCCAATATAACATATAGAGTAATATCGTATGGGTCTTCCCGTTTACCTTATGTCCTTACCTCAAAGTTTCAATATGAGTTAAGCACCACAGTTTCTCATTATTCTTCCCAAAAAATCCAATTTTACCAACTGAGGTTCCCATGTTGTACACCTAAATTAACAACGAAGTAAGACATCTGTTTAAATATTACAGATATGTATTACAAAAAGAGTAAGAATGCCCTCAATCATGTAATACAAAGCAATGGTAAATGCTATCATGCCTTTTAGTTTATCATTTAAATACGTGACTAGAGACAGAATGGAATTTATGACACTAAGAAATACAGCAAAAATGAGTAAAAGCTTCCCGTGACTTGAATATGGCAATTGGATAGCATCTAAGGCAAGAATTTTCAATCCGCAATCAGTGAAAAAAACAGATGAGCAACAAAGGGAAGTTGAAAGTCAGTTTTGAGATTTAAAAACAAAGTAAAACTAGCATAATCTCATCAGCCATAGTAACAACCCATAAGTCATGATACGAGTATCAAGTCATACATTTCCAAGAATGCTTCAAGAGTTGACTAGTACAATTGGATATCACAACACCCGTCTTCATCTTTCCCTATGTTAACTGAAGTACTACGTATTTCTTAACCATAAACAAGAGTACGTCTATCTATTCACAAATGTACTAGAACACATGGTAAAGGTATGGACCTGTTCTCGAACATATACGTAATAATATCTTTTGATCTTGACCAGAGATTCTTATGAACAAGTCTTTGGAAACTACTCATATAGAGAGAGATCTTGACATTGACAGATGGAAGTATACAAGAACAATGGTAACTTACAGATTCCAAATGGTCGTCGTCATTTATGTCACCGCCTGTATCAAATAGACACATTAGCCCATCAACAGAAGCTGATACAAGCTTATTTTGATGGCCAGGAACAAACTGTACCTGTTAAAAAGCCACGTATGATCAATTAACCCAAAAGACTCAAGCTCAAAGTAAACATTAAATCATATCGAAGAAGAAAACAAAATGTAATATATACAAAAATATTATGCATAGCAAAAAGCCTTCAGTCAACAGATAATAACAATGTTACTTGGGAGATCACTGAGGAAAATAAGATGAGGTGGGGGGGTTTTATAAGGGGGGAATGCGTGGACAAACTTGCCCCATAAAACTAACAAACCTCATAAGTTAATGGGAATTTTAGACGGGGTAGTCGAGTGGGTCAATTTTTAAACACCAGTGATCATATGGTTGGTCTGGAAGGTGAGTGATCTAACTGATGTTTTTTTGAAATGTGAGTGATGTCTCATGCCATCATCCCTAGATTAATTGATACAGGATATCATACAACCAACAACAGTTCAACAGATAATAAACAACTAATTCAAAAGGTGAATATAAGTTGGATTCTAGTTAGCATGTTCATCGGAAGTAGGGTACCATGTCAGATATTAGAATAGTAATTGTTGCAATACTTAGTTGCACTACGCATTGGAGGAGGGAGGGGGTAGAGAGAAGAGAAAGAGAGCAACTATCTAGCGAAAATTCGAAACTAAACAGATGATGACTCAACATACCTGAGTGACATCCTCCATGTGGGAATCGCCCAAGCAAGCCACTTGCCTCTGGGTCCTCCAATCCCAGAACAGAACCTGGCAAGTGCAGTCAACATATAAGTAGACAGAAGTTAGGAACAATTACAATATACATCTGTTAGGCGCACTTAATAACACAAAACATTAAGTTTTATGACATCCAATTAATAATTTAGTGAACCTACTTATTGGACTCATCCTTGAACAGAAGATAAATTTCCTTGCTAGTAACAATAAACAACTCATATACTAAGAAGATTAATTGACTTGGTTTTCCATGAACGGGTTCTGTTTGCTAAATAAGATATATGCAATGTGAAACTCTGAAAGATCTGTCCGCATGCACACTTCTCTTGTACAATTCAATTAATGAAAGGACACATGCCAGGCAACTGTTTTCATTTAAAAGATGAAAGTATTTCACGGGATAATGTTACTAACATACTAAAATAATAATGCTATAGCTCACACAGCCCAGTCTAGAGAATGTACCTGATCCTTACACCCGGCTGCAAGGAGATTATCTCCCGCCCCGCCAAACGAGAAGCTGAACACCTCTTGAGAGTATTCAGTATTTATGCAAGATACCTACATTCAAAATAGAAAGTTACTCGTGAATGCACACTAACCTGTTACCAAGAGCTACCAATTTAGTCGAATCGAACACATTAAACATACAAAATACAAAATTTGTCATAAAAACACACTAACCTGCTGAAAAGACCTGGAGTCCCAAGCTCTGATAGTACCATCAGAAGAACAAGAATGCAACACATGCGGAGATGGACCCGAAAACGATATATGATTCACAGTAGCAGAGTGACCCAAACACTCTCCATAGTACTGCCCAGACTGCGGCGAGTACAACTTCAAAGCATTCGTTGATAACGAAACAGCCATCGTTGTCCAATCATCCCTATTAACCACCGAAATGGCTGAAATTAATTCATGTAACACTTCATATAGCAAAAACCAAATTAATTGAGACAAATACTACCTAAATTGCTAAAAGATTGCTTAGTTTCATTTTTAGTGGTCAAAATCAACATACTTCATTTCTCAACAGTCAAAATTGACACACATTAAGTTCTTACTTGATATATATAGCTTTAAATATGATCAAGGAAGTTCAAATACTATATATTGACATATTTTTCAATAAATATTACACAGCACACAACTTCAATTTGCAAAATTGTCATGTTAAAAGTACAGTAAGTTAAAAATACAATCTTTAATATATTCTGCACTAATATTATACAGCACACATAAAAATACTTGAGATAAAATTTAAAAAGTCAAACATCAAATTTCAAAAAATCTTTGATGTCTTAATTGAAATAAATTCAATTGCATAAAGCTTATCACATTACAAATAAAGTAAGTTAAAAATAGTATTTTTTGGTATTTTTCACTATGTATTATAATATACACCCAACAACAAACTTGAGCTCACAAATAAAACTTCAACCGATAATTCAAAATTGGGCAATTTTTATTATGTATTGAGTATAAAAAAAGCAAGATAATAATAATAATAGTAACGCACTTGGGGACAATTTGGAAAACGTAATCTTGACCGAAATTGGTTTGAATTGAGTTTTTGAGACCGAAACGTTTGAGAGAATTGAAGTTAGGATTTGAATTTTGAGCTTCCACTTCCATTGATTCCACCTCCATGTTTGACTGCAAAACGTTTAGGTTTTCTAAAATTAGGGTTTCTAACTAATTTTACTAAATCATTGACTTTTATCTCTTATTATGAGCTTTTGTTAAAAGGAAAAAAAGAAGATAAATGGCACATTTAAAAGTGGGTTAAAGGGATAGAGCAATCACCTATATTTACAATGTGTTTTTATTTTATTATCTATGTTTCAAAACGTCCTAGTTTAAATATATCACATTGGTCTTGCGCATCAAATTTTTTTGTTAAGTAGGTGTTAGGAGTGGGTTATTTCAAAATCGAAATCGGGGTGAGTTATTTCATATTTTTGTTTTGATTTTTTTATACCAAAAATATTAAAAGAAATGACTGAAGTAATCTTACCGACTAGTCACGTGTCTTTCACATAATATTATTAATGACAGATTGACAGATTAGGTGATGGAATGGATCATTTTCAAACATAGGTGATTGACAATAACGTTTTGAAACATAGGTGATGGACTAGAAACATTTTGTAAATATGTGTGATTGTTGTGGCCGTTGCCCGTTAGCCCTTTTAGAAGTCTCCTAGTTTCATTTTAGCATATTTTTAAAACTGATGTTCCTATAATGTGTCAATTTGGTCACTACTATGATTTAAACCCGCCAAACGAACTTTTTTGACACTTTTAATGTTTTTTCGGGGGTATTTTCATCTGTCAACGCTATTATATATGGAGAAACCCAATGTTATTGTTTTATTTTGGTAATATTGTGGTTGAAAATGTGAAAAAAAATCTTGCTTTGTGGCTTTAAATTGAATGAGTGATACAATTGACACATTATAGAAAATATTTGTGGTCAAAAGTCAAACAAATGAAGTTGAAACTATAATGATCGAATGGAGACTTTTAAAAAACGTAAATAATCTTTGATGTAATTTACCCAAAAGAAAACCGAACTATGTTACATGCATTGCCGCATATGCCCTCTATTGTAGTTACCAAATTTGTTTTATTTTAATACCCCGTCAAGGAGCAAAATATGAGGTGAGGTGACAGTTTGAAGCTTTGGGGCTTGGGCATAGTCAAACTATCCCCTCCGTCCATCATCATCATCGATCTGCTTCATCGTCATCATCTTCCTGGTTGCTCTATATCGTCTGAAGTCATTGATTTGGAGAACTTTTACAATATCAATTCAACACTAGAAGTTGGCAGAAGAGGAGGAGAAGATGTTGATGAAGATGGTGGGAGGGGGGGGGGGGGGGGGGAGGAGTGCGGCGGGAGGGTGTCGTATTAATTTATTTTATTAATTATTTTGTTTTTATTGTAAATAGATCCATATATTCAATTATTTTTTAAAAAGTGCCCCAAAAAATTATAAAATTGCCTCAGAAAACTAATAATTGTGTTATTTCAAGTTTGCCCTTTTATTAATTCAGGGGTAATATTGCGTTTTAGGAGGCAAAATGAGACAAAACGTAATATAGGGCGCAAATTGAGGCTTAAAAAAGTTTTAAGGGGTAATTCGAAACTTCGAAACAGTTGAGGGGCAAAGTGAAAATAAGCCAAAATATGCCCCCACCTTTTGTTTAGATTTTCCAACTCCTTTCCGATAAGTTGACAAAACTGTACCTTAATGAAAACCCCTACTCCCACATTTTCTTCTTCTTCATCTTCACAACATCACTACCACCATCACGTACCTTTACCACAACCACAACAAAAAACACCCCCACTACTCCTTCCCTACCCTACCACCATCACATATTCACTAATCACCACCAACCAACATCACAAACACATCAACCACGACCAACAACAATATCACAATCCACCATACCCGCAGCAACCATCAATATAACCCAAAAGACAAGAAAAATTGTAACTTCCTCCTCTAAAAAGCCCTAAATGGCAACCCCTCCCCTAAATAGCCCTAAATCACGATCCCCCCCCCCCCCCAAAAAAGGCCCTCCATCATGACCCCACCCTCTCCCCCCCCCACCCCCACCCCCCTCAAATTAAAAATTGCGATTTTAAGGTAGGGTGGCAATTTTAAGGTGGGGTGGGTGGTGTTTATGGTAGTGGGCCTATGATTTGGTGTGGTAATGGTGGATTTGGTGTTTGGCAGTGATAACGTGAGTGGTGATGGTGGTGTGAAAAATAAGAATAATAAGATGGGGGAAGATGGAGTTGAAAAATGCCGGTGGTCATAATATTGTGGAGATGGGGGAGTAGCGGTATTAAGGAAAATTTTGTTAATTTATGGGGGAGGGGAGCAAAAAATATTTAGGAGGAGGTTGGATAATTTTCCAATTTTATTAATTTTTACACTCCTATTATTACTCTTTCCAATTTAAATTGGATGTCGCCCAATACACAAATATTAAAAATCAACTAGCATTACCATTTTACCCTCTCATCTCTCTTTGTCCTTTCCATCTCCCTTCTCATTAGTCTTCAATTTCTCCTCTTCAAGGAGTTATAAAATTGATTTACAACTCCATGCAAAAAAGTAAAAATTCACATGTTCAATCTAATACAAAAGAAAGAATCCTAAAATCTTTAAAATGGAGAGAATTAAAGACGATTTAGTATTTATAGGCTTCTCATTCTTTATTATCACCCTTCAATTCCTGATGGTGAGTTATTAGTATGTCTTCTAATTCTTTATTGTCAATTTTCTCATGGTTTCTTAGTTAATCATATGAAAATAATTTGTTAAGGTCATGATTTAAATATGAATAACTTTTTCTCCTTTGATGTTTCATGTGCTAGAAGAATGTATGTGTATGAGTTCACTTTAAAATCAATTGGCAATTGACAGAATACATAGGCGGCATGTATCGGCCCACATTGTATAGGCCCTAGACATTAACCTTGCATACTTGTATAAACAGGTGGCATGTATCACTGTATTAATATATCAAGAAAATCATTCTATCAGATACCATATTAAGAGTGCATGGGTTTTAGAGGTACACGCGGTTTGGTTTATGGTGGTTTTTGTCATATTTTCAAACCAACCCAACATTTGGGGTTTTAAAAAGGTAAAAACCAAAATCGGTCTTTTTAACTTCTAAACTATGCGGTTCGTGTTTATTTGTTTAACATTTTGACGGTTCGGTAATTGGATCGACCTTTTTAGTTTTATGTAGATAACTAGAATAAATAAAAAGTACATATTAAACTACAATTCATGTAACATAATTCTATTTTCTATTTCCTCCATATTACCAAAACATGCTCCCAACCAACAAATATATATTACTTCTCTATGTAATGTGTAAATATGTCAAGGTTGAGCTGTACTTAAAGGACTTCAAAAAAATATTGTTAAATAAAAGTAACTTAAAAAAAATTCAATCGAAAGATACTAGTTTAAAGCAAAAGCAAAAGAAAAACAATACTCGACACATGTTGCATGTCGAGTGACTTCTTTTCCTTCTCATTCTCAATTATTCCCAAACAATTCAGTTACTCCCGCCCCATCATGAGTTGGCATTACAATCTCATTAATTTTATATTGTGAAAATTTTTGGAAATATTGTTTATCAATTAACTCTATGTAGATAATTTTATAGGGGAAAATGTAGAAAATAATTTGGATGTAACAATATTCCGAGCAATATGAGAGTAGAAATATGGTACTCCCTCCGTCCCTAAATGATTGATACATTTTTACTTTTGTGGTCAAACTGTAAAAATTTTGATCAAGAATTCTCATTAAATGATAAGAAATAATATAGTCATGTGAGATCTTGTTAGATTCGTCTTAATATATATTTTTGAAATATCAACTTTTTATAGTTTTTTGCATGTAAAATAACAGATATTTACTTTTTAAATCGTGTTTTATTGACCATGAAAGTCAAAATATATCAATCATTTACGGATAGAGAGAGTATATCGTATCAAGTTATCGTTCTCCCACGATATAATGGAAATATGGAATTATTATGGAATATAATTAAATTTTTTTCACTTTACGATAATTAATATTTTATGATTCACTTTTTCCTTCACTTTTAAGTCATATAACATTTACTTGATGATACATATAACATTGTTTTGATGTGATATATATAGTTTACTTTGTAAGTAATTGATACTCGAATAGTTATATTTAGAGGTTTTTGTGAAATGGTTCTCGAAAGTATGATCGAGTTGTCATTTATTTCCTAATAGTTAAAAAATTGGGATTTAGTTCACAAAATGTCAAATAATTGCAAATCAGTCCAAAAAATAACGGCGCTGTGACATTTTGACCATTCACCTTATTTTTTAGGTAAAATTATAGTTTTACAAAGTTTGCACCCATTAATTTTTTGCTTTTTTGTATTTAGGCACCTGAACCACTAATATCTTTACAAATAGGAACATGTGTTTTTTTTGTTGCAAATAGATACCTGAACTTTCGACTGTTTGACCTTTTGAACATTTTTGGACATTTTAAATTTACTTCATAAGACAAATTAGTCAAGCAACATTTTAAACTAACTAAACTTCACTATATACTAACTCAATCATCCAACTACATATACAAACGCTACCTCATTCTATCTTCTTCTCTACCATCCCAATTGATCCCCAAATGAATCATCCCCCATCTCATCAGTCCCTTCCATCGTCCCATCTCAGACCGCCCCATCGGATCGTCCCCATCAGCCTCCTTCACCTTCAAGCCATGGCAAAGATTGACCCCCTCCTGTAAATGTTTAAGATCTGATGGAGAGGATTGAGATGGGGAGATCTCCTTTTTCTCTACCATCTCAATAATATGAGTATCTTGTTTTTTTCCGCAACACCTTTGACCGAGGATTGAGAAGCTCTCTTTTAGAGATTATCTTCCATTTATCTAATGTACTCCCTCCGTCCCTAAAAGATTGTCACATTTTGACTTTTGTGGTCAATTACAATAAAATTTGATCATGAATTCTCATTAAACGATAAAAATAATATAGTCTTGTGAGAATTCATTAGATTCGTCTCAATATATATTTTTGAAATATCAACTTATTATAATTTTTTCACATGTAGAATAAGAGATTTTTATATTTTAAATCGTGTTTTATTGACCACCAAAAGTCAAAATGTGACAATCATTTAGGGACGGAGGGAATTAGAATTATCGATTATAGTTTTTTGGTTCATTTTGAAGTGATTTAAAATGTATTATTTTTTGTTTTCATTATAAAATTCGAACCCAATTCGAATATTGAACCCCAATCGGAATATCGAATATCAAATATGAAATTAATAAAACGAACTGAATATCGAATATAAACATGATAATCATAGACGAATATTGAATATATTAATGAATATTGAATATCAAATTAGTACCTTTGTATAAGGCACATGAACTTTCCTGAACTTTTCCTCAATTATTGACACCTAAATGTTTTTTTCGAAATGGCACCTGAACTTTTCTCAAATTTTTCAGTATGACTAACTTACCCCTGGGTTAAGGATTATTTTGAAATTAAAAATGTTGAAAAATGTTGAAAAAGCCCAAAAGTCGAAAGTTTAGGTGCTCAGGTGCCTATTTGCAACAAAACAAGCACATGTTCCTATTTGCAAAGATACTAGTAGTTCTGGTGCTAGATGCAAAAAAAACCTTAATTTTTATTTTGCCTTAATTTCTTTATTTGAACTCCGATTTTGACGATTCAAACTGCGTCGGAAAGCCCTTTTCAACCCCTTTAATAATATGAGATAAAATTTGAAAATTATAACTTTTAAAAATATTATTTCCTGATATAAAGATTTTAATAAATATTTTGTCAAAAATTACTCCATATAATTTTGATTTTGTCTTAATTTCTTCATTTTAATGCCGATTTTGACGATTCAAAATGCGTTAGAGAGCTCTTTTCAACACTTTAATAATATGGGATAAAATTTGAAAAATTATAACTCTTACAAATATTATTACCAGATATAAAGATTTTTGGCAAAATAATATTTTGTCAAAAATATTATTTCCTGATACAATATTACAAATAATATCTTGTCACAAATATTATTTTGTCAAAAATCTTTATATCTGGAAATAATATTCGTAACAGTTATAATTTTTCCAAAAATTTTATTAAAGTGGTTGAAAAGAGCTTTTCGATGCATTTTGAATCATCAAAATCGGAGTTAAAATGAAGAAACTAAGACAAAATAATTTTTGTAAAAGTTGAAAAGAGCTTTTCGATGCATATGGAATAATTTTTGACAAAAATTTATTAAAAGCTTTATATCTGGAAATCATATTTGTAAAAGTCGTAATTTTTCAAATTTCATCTCATATTTTTTTTTGATAATTAGCGATGAGGTGAGTTTCGAACCCAGAACCTTCAGGTCACTAGCAAGAGCCTTTTCCACTAGGCTATTCGATTAACTCATATTATTAAAGGGGTTGAAAAGAGCTTTCCGACTCATTTTGAATCCTTCAAATAATCGGAGTTAAAATGAAGAAATTAAGGCAAGATCAAAATTAATGGTGCAAACTTTGTAAAATTATAATTTTACCCAAAAATAAGGTGAACAGTCAAGTGTAACGGGGCCGTTAGTTTTTGGACTGATTTGCAACTGTTTGACACTTTTGTCGACTAAATGACAATTCGTTCACACTTTCAGGGATCATTTTACCAAAAATGTCGTTATAGCTATATAAAATATATTTATTAAATTTATAAACCACTATATTGAAACTTACTTCCTTTAAGCCCAAAATTAAAAATTAAGTAAAGCATTTATAATTTATAAACTAGTAGTTACTTAATTTAACACCAATAACTATTATTATAATAATGATGGGCTATGATTGTAGCTCAGCTAGTTTAGTAAATTTATATAGCGAAATTGTTAGGATATTGATATTGAGAATATGATCATATTTAGCATTATAGTATTCGAATAGAATAACATAATTTAGAAATAAACAAATTGATGATAGATCAAACTTAATATAGAAATAAAGAAATTGGCCAAAGGTGTTAGGGGATATAATTAAGTTATAGTAGCGGCTATATATATCGAGTCATACATTTTTTTTGGTAATTAACTATGAATATAAATATAATGTGTACATAAATTATTAACTATAAATAGTTAAAATAATGATGAGTCAGATTGAGGAAATCATTCAAGATAAATTCAGTTTGATATCAAAAGTAATGATTATGTGAGACCTAAAACAGAATTGTTATGGGCCAAATTATTTTCAACGAAATTTAAATTTAAGAATTCTTGATTGAAAGATTAGAGATGTCATCAGACTCTTGAGCTATTAAATATCGTAACTAGTTTATAAACGCAGAGGATGAAATTTGGATGACAAAACCATATATACATAATACATGTAATATAATTAGACGTTGAAGCACCTGCATTTTATTACAGTTAAGCACAAACCTAACAATTTTGACCATAATTTTCTATCAACTTGGTTGGTGGGTGCATGAAAGCAACCCAAAAATCGTGTGCTTTTGTTATGCTAGAGTTGAGAGGATTTTTTTTTTATTATAATTGGCAATGAATTATGAATATAAATTTTTAACTAATAGAGATTTAGTTAGAGTATAATATTCTCTACGTCCCTAAAAGATTGTCACATTTTGATTTTTGCTGGTCAAATATAATAAAATTTGACCATTAATTCTCATTAGACGGTAAGAAATAATATAATGTTGTAGGACCTTGTTAGATTCGTCTCAATATATATTTTTGAAATATCAAATTTTTATAGTTTTTTCTCATGTAGAATAATAGATATTTATGTTTTAAATCTTGTTTTGTTGACCATCAAAAGTCAAAATGTGACAATCATTTAGGGATGGAGGTAGTATGAGACAATATTTGTCTCCAACAAGGTTCGAACCCATAACTTCTTGCATTAAAAATATTTTTTGCCAAACGATATCATATGAAAAGTAAATCTTATATTAATCGGGGAGAGGGATCTACACTAATAACGAAATAGAGATATTCGTAAATATTTGGACTCTCGCCCAATTTCAAACTCATAATTTCTAATAAAAACTAAATTGAATATCACTAAATTATTTAACTATCGATCTAGAGGTGTGAGGATTAAGACAGATGG
The DNA here is from genome assembly GCA_003412495.2 of Echium plantagineum. Lineage (NCBI taxonomy): Eukaryota > Viridiplantae > Streptophyta > Magnoliopsida > Boraginales > Boraginaceae > Echium > Echium plantagineum. The sequence goes on along the minus strand of CM016566.1, from coordinate 21,369,309 downwards.
ACACTATGAATGTTGCTTTGTCACAATAAATGTAAACAAATTATGGAACTATCCACAACAGCTATATATACCACGTGCAGTAGGCGATAATTATTGGTAAATAGTATATTCTTTTGACTTAGCGATCTGGTACTCCACATCAAGAGTATTCAGGTTCTGGATAATCACCCATAAGTAGGTCATCTCTTGAATAAGTGCAGCATGCACCTGATATGGATCAAATCGAGACACTTGTAAAAATGCACACTCTTATAGTAAAACTCGTAATCATTCCAGCTATACCCGTAGGCGCGTTCAATAATTGAGAAAGAGACTAAACTGGGATACTGAACAGTTTTAAACAAGAATTTAAAACAGAGTCGTCAAAAATAGATATTTCAGATTCTCTTTGATTCACCTAACTAATTAAGCTAAACCCCTGCTTATTACTTGAATGGTTCTTGATCTTCCCAAATATTTCGGACAGTAATCTTTATGCACATCATCTAATAAAAAGTGTACTTTCTCACTGAAGTTGACCTCCAACAACTTCAACCCCATATCAACAAAATCTCATTATTGAAATTATCCTCTAGATACTCAAGATTTTATTGTTTCTAGCCTTGTTTCAATACATGGGCACTGTTTTATTTAAAAATTACTACTTTTTTTTGGTTTTAAATATTCGATATTTGTCATTGTAAGGACTCGAACTTGAACGGATCATTTCGAGTAGTTTCGTGACAAGTAGGCTGACACTAGTTGTTAGAACTTGTACTAGGTAGTAGTGATTTATTTGAGATGTCTGTTTCATGAGGGGGGTGAGCTTTTTCTATTTTTTGTTCCTTTATATGTTTGAAGAAGTAGTTGCGTATTGAATGTTGAAGAACATTTACTTGGGAAAAGATTATGGCTTTTAGCTCTAATTTTTTAGTACCACTCATTTCATGTTCTGCTCCTATGCTTGATGGTAGTTCGGATTTGGGGGAGAAGTTTGTTTTATTGTCTCCATGTTTCCAGAGGTACTTATTTGCATCTGTTAATGGGTTGTTCCTGTTTGTGGTTCTTGTTCTTTTAGTTAGGAGGCTTTATGTGAAGTTCTCCTCTGATGGGCATCGAGATTCGAGCATTTCTCAACCTCTGATTGAGGGTGATATAGTTATTGTGAGGACTAATCTGTATTTTAAGGTGTCTGTGTTAGTTGCTATCTTTTCAGCTCTGTGTTCTATAGCGTTAGCTGTTTTGGTTATTTTCTCGAGTGAGCAATTCGAGTGGAAATTGGTGGATGGGTCGTTTTGGTTGCTGGAAGTAATAATAAATGTGGTGATCATAGTATTAATTGGCCATGAGAAAAGGTTTAGAGCTATTGCTCATCCTTTGGTTCTCCGAGTGTATTGGATTATTAGCTTTGTATTCGCAGCTTTGTTCTTTGCCTCGGGACTTGTAAGAATAAGTTCCTCCCAGACTATTCTTGGTCTTTGGTGGGAAGATTTATATTCTTTGGTTTTTCTGCCAATTTCGGCTTTCTTTCTACTTGTTGCTATTAAAGGATCAACTGGGGTTGTCTTAGTTAGCCAGTCGGGTCTAGAAATTGATGGGGAAGGCAAATTTCATGAACCCCTTTTGGAGGAATCAAACGCCAGTGGATTTGGTGCTGCCTCGCTCATTTCCAAAACCTTTTGGCTTTGGATTAATCCATTAGTGACAAAAGGCTATCGGTCTCCTCTTAAGATCGAGGATGTGCCTAACCTTTCTCCAGAACAGAGAGCAGATGTATTGTCTGAGCTATTTGAGAGAAATTGGCCTAAACCTGAAGAACAATCAAAGCATCCTGTTCGAACTACACTATTTCGTGTCTTCTGGAAAAGACTCGCCTTCACTGCATTTCTTGCAATTGTGAGGCTCTGCGTGATGTATGTGGGGCCTTTGCTCATCCAGCGATTTGTGGATTTCACGGCAGGGAAATCAAGTTCTCCTTATGAAGGATACTACCTTGTAGTGATTCTCATGGTAGCTAAATTTGTTGAGTGTTTGTCCTTGCATCAATTTAATTTCAATTCTCAAATGCTTGGAATTCTCATAAGGTGCTCACTCCTCACTACTATATACAAGAAGGGTTTGAGGCTGTCATGCTCAGCGAGGCAAGCTCATGGAGTTGGCCAAATAGTGAACTATATGGCAGTGGATGCCCAGCAGCTCTCTGATATGATGTGGCCACTACATTCCATATGGATCGTACCATTGCAGCTTCTTATCTCGTTGTGTATCCTCTATCTTTACCTTGGACTATCGATGCTTGTGGCAATTAGCGGACTCGTTGCAATTTTGATTTTTGTGATTTGGGCGACTCGAAGAAACAACAGATACCAATACAATATTATGAGAAGTCGAGATTCTAGAATGAAAGCAACAAATGAAATGCTTGGTAACATGCGAGTCATCAAGTTTCAGGCATGGGAAGAACATTTTAGCAAGAGAATTGAGTCATTTAGAGAATCAGAATACAACTGGCTATCCAAGTTCTTATACCTGCTCTCTGGAAATATGATAGTTCTTTGGGGTAGTCCATTAGTTATAGCCACTCTGACGTTTGGAAGTGCGATTTTGTTTGGGGTTCCACTTGATGCAGGCACAGTTTTTACTGCTATATCATTGTTCAAGATGTTGCAGGAGCCTATCAGGTCATTCCCACAGTCATTAATCCAAGTTTCACAAGCCATGGTCTCTCTTGAGAGATTGGATAAATACTTAACAAGTAATGAACTGGTCGAAGAGTCGGTAGACCGGGTGAGTGGCTGTGAGAGTACCACTGCAGTGGAATTAAGAGATGCAAGTTTCAGTTGGGACGATGGACATGCATCCCCAGTTGTAAAAAACTTGAATTTCAAGATCAAGAAAGGGGAGCTTGCAGCGATTGTTGGGACTGTAGGATCAGGGAAGTCTTCCCTTCTTGCAGCTATGCTCGGTGAGATGCAAAAATTTTCAGGGCAGGTATGACTCAATCTAGATTACAATTCTCATTCCTCAGTGCTACCTATTCTGTATCTTTTTTCTCCTGCTAGTATTATTTGTGCTGCTATAAATAAGAGGATGTGGCATCATCTCTTATTTCTTGCAAATCTGTAAATATTGTATTTATAAACGAATTTTCTGATGCTGATTGAAATGTGTATCCATCTCCTCTACATCAGGTTAGAGTGTGCGGTACAACTGCTTACGTTGCACAGACATCTTGGATACAGAATGGCACAATACAAGAAAACATTTTGTTCGGATTACCAATGAACACGGAGAGATATGAGGAAGTGATCAGGGTTTGCTGCTTAAAGAAAGACTTGGACATGATGGATTATGGTGATCAAACTGAAATAGGCGAGCGGGGCATTAATCTTAGTGGTGGCCAGAAGCAGAGGATTCAACTTGCCAGAGCCGTCTATCAAGACTGTGATATTTATCTACTTGATGATGTGTTTAGTGCAGTTGATGCTCACACTGGATCTGAAATTTTCAAGGTGACAATTAGTTATGTAACTATTAGTAACTTATTGTTTTTAGCTTCATTTAATACCTTGCTTTAAGGAGGATATAAATCCTTGTGATGGTGATCTAACTTCAAGATGTTCGTGACATAGTACCCTATGACTGGATTCGCTGTTATTCTGTATAGCTTATACAATGCTATAAACAACCCCTCAATTTAACATGTATTTCCGATTGATGACAGGTTTTTTTGCACGTCCTATGGGTCAAAGATTTTATATTATCTGGCTCTTGGATATGATGGAATAAGTCAAAATGGCTTCTTACACTATCCACGCTTCTTACGTATTATGAAGTAGTAGATAGTTTATGCACTTCATTTTGGATCAATTTGAGACCTCTTTCTCATCACATGATTAAGGTTGCGTGCAATCCAAGTATCCCTCCCCCCTCCCCGACACACACTTTCACGCTTTGGCTGGAGCCTCTTTACAGGCATTGGGGCATTTTATAGTAGTAGCTATAGTAGTTCTGATTGATAACAGGATCACTTAGCTTAAAAGATTAGCCAATATTGGAACTGAGTGAAATGCATAAATCAAGGGATTCTTCCTCTATTACTCAATTAAATTATTAATTCCCCAAGCTACTTCTAGGACAGCAAATTTAATCACCGTCATGTACTACGATCACTGTTGATAGACAATCTTGTTTACTTTGATGTCTCAATTATATATTTTATCTTGTCGTTTCCATTGTTGTTAAAGAATTCGATTTTTTATCGTGCAGGAATGCATAAGAGGAGCCCTCAAAGATAAAACAATCATCCTTGTTACTCATCAAGTTGACTTCTTGCATAATGTTGATCTGATTATGGTATGTTTAGACTTATCTGCCTTTTCCAGCGACCCAAATTAAGATTGAAAAGGAACGACTACTATCTTCCTTGGAAATCTCAGTGTTAATGGTCGATTAAGATGGTCAACTAAATCATTTCACTTCATTTTTTATCTAGGTCATGCGGGATGGAGCAATTGTTCAATCAGGGAAGTATAATGACTTACTTGACTCTGGCTTAGATTTTATGGAGCTAGTATCAGCACACGAAACCTCCATGGAACTAGTTGATGTGGAAACCAACCAGGGCAAACCAAAACCTATATCTGCTCAGAAATCCTTGAGCCTTCCCAAAGATATTTCTAACGAGAAATCTAAGTCTGATGAGGGAACTTCTAAGCTCATAAAAGAAGAGGAGAGAGAAACTGGAAAAGTCAGCTTCCAGGTTTATAAAACGTACTGTACTGAAGCATATGGCTGGTGGGGAGTGTTGGGTGTATTGCTGTTCTCCTTTTTATGGCAAGCATCTAACATGGCTAGTGACTACTGGTTGGCGTACGAAACTTCAGAAGAGCGAGCTGCATCATTTAGCCCATCTCTGTTCATCAAGATTTATGCAGTAATCACTGCAATTTCCATCCCGCTGGTAATGATAAGGATCATCCTTGTTACGACTATTGGGTTAAAGACCACCCAAATATTCTTCAAGCAACTTCTTGATAGCATACTGCATGCTCCTATGTCTTTCTTTGACACTACACCCTCTGGAAGAATCCTAAGCCGGGTAAGATTGTTGCGACATCCCATATATACAATTTCAGTATCCTAGCTAGATCTATGAAAATTATATAGTTGCAGTTTTCAGGAAGAAAAAAAAAATCATCGCTTATAAATCATTCATCCTTATTTTGCAGGTCTCATCTGATCAAACAAACGTCGATGCTGTCATTCCGCAATACATGAATCTTTTTGTTACCACAATCTTCACTCTTATTAGCATAATCATTGTCACTTGCCAATATGCCTGGCCTACTGTTGTGCTTTTGATTCCCCTTGGATGGTTGAACATTTGGTACCGGGTAAGCTCACTTGAGACTCTTGAATGGCTGGATCTCAGACTATTTCTACAACTGCATATATAGTCATTTTAATACTTCTCTAGTTTCTTCTTTCATTAAAGTCCTGCATATATGCATGTGTTGCTCCAGAATCTCAACTCGCATTTTTTATGTGTATCCAACTTTCATATGAGATGCAAAGTTAAATTGGGAATATAGAGAGATTAGTGATAGTAGTGTGAGTAAAATTCTGAGGGGACCTAAAGATTTGAGCAAAGAGTAGCCACGCTCTAATACTAAAAACTTTCCTCAGGGACTCTCTGGGTAGTCATACATAGAAGTAATTTTTCTAACGTGCCACTTCAATTGTGAAATATTATGCTTGTAATAGCTGATACATAAGACGGTCAGTAATTTTTCCTTTCCATGTGATCTAGGGATACTTCCTTGCAACTTCTCGTGAATTGACTCGCCTTGAATCTATCACTAAAGCACCTGTCATTCATCACTTCTCTGAGAGCGTTTCTGGTGTCATGACAATACGCTGTTTCAGAAAGCAAGGGATGTTTTGCCAAGAAAATATGAAAAGAGTAAATACAACCCTGTGCATGGATTTTCATAATAAAGGATCCAATGAATGGTTGGCATTTCGTTTGGAATTGATTGGAAGCGTGATGTTTTGTGTTTCCTCATTGTTCCTGATCATCTTACCTAGCAGTATCATCAAGCCAGGTACTCACTTTTATTTTTATGTGTCTATATGCCGTCTCTATGCCATAAACGTTACTTGTCTCCTAAGAAACCTCATGCTCTGTAAGGGACTGGTTTAGTGAAAATGAACATCTACTTCATTAATCATTGACACACTCTAAACTACATGGGAAGATTATGTGAGATCTATCTGCGAGATGTACTGCAAATTTACCATTGTGTCACCAACAGTTGTGCATTTCACTATAGTATTCTAGAGACTAAGGTAATAGTATGTTCTTTTTGCATACCTCCACTATTATGCAAAATAAAATTGGAAGCGCCATGCTCTGTGGAAATGTTTGAAGTGAAATAGATGCTCAAATTATCTTGAGTTATTACAAGAGCAACCTCCCCCTTCCTGTTGACTCTTTGGGTCCAACAAATTATCTTGCGTACTCTAATTGCTTTTGTTTGGTATCTATATGTAGCTAATTTTTCTTTTTTACTTTTCCAGAAAATGTTGGGATGACTCTCTCATATGGACTGTCTTTGAATTTTACACTATTCATGGCAACTTACCTGAGTTGCTTTCTGGAAAATAGATTGGTCTCTGTCGAGAGAATAAAACAATTTACAAACATACCATCTGAAGCTGAGTGGAGGAAAAAAGATTTATGTCCTCCACCTAATTGGCCGCATAATGGAAATATTGAACTGAAGGACTTGCAGGTATTGCCAAAGCTAAAATATAGTTGGATGCATTTACATAATCACAGAAGTTTAGAATGATGATATTTCTTATTTCAGTAACATAGAGAAAGTACTAAAAAGCCATTAGGTTGCGTTAGATTTCAAAAGATGATGTATAAACAAAAGCTACAATAAGGGAATTGTTGGAAATATTTATCGATCTAACCATCACCAAAATATAAATCTGGAAAAGAAATAGGATGTAGGCTGTGTAAGTCGAAGTTAGATTAAGTGTATGATTTGTTTATTTCTTCTATTTTAATTTGGCTCTCAATGAGTATTAATACACCCTTTCATTGTTTACATTTACAACTCTATAGGTTAGATATCGTCCACATACTCCTTTAGTTCTCAAAGGCATTACCCTTAGCATTCAAGGTGGCGAAAAGATTGGTGTTGTTGGGCGTACAGGTGGTGGAAAATCAACTCTCATTCAGGTTCTATTTAGGCTGGTGGAGCCATCAGGTGGTAACATTTTCATCGACGACATAGACATCTGTCTGCTTGGTCTCCATGATCTTCGGTCACGCTTTGGGATCATTCCTCAAGAGCCTGTCCTTTTTGAAGGAACAGTGAGAAACAACATTGATCCCACTGGACTATATTCAGATGAAGAAATATGGAAGGTGAACCTTTCTATCCCACTTTAATGTGGATCATATATACTAGCATAACTTATTGGAAATCCTGCCACAAATTCTTTTTCTGAATCTTAGATAGTAGAATTTTTACATTCTTGTTTGTGTTTCTATTCATTGCAATACTTTTCATGCTTAAATGAAAACTAATGATAATCGTTCCAGGGTCTTGAACGCTGCCAACTGAAGGATGTGGTGGCTGAGAAACCTGGGAAACTGGACTCTTTAGGTAATGTACTTTTTATTCTTGATTCTAACTATCACTTTCAAATGTATGCCACAGGCACAGATAGTCCTACAACTACTAAATTTTATTCCCATCATGGTATTTGTTTGTAGTTGTCGATGGTGGAGACAATTGGAGTGTTGGTCAGAGACAGCTCTTTTGCTTGGGAAGGGTGATGCTCAAACATAGCCGTATCCTATTTATGGATGAGGCCACAGCATCCGTTGATTCACATACAGACGGTGTGATTCAGAAAATAATCAGGGAGGATTTCTCTGCCTGCACTATAATCAGCATTGCCCACAGAATACCTACAGTTATGGACTGTGATAGAGTTCTTGTTGTCGATGCAGGTAATTTCCTTCTTTATTGATTATATAATTTAGAGAAATCTGATGTCCTATAATCACAATATCAATAAAAAAGAAAAGTTGAATCAACCAATTAGAACATTTGAGCAATATTTTCTTTACTCCAACACCTCACCATGCCAAAGTTGTAAAAGAATCCCAAGTGCCCGACACCTTTTGCGCCTCTGTTCATTAGAGACGAAATAAACCACTGGCAAAAAGAAAAAGAATAGTTGCCCATATGGTTAGACCAGGCCAATTTAACTGTAAATCCATCTTGAAACTGCATAACTCACTATTGATTAAGTGGTGTCAGGAGGTAGTTAAAACTCTATTCACCTATATAGGAGTGTCGGGAGGTAAGGTAAAACTCTATTCACATATAAGGGGGTGTCGGGAGGTAAAAAAGCGGATTCCATTGTTAGTTTCCTACCAACCTCTTGTTTGTTGGTTGTTGAAATATAGTGACCATATTTTTTCGATTTCCATTGCTGTCTCCAACAGGTAAAGCGAGAGAATTCGATAAGCCGTCGAAGTTGTTAGAGAGGCATTCACTTTTTGGAGCATTGGTGCAGGAGTACGCTAACAGGGCATCCGAGCTTTAGCTAGGTTTTTCATGATTATTATGCACTCCTATATTCCAGAAAATTACATGGTGCAGATAAATTATGTAACTCCTAATCATGTTAGCATGATGAATATCGTACTGAATGAACGCTCTAATTTAAAATAATATTAGAAATTTTTATTGTGTATTACGTTTTGGCTTGGACATTACTAAGGTTTGAAAGAAAAAAAAGACAGTTAGATCACCAATATTTTAGAACGATCAAATATGATTATTAATATCCAACTATATAGAATCTAATCTTACTATATATAATTGGGGACGGGGAAAGATAGAAGTTATATTTTGAAACCTTGGAAGTCCCAAGTTCTCTTAATATATTTCTAGAATTAACGGCACCTCCTTTAAAAATGTTACTTCCCTTTACCATCCAAATACACTCTTCAATGTGCAGGAACAGTTTTTATATACTCCCTCCGTTTTAAATATTTAATTATTTATTCAAAATAAAGTATTTTATTAAAAAATTAAAAAAATTTACTATTAAGCCCTACATATATAATACTCTTAAAATGAAAATGACGGTCAAAAAGGAAAACATGAATACAAAATTATATTAAATTCCATAAACAATCAACTATTATAAAAAAATAACTGCAAATGACTAGGATGATCACTTAGCTTTGGGGCATGGAACCAGTTGATCATTTAACTTTTGAAATGTCCCAGTTGATCACCGAACTTCTTAAATTGTTCTCATTCACCACATTCTTCACTAATAATAATAATTATGGACTAATTATGTCACATGTCTATCACATGGTAGTTAATTAAGGGCAATTTAGTAATTTCACAGGTTTTACAACAATTCTAAAATGTAGCAATGATGTATCTCTGTAGTCTGTAACTACCTTTTGTCGCACAATAAGACTGCAATCTTATCTTGCAACTCCTTATCGAAAGATGAAACTGTAGACTCTGGAAAATGTTGTTAGCATTTTTCAGCGTAGTACATAAAAGTTGATATGATGTATCTTACTCGTTCTGTTTGTTTTCCTTTTCAATTATTATGGTTCTAGCTCTGGGGAAGTTCTCAACCAATGCAAAGCTTAGAGGAAGAATTCACCAGGGACAATAGAGATTCTCCAGGCCCTTCAACTGCGACGAGCAATAGTAATGCAGTTGAAAATGTGGAGATTGGAGAACACACAGCCATCACTGCGGGACGATATCGTGGAATGTGATTTTCAATAGGGAAAGAAAACTCTGCAAAAAATCCTCATGACTCTTGGTTTGTTTTGATATTAAGTCTCATAGATTATACTTCATTCATGAGGATCATGCAATAATTTTTCAAAAACTTGTAATTGTAATTATCATGTTTTCATGTTTGGCCTATTTTGCATAGCAACAAGATGCTCTTAATCAAGTCTGTACTATATGGTAAAGAGGTAAATTATTATCTCATCGAAATAAGACATTCATGGCTTAAAAAACAAATAGCGTCTGGTTGAAGTTCATCTTATAATATGATAATGCCCATATGTTGGTACTATTATTGTTTTATTTCCCACTTAAATCATGGGTAACAAAAAACTAAGACTCCATTGCTCGGTTGGATGTATTGAATTGAGATGTGTAATATACTAATACTCTCTCTATATCATGAAAATTGTCTAAAAACCCGTATTATTTAATTTTTTTTTAAATCACTACTAGGTGCATGGGCGGACCTGCGATGTTCATGGGGTATTCACGTGAATACACTACGTCAAAACCTATAGTTAAAATAGGTAAGTCATTAGTTAATTATAGAAGGTTTTAAAATAAAATCCTCCTTCAAATATTTTTTTTTCCCTTTTGTTTACTTATATTTTTCTAAAAGGCATACCCAAGTGAATTTTATTTTATTTTGAATGGTAAAATGAATACCCCATATTAAATGAGACCCACCAATAATTTTACACTCCTCTATCTCATGATGTAAAAATGAGACTCCCTCGAGGTTCTTTCCTTACCCTTTCGCTCCCTCAAGGAACAAAATAAGGCTATATTTTGTGTAAAAAATTAAAAACTAAATAATAACACTTATATGTAATAGAGTGATATAGAAAGTTGATTTTAGAGACATTTTATAAGGCATTTGGTGTAGATGGCTCTTAGACTTCCATCAAGAGGTTCAGAATTCAATTATTTTTAACATACAAAAACTAATTTTTGGTGTTAGCATCAACAAACAATGGACGTTAACTTAATCGTGCAATAAATTTTTTCATGGGCCCGTGTGCCCCTCTAAAAGCATGTCTCAAATCAGACATGGACCTAGTACCACAATAGTGGGCAGGGCCAGTTTGTGAACAAGCCGAGGCCTGTCAAACACGAGATGGGTTCCTTGAGTAGCGGGCCTAAGAGGCCTCAAACTGGATCCAGGCCCAATACCCATCGAGTCTAAGGTGGAGTCGAAACAAAGCTTGGGGCCAAAATCAATGCCTCATTTATTCTTCATCAACTTTCCACCATCACCACCATCACCCTCTCCTCCTCTACCACCACCACCACCAACCCCGTTTCAAATCATAAAATCACCAACATCACATGCCTCCATCAAGTCATCTTCTTCCTCACATTATTCTTCAAATCACAACAACCACCACCAACAAAGAGGTGAGGGGCTCGAAATCGGACAAGGAGGGGGTGAGGGGCCCGAAATCGATCAGGGAAGGATGTGGGGAGGTCGAAACTAAGAGAGAAAACCCAAAGCCCATCAGAAAACAACGAAACCTTTGCTAAATATGCCATGAAGTACTGATCCATGTACCGATCAAGTTCTGATCCCTCTCGTAGGTGATTTCGGGATTTGGTCAAGTACCGGCCAAATTTCGACCGAAATGCTGATCTGCCTCGTACTGGGCTTTGGGACTTGGTCAAGTACTGACCAAATATCAATCCAAATTTCGATCTACTACTGTAAAACGGATTCTAGCTATATTCCAACACAAGAATTATTAGTAGGTTTGAGTAGTGTTGACCTTTGCATGTTAGTCTTCAACTAGACCTGCCTCAGTAGCTTATTTGTCTCCTCATATTTTTTTTCTGCTTTAGGGCCTGATGGCATGTCGAGACAGTTTTTCAGGCATAAAATGGATGTGGTGGGTGATGACCTGGGTATAATGGTCTTTAACTTCGAGCTTCAAATTAAGACCTTGATCACCTCATTCCCCCTTATTATATTCTTGTGAAATTTCTCTTCTAAATATTCTTTAAATTATTAATGTTTTTATTCCTGTTATTGACTTTGGCAAGCTTCAAAATGAAAGTCAAATATATTGTTAAATTTGAAGGGAGAGAGATATAGCAATAGCAAATGATTCTACAAAAGGATATTTCAATGGAAGAGGATGATGATTTGATTATTATGTATTGGAGGATAATAATGGAAATAATGAAAGAATATGCCATGGCTGAATGACGCTTTAAGTGTTTATCAAACTCATGCATTATTTTACCAAACTGATAATATCTTACCTTAGACCACCCACATCAAAAGATTTTGTTGGGGTTAAAGTGGGGGTTATTCAAGTTCAATCAAAGACAATAAATTTAAAGAAAATAGGGTTAAAGTCAAGGTTAATTTTTGATATCCAAAATTTGGGTTTAATGTGGGCGCCACGCTGAAAAGTAGCCAATGGGGAGTTGCCACGCAGCCCCATGCATTTCACTTTCTTTTTTTCTTTTCCCTTATTTACAAAAAGTATTATTTGACCAATAATTCATCAAAATAAAAATATAAAAAATATATCAATATTTTTTATTTTTCGAGATCTATAAATAGAGCCTAGGTTTGTTTCATTTGGACACAAAGAAAAAACCAAGTCTTTTCACACCTTTCTTTCTCCAAGCCTTTGATTTACCGAGTGATTATTATTTTTTATTGTAATAAATTAATTAATTACAAATAAATTAAATATTATTTATTATATTATAAAAATTAATTAATATAAAGATTATAATTTTAATAATAACATATGTATAAATATTGAGATAAGTAAATATATGGTGGGGTATATGATATAGTGATGTGGAAGTGAGAGAAATTGAATAAAATCCTGAATAAGACTGTGCTGTGAAAACTGAGTTTAATTGAGAGTGTAAGTGAGTTTAAAGCTGACGTGGCACTGAATAAAGTGGATTTAATTGAATCTTTGTTGTGATGGTCTTAATAAAAGAATGGCAAGTGTCCAGAATACTAGTAGTTGGCCAATTTGTTTTATTTTACCAGACTATAGGTGGAATTTGACTTTAAATAACCAATAAGTTTTGGGATTACTCAAAGTTCCTCACCAAATTGCCTTTAAGAAGTGTTCATTGTCTTTGGTAGACTATTGAGAACGATGGCTGAGAAAATTGTAGGATTGGCACCTTTTGGGACTTTTTATTAACTTATAGCACTACTTTTCATTTTTTACATTTAATAGCACTCGAGGGGGGCAAAATGACTAAATTGCCCCCCGATATTTTGATACACTTTTTTACGATTTTTTTTTAGATTTTTTTTTACAAAAAATGTTTTTAGTTAAAAGTTTGGTCGTTGTTTGCCAAAAAAGTTTGATAGTTGTTTCACAAAAATGTTCGATTTTCGTAGTTTTTTTCGTTTTTTTAGCTAAAACAACTACAAAAATCGATAGTTTTAGTTTTTTTAGCTAAAACAACGACCAAAATCGACCATCTTTTAATATGAAAAAGAATAGAACAAAAATAAACAAAAAAAATCGGAAAAAAAAAATCTTGAAAAAAAAAATGAAAAAAAATCAGAATTTTTTTTAAAAAAAAACTCGTAAAAAAAAGTCTATCGAAATATTGGGGGGTAATTTAGTCACTTTGCCCCCCTCTAGTGCTATTTAATGTAAAAAATGGAAAATAGTACTATAAATTGATAAAAAGTCCCAAAAGGTGTCAATCCTACAATTTTCTCAACATTGGCTACTACTAATATTATTATTATTATTCTAACAATATTATAGTGTTGTCCAATTAAAGAAATTAACTAAAATGATATATACATGTCATGTGTGTGTTAAGCAAAGACTTGCTGGTAGCTTCATCACAATGGACCCTTTCATGTCTAAGTTTTCACAATGCTATTCAATTCACCTTCGCTTGCAATTGTCGATCGTTGTCTCGTGACTTCAGTTGTTCCATCCATTACCACTATTAGACTAGTGGTATTTGACTCGAATTTTTACTCAGACCGTTTAGGAGTTTCATTAGAGTTCCTCTTAGACCATCAACAACAAGGGTTAAAGTTGGGGTCAAAATGGAGTTAAACCCAATTCAATCACATACAACAAAAATTAAAGTTCGAGAATTTAAAGTTGGGTTTCATCTTTTGCACCCCCAGATTTTTGGGTTTAATGTGGAGTCCACGCAGAAAAGCAGCCAATGGGCTGCAGGCTGGTACAGGAGTGTGCTGCTTTTCAATTTTTTTTTCCTTATCTACTAAATGTATTATTTCACCATTAATTCATCAAAATAAAACTATAAAAATATATCAATATTTTTTATTTTTCGAGATCTATAAATAGAGCCTAGGTTTGTTTCATTTGGACACAAAAAAAAAGTTTTTTTACACCTTTCTCCAATCCTTCGATTTACCGAGTGATTAATAATATTGTGTGTTGTTTTAATAAAATGTTAAATTTTTATTTATTTAATTATTAATTTTTATTGCAATGAATGAATTAATTACAAACAAATTAAATATTATTTATTATATTATAAAAATTAATTATTAAAAAGGTTATAATTTAATAGTAACATATGTACAAATAATGAGATAAACAAATATATGGTGAGGTATAGAATAAGGTGATATGGAAGGGAGAGAAAGTGAATAAAATCCTGAATAAAACTCTGCTGTGGAAACTGAGTTTAATTGAGAGTGTAAGTGGGTTTAAAGTTGATGTGACACTGAATAAAGTGAGTTCAATTGATTTCTTGTTGTGGGTGGTCTTAGGGAGTATAGTACTGATTGGACTTTTCTTTTCAACATTTGACAATATATAACTATCCAAATCTATTGATTTTGACAGTCATCTGTAAATGGAATTTTTTTTTTACTTGATATGTTATAGAATTTTTATTAATCGGGTCTGGATCACACCTATATGAGGAGAGAGAGCACACTTCATAACTCAAGTAGACACCAACTTAAAACTAATTGGTGATAAGTGGAGTTGCTCCCTAGTTTATTAAGTGATGAACTCTCTCGTATGTTTTCAATGTGAGATTTTCACATGTGACAATTTGGGCTCATTTGGAGCAATCTTAACAAGGATGAGGTCAAATTTCAATATGCTAAAAGAATGATCAACAATACAATTTATGTGTATATACACCAAAAAAGTTTTTTTTTTATGTAAAATAATTATTTTGCCTTCAATTTAATTGCCTTTTTATTGCACTTTTAAATAGGAGAGGACAAAATATTTATTTCATACTAAAATTTTACTATTCAGGTGTGTATAACATGTCGGACCATAAAGATATGTTGGTGATGGAATGTATTGAACTATTGATATGTAACATCTCCAAATTTTCCTTGTTTACTTTTCAAAGAAGTTACATGCTGAATTTTTTTACAGAAAGTTTTGTTTCATCGTTGGTTATTTTTTTATTATTTACCTGGATTTAATGTGGTTTACCATATGCAAATAATTATAATCCTATATTTCGATATTTGGTAATTGATGATATCATACCGTGTTATGCTAAGAAAGTAATGCTTGTACTTAAAATGAAATATCGTAAGACATAATGGAAGGGGCCAAGTGTTTCGTTAGTCAATGAATGACATTGTTAAGATAATTACTATTCCCTCGATTTTTGTTTAGTTCACGTTTTATGAATTTGTGTCAAATTATAATCACAAATTACATTTTATTCATCATTCAAAAAATATATAATTGATATCATTTACTTTGTTTTTAAGATATTTAAATAATGTTATTTTCTGTAATTTTTTATAATATATAAAATGTAATTATGATTAATTGTGTTTCTAAAAACGTAAAGTCAATTAAAGTTAAATGAAAGATATGGAGCATTTAATTTGCCCTAAATCTTAAGTTTGATCAAATTGAAGGCCTAAGTGTAAAAATATATTGTTAATTATTTTTTATTTGATTTTTTAGTTTATTTTTGTTGCAATATATATTTATTTTTTTAACTATTTTTACTTTTATTAACATATAATTGTAAATTAACGATGAAATGGATTTCGAATTCAGACCTTCTGACCACTAACAACAACCTTTTTCATTAGACTATTCGACTAACTATGATTATAAAAAAATAATTAAATATTCAAAATTGTTCATGAGTCCAATATGGTAAATATCAAATCTATTGATGTATGAAAAAATTTAGCTGAATTTTGATATAATAAATAAAAGTCAAATCTAAACACACCCCTATATATTTGCTTGAACTCCACCCTCTGAGTTCAATCCCACTTCACGCGCCGCAGAGTGCAGTTTAAGCTTCCTTCCACCTTCTCCAACACACACACAATCAATAAATCTTTCCTTTAAATATCACCTTATTCATTTTCTTCTGTTACACAATTTGAACCCATCCAAATTTTCTTGTCTTTTTTGGAAATGGGTTTGTCCGAATTGATAGTTAGAGGCCAAAAATCTCAACCAAAACCCCTCCGTTACCTCCTCCACTCGCAACGCCTCATCTTCCTCCTCATCGGAATCTCAATCTCAACCATCGTATTCTCCTTCTCATCATATTCATCCTACTCCTCAAATCAAGCCATTTTATCATCATCGGCATCACCAAATGACGTGAGAAGGTCTCTCCAGCCCTACGTGAGCCAGCCGAGTATTCGGGTGAATTTGGGAGGGAAGGTGCCCTTAGGGTTGAAGAGGAAGGGGTTGAGGATTGTGGTAACGGGCGGGGCGGGGTTCGTGGGGAGTCATCTGGTGGACAGGCTGATTGAGAGGGGTGATAGTGTGATTGTGGTTGATAATTTCTTCACAGGGAATAAAGAAAATGTTATGCATCATTTTGGGAACCCTAGATTTGAGCTCATCCGACACGACGTCGTTGAGCCTTTGCTGTTGGAAGTTGATCAGATCTATCATCTTGCTTGCCCTGCTTCCCCTGTTCATTACAAGTACAATCCAGTCAAAACTATCATATCCTTTTTCACACTATTTATTTTATAGATATAAAACATCCAAACGACCTCAGAACGCGTTTGTTCTGTTCTTCGACTGCTCTCTATGATTATAGAGATTATTGATGGAGAACGCGTTTGTTCTTGTTTCCTGCAATCCTCTATGATTGTAGGATTAGAGGTGGAAGAAAGATTAAATCTAAATTTCAACTTTCAGTTCGTTCTTATGTCTATTCTAAAATGGGTTATGTGCAAAATGGGACGAAACGTAAAACGAGATCGTAGTTCGATTTATTTGACAGTCGTGGTGATTTGCATAATTGGTTATTGCATTTGGTTGAAAATCCGGTGGCGTGATAATTGGAAATTTTGTGATTTTTTTGGAATAAATTTGATGTGTTTTGCCTTAATTGTGGATTGTGTTACAAGACAAATGTGGTGGGAACATTGAACATGTTAGGATTGGCGAAGAGAGTTGGTGCGCGGTTTTGCTAACGAGCACCAGCGAGGTGTACGGTGATCCTTTGGAGCATCCTCAGAAGGAGACTTATTGGGGCAACGTTAATCCCATTGGTTAGTACTAAGTACCATGTTTAACTTCTACTTTCAT
This sequence comes from Echium plantagineum, assembly GCA_003412495.2. Classification (NCBI taxonomy): domain Eukaryota; kingdom Viridiplantae; phylum Streptophyta; class Magnoliopsida; order Boraginales; family Boraginaceae; genus Echium; species Echium plantagineum. The sequence goes on along the minus strand of CM016566.1, from coordinate 21,351,935 downwards.
GTTTGGTCGATCATTATAGTACAGTCTAATTACGATTTAGTGATTAATGAAAAAATGCTTAGCTGGATTAATGTGGTGCACGTTAGCAAGAAGTGGACCAGATTTAAGGAATCTAGACATATGTTGAAAGAGTCTTGCACCACGTGTTACGTCATTTCTGCTCCTTTCGGTCTCCTTTTCGTACTTCTAGATCTGTTCCCAAATTTCATTATTTACGTCAATGCCCTCCTCAATTTATTGCAAATACTCCATATAATTTAAGTTTCAATTTCGATATTTGACTTTAGATTCAACTAATTTATTAATATTGTTAGGATGATTCGTGATGAAATATTTATCAAGTTGGTCATTTATTGTGATTTGTTACTAACATAATAATAGGCTTGATTCAGATCAAAGTTATGTGTATTTGATGTCATAAAATTGTTTTTTCAAT